>JBANSL010000008.1:25390372-25712872 GCA_037127255.1 Persicaria tinctoria | reverse complement strand
ATGGCGGTTCTCAGATCCGGGGCAAGGTGGAGGCGATGCGGTAAGGCAAGCCGGACACGAGGAGAGTTGGATCGAAGGCGAAGATCGACGGCGGGGATGGTCGAGGAGGAGCCGGCGATAGCAGTTCATAGATCCGGGAGCGACGGCGGCGAATGCTGGCGATTCGTGGAATCGGGGCTCCGTTGCAAGTTTATGCAATCGTTGTTAGGGTGTTGTCTCTGCTTTGCAACAAGCCTGTTGTTGTAGTCACCTTCAAATTGATTTGGAGCAGTTTCTCACAAGATTGCATACAGTGAGGGTCACCTTGTGTGTGTTTGGGGTTTCCAATCGAAGGCGGTTTCTCACATGATTCCGCCGGTAAGTCCAAGATCTAATTTATTTCTTTTGGTTTGTAATTTGTGTGATTTCAACCTTCAAATTGATTTGAATAAGAGAGTTTGTTTGTCAATAGTAATGAATTCGTAATTTGTGTGATTTCAACCTTCAAATATAATTATTCAGACGAATTCGTCGAATTTCGGTTACCAATAGTAATGAATTAGTAAATTATTCAATGAAATCTGATTTATTCATACGTATTTGTCAAATTTCGGTTACTAATGGTAAGGAATTAGTAAATTATTCGGTGAAATCTGATTTATTATTCGTCAGGTCTCAAGAGTTTTCAGTTTGACAAACAATATAAAAACCCTTCATCGCACGAGCATTTTTCGGTGAAATGTAAAACATTATTCGGTGAAATATATAATATTATTTGTATAAATCGTAAGTATTGTTTAGGGAATTAGGGTTTCTTTTATTTGAAATTTATTAATAGAAACAAAACATTATTCGGTAATATATGACAAATTATTCAGTAGAATTGATAATTATTCATCTACACTAGATAAAAAAAATAAGATAACATTATTAGGTACCATATGAAATATTATTCGGTTGAATTGACAAAATTAAGAAACAATCGAAATCATGGTTAAAATAAATCAGGATTAAAAAAAAAGTCAAAGTGGGTGTATTTAGGGAATTATTTCCGGTTAAAAAAAAAGAATAAGAGAGGGGGGTGTTTCAATCACACGCACCATTCTAGCCTTCTATTTCTTTAAACCAAAGGCCAAGATTTGTGCACTAAATATACACTATGAGGTGTGCAGAAGGAAATATATATATATATATATATATATATATATATATATATATATATATATATAGGGGTTAGTTCGAGCGAGAACACCCCTTAAGATGAGAACGTAGGAACAAATCTAGACCATAAACCCCAACCAAATCAATGGTTAAGATAAATACTAATTTTCATTTGAAAAAAAAACAACTAAGTGGGCCCCGCAACAAACCATTTCACGCGCATTTTATTTGTAGGTACTAGGCAATCAGTTTATACGGAACTTTTTCTCTTTTTTTTTGGGTTTGTTTTTTTTTCCTTTTGTTTTTGGTTTTTTAAACCAATATACTCCGTAATTGTATTAAAATTATATTATTCCATTACATTAGAAAGATTATTCGATTAAATATGATATATTATTCGGTTAAATTTGAGAGATTGTTCGGTTAAATTATAAATATTATTCGTATATAAGATGACGATTGTACTAGTAATTAATATTATTCAGCTAAAATTATATTATTTGGTTAAATTAGATGGATTATTCGGTTAAATGTGATATATTATTCAGTTAAATTATAAATATTATTCGTATATAAGACGACAATAGTTATATTATTTGGTTAAATTATATTATTCGATTAAATTAGAAAGATTATTCGGTTAAATGTGATATATTATTCGGTTAAATTGAGAGACTATTTGGTTGAATTATAAATATTATTCGTATATAAGACGACAATAGTTATATTATTCGGTTAAATTATATTATTCGATTAAATTAGAAAGATTATTCAGTTAAATGTGATATATTATTCGGTTAAATTTGAGAGATTATTCAGTTACATTATAAATATTATTCGTATATAAGATGACGATTGTACTAATAATATTATTAGGTTAAAATTATATTATTCGACTATATTAGAAAGATTATTCGATTAAATGTGATATATTAATCGGTTAAAATTGAGAGATTATTCAATTAAATTATAAATATTATGCGTATGTAAGATGGCGATTGCTCTCGTTGAGAGGGTAGTAATTAAACACGCCCCCCCCCCCCCTCAAAAAAATGGCAAGGTAGCCGGTTGGGAAAGGGGTGTGGAAACCGGTTGTTGGGAGTCATTAAAGAAGGGAGAGTGTGGGAGGGAGGAGGAGAGAGAGGGCAGTTTTAAAAACATGTCACATCTTCCAACTGTGTAAAACAAAGAGAGAGAGGAGGGAGGGGAGAAGGCACGAAACCGCCATTTTTGAAACGAAAACGAGAGAGGAGAAGAAGAAGGCAAAGGAAGAAGACGAACCTGGGAGTGCGGAGTAGAAGACGGCGCCGGATTTCAAGCCAGTAAACCCGACGTGTAGAAGACGACCGTGTGGGCGTTTAGAAGAGAGAGACCGACCAATTTGAAGTAAGTAAACCCTAACCCTACCGATTTTGTACTGATTGCAGAAATTGAAAGGATGAGGGACCATTTGAAGACCCTAATTTGTTTGCCATGGTTTGCAATTGGATGAAATAACGGGTGGAATATCCGTCCTGTCATGTGGGATGTAACAGGCGTCTAGTTTGAAAACAATGGGTGGAAATGTGGGAACGGGGGTGTTCGAGTTGGGGAGAGAATGGAAGTACCATTGTGGTGATGATATGGTAAAGGCCTTGAAGGAGCAAGCAAATTAGGGGAAATCGATACATGTATTGTGTGAATATTTGGGAAATTGGTGAAATTGGGGAAAATGTGGGAATTGGGGAAATTGGTGAGATTTGGGAAATAGGATAGATAGAGGGAAATCGGGGAACCTAAATGTGGTTTAAAATTTTTTAGGAACAAGTTATTGAATGTAAATGTTGTTACATTGTAAACTGTCATGTTTTTAATATGTAGTTGCCATGTTAAATAGGTTTGTTGTCATGTTTAATTGCAAAATTGCGCGGCTTATATTTTGTGGAAGCTATAAAATGGTTATAATGCTCAGGTGATAATTATAAGCTAAGATATGGTGAGGCTAGAAAGTTACTGTCATTTGTGATAAGTGCAGGAAAGATATGGTGTCTGTCATGTGAAAATGGTCACTTGACATGTTAAAATTGTCACATGACATGTTATATGAACTTAACGTCATGTGTATTGTGACTTGTGTGATGAAAATCTGCAAATGTTTGAAGAATGCTAAAGTATTGCTCCCCAACCTGCAGGGTATCAAAATACAACATGAGTGATTCAGGAGAAAGAATGGTAACGGAGACACCGACAACAGGCGAGGTATGGTTTGGCTAGTGTCGATCAAGGGTAGAGTGTTTTACAGATGAGTCGGTCTAACATTCCACCCCACTGTGCAGGCGATATATGCTGTCCCCGAGGACAAGCATTTCAAGTGTAGGTGCAACCAATATGCCAGGCCCAATGTCCTTGCAAAGCTAGACGAGTACCTGAGCCCGTCAGACTGGAAGCGTCTTTGTGAAAGCCAGTTTGGCGGCATTGCGAGGCTCGGGGCCAAAGTTGAGTTCTCAGCCCAGCTAGTCCACTACGTCCTGCAGCGGCAGCTGCGGTCGAAAAAGGAAAAAGAAACGTGGTACATGATCCAGGGGTCCATAGTCTGGTTCTCCATCGCGGAGTTCGCGCTAGTGACCGGACTGAAGTGCTCGGCAAACGTGGGGCGGACCGTGGACACTGTGGCGGACAAGGCAGCCTGCTTAGAGTTCTTAGGGGCGGAAAAGATGAGGATGGAGGTCTTCGAGAGGGATTACATGGTGGCGATGAAGTCAGAGCGTTCGGCCGCAAGGCGCTTTAAGTTCGCGCTCATATTGTTGGTGGAGGCGGTGTTGTTTGCGTACCTCGTACTCATGTGCACTCAGCTGTCTGACGACCATGGAAAGGGACTGCACGAAGTTTGCTCTGATGGCGTTACCAACCCAGTCGCTCACGACTTTCCCTTGCTCGTCGCTTGTCTTCCTATGTTTGACGAACCATGTGCCGACGGTCTCAAGGATGGCATCTACAAGGGCTGCTAGCGGCAAATCTCTAGGATATTTGAACACCGAGTTCAAGCACTCGGAGTTATTAGTGGTTGTGATGTTGTACCTATTCCCAGTGTAGAAAGCCCTTGCCCAGTTGCTGAACCCGACCTCCTTCAGATATTGGCCCGCTCCGGGAACCCGTGCACCGACCTCCGCGTACAACACATGGAACTCATCGTACGTGTAAGCTTTACACATCGTCATGAACTCGTCTTGCAAGCCCCCGCACTTGAACCGGAAACGAACGTTTTGAAATAAGTGATATGTGCATATGCCATGCTTCGCGAAGATGTAACTATCCCGTATGCCCTTCAGGATGCTCATGTGGCGGTCAGATACCCACACCAGATCAGTCGTGTCTTCAACGACACGCAACATCTGCCTGAAGAAGAACCCCCAAGACCCATCATTCTCGCCGTCAACCATGGCGAAGCCTACGGGGTAAATTTGGTGGTCAACGTCTTGTGCAGTAGCAAATAGCAAGCACCCTCGAAATTTCCCCTTCAAGAATCTCCCGTCCACCAATATAACCAGGAGAATAAACATCTTGATGAGTTAGAGGTGTCATGTCTAGTCAAACATACGTTATGTGATATGCGTATGGGCGTCATGTTGCTAGTAATTAAGCGTCATGTTCATTTTAAGTAAGGACTGACCTTCCGTAGGTGGGGGATAGCCCTCCGCCACGCTCCAAGACTCACAAACGCATACTTGAATCGCCCCTCCGCGTCGCGTTCTATCCTCGTGTACGTCCCAGGGTTGGCCTGCACCAACATGTACATGTACGAGTACATGCTCCGATAGCTTTCCTCGTCCGTTCCGTACACTTTGTCCCTCGCACTCAACCGGGCTCGGCGCGCCTTCCAGTAGCTGCATGTGACCCCCAGCTGCGACTTCATCAGCCTCTGCACTTGATCGGGATCGAGGGGCTTCTTCGACCGTCCGAAACTGAACATGCCCATTAACACACATCGGTCCAGTTAAGTTAGTTGTGTGTCTAGTTAAGATAGTTGTGTGTCTAGTGACGATATTTGTGTGTCCAGTTACAATAGTTGTGTGTCCAGTTAAGAAAGTTGTGTCCAGTGACTAAAGTTGTGTATCCAGTGAATGCAGTTGTGTGTCCAGTTACTAGTGTTGTGTGTCTAGTGTGTATATCTATATGTCTAGTGGAATTTAGGAAAGAGTCCAATTAAGTTTTACGTATTGGGTCACATACCTTTCGACAATGTGCCGCCCCAGCTGCGTGTATGACGCACTGCGTTTTTGGCTGACCGCCTCGTTCAGCGAGCACGTGTGCTCGTCCACAAGCTTTCGGATCTTCCATAACCCCGTTCCCTTGTAAGTCGAAGCCCGACATGACCACTTGCACTTGGGAGCAGCGCACCCTACAACATACAAGGTCTTCGTTGACTTCTTCACCTTCGTCGTGAAGCAGCGAGTCAGACCCGCCCACGCTACGAGTTCCTGCACATCCTCCTTCCTCCGAAACGTTTGTCCCTCCCGGAGCTTAATACCACACTGGCTGGTATCCAATGGGTTCCCCGCCACCATTGGTTTATTTTCAGTAGGCTTCGGAGAAGTGGTCGACTTCCATTTTCGTCTTTCGTATGCTTCCTCGACTTCCCTCACCGCTCGCTCCGCCTCATAATCCCATGACCAAGACTTCGTCGGACCAGAACTACCGTGTTCAGCTTTAACCACTTTTGGGATTGCATCATCCTCGTCGGAGGAGCTACCAAGGTCAATGACTCCATATTCCATGTCACTGCTGACATATATGACCTGCTTCACTTTATTAACTGCGTCGGCTTTCTTTTCCCTCTTCGCAAACTCCAACTCCATCTCCTCACTTATCCCTAACTGGTCAGAAGTCTCTGTTAACTAGACGACTGTTTGTGTTAACTGGACATCCGATGATTCCAACTGGACATCCGTTTGGTTTACCTCGACAATTTTTTCTCCCAAATCTTCGTCTTCTCCGTCAAGCCCCACGGGGAGATCTGTATTTGGGTAATCTTCTTGGGTCACGGGCGGACCAGTTAACGGCACAACAACATCCTCCAAGCCTGCAGGAGACAAACCACCACCGTCTGAGTCATCCGTTGTCGATCCTTGTGCTTCGGGCACGTCTCCACCAACCTTGCGTCGCAGGGAGACATTGAGGTCGATAGGCCAATTTCGTTCTCCAGACAGCCCGTTTACAAACTTGTAGGCCTCCAAGTCTTCGTCATCCCCGATAGCAAACGACCTGGACCCTTCCTTCTTTGGCTTTACATATGTGAGCTCCACATCATTCCTCCTCCCATCGACATTAAACTTGTCCATCACCTGTTTCTTCAGCTTTACATAATCAATCCTTTCATCCACCACCATGGCTTTCTGGCTCCTTGTTCCCGTGAAGACCCAAATGCCGCCTTCACACGCCCACCATCCTCCAAACAATACAGTGATACAAACTGATGATTTTTCCCCTGTTGCATTTCATAGGGAGACATAAATTAATTTGTATCGACGGTATTTACATATGAACAACACTTACCAAACATAGAGAGAACACTTACCCATTTTATGTCCGATCAGAGGACTGTCCAGTAAATTCCAACACGTGTCCAGTGGGTACGATTTAACCGTCCAGTGAAAAGTGGCTTCGTACAAGTAAACCGTTAACTGAACCCCGGCCCACTTGCTTCTTCTTCAATGGATTCTCTCTCTTTCTTCAGATTTTGTGAATAAAAGTGACGCCCAGAATTTCTCTCATCTCTTTATATAGACCACCCATCATTTGACACCTACCCTCTTTCTTCTAATCAAACGCCGGCCATTCCCTTTCTTCAAGTTCCATTTCCCCTGCAATTCATTAATGGGAGCTAATGATTTCCCTCAGACATTCTTCAAAGCTTATATACCCTCCCCCTCCTCCTTCCCTTTTCCCTTTATTTTTTGGCGCCATTCCTGGGCGGGAACAATTACCTCCCTCCAATTTACTGTACCCAGCTGCTCCATCTCTCTCCCTCTCTCTACCTGTCTTTTTAATATTGATCAGGATTTTCACCCTCTCTCTCTCACACAGACTCTCTCTCTCTCTCTTTTCCTCGCTTTTCCGTCTCTCTCTCTCTCTCTCTCTCTCCCTCTCTCAATTGTCCAGCTATCATACTCATACTGTCCAGTCCCCCCCCCCCTTACCTACTACCGGTTGAGCCAAAAATCCGGATATCCGAATTTTAGCAAATTTTTTCCGGATGGGGTTATGTGTGCAAGGGTTTAACCGAAATGAGTTATTTTAGCAAATTTGCCAAAAAAAAATCAACAAAATTCTCATAATCACATACATTACTTTTTTCGGATACAAGAAGCTCATAATTTTATTTTTCCAAAAAAAAAATAAAAAAATCCCACATGTCATTTGTGCATTACTTTTTTCAAATCGATCAGATATGCCTGCAGTGCACTTATGCACAAATTCATAGATTGGAAAAGGTTTTTTTGTGGGTCCCACGTATTTATTTAAAAGCAAAACAGAAATTCCAATTTAATCTCTACCATTGATTCCAACTTAATCAATGGTTCAAAATTGTTCCTACGTTCCCACCCTAAGGGGTGTTCTCATCCGATCCACACTATATATATATATATATATATATATATATATATATATATATATATATATATATATATATATTATATGTATATATATATATGTATATATATACATATGTATATATATACATATGTATATATATACATATAACGCATTATCGCATTAATTATAACGCATGAAAAAACAAAGAGGAGGAAAATTGAGAGCAGTAATGAGCGAAAAGTAGGAGACAAAAGAGACTTATCAATTTGAAATTAGCGTCCAACCATTTCTCTATTTTTGTTTATGTTAGAGTTTTTGGAGAATTTTAAGGTATTTTTTAATCTAATAGATTTTCTATTACATTCTCTAAAACAGATAAACAACAAGAAAAGTAGAGAAGATTCTTTAAATTTGCAGTATTCACCAAACTAAATGATTTTTTAAATTTTTGAAATGAGGGAGCTGTTGGAGTCAAAAACAAAAATAATTTGAAGAAACCAATGACCTCTTGCCCTAGTGGTAAGAGTGAGGTACTTCTTTGTGCCTAACTACCATGAGGTCAAGGGTTCAAATCCCACTATGAGCAATTTGTGCTATATATAGTGGGTACTCACACCTTGGTTTACCTTGACATGGGTTAGCCTGTCTTGCGGCTTGCCGCTTGGCTTACCCGGCTCGAGTGCTTTGCAGGCTAGTGCTCGGCCCGTGAAGGATTAGTCGATAACCTCGGAACATCCACGTCATAAAAAAAAAAAAAAATAATTTGAAGAATGTTTATTTTATTTTCCCATTTTTGGGGAAGCTGTTGGAGATGGTTTTATAACAACCCAAGCATTTAAATTTTTTAGAGAAAATAAAATATTGATAGGGCTAACTCATCTCTTTAAAAACTTCCCCAGTTTTAGAAAAAGATGACAACTATAAAATTCCAAACATCTGAAAATTTTAGAGAAAATAAAATATTTTTTAGTTTTAACTGCTCTTCAATACTCAGTTCTAAAATAGATAAATCTTAGAAGAGAGAAAAAAACTTCTTCAATTTAAAAAAAAAAAGATGATAAAAACTGTAAAATTTAAATATCCTCAATACCAATGCAATTCATTGGAATTTAATAACAATTGAACAAGTTTGTTATATTTATACAAAAATTAAGTTAATGTTGTAATATTGATGGGTGGATGGTTCACCTCCCATACCCTTCACCTTCTAAATTTCCACCATGATAACACAAGTTATGTATGGCCTATATATATGGCTTTAATTTGTACTCTCCAAGATGGACACAATCAATAGAGATTTGTTCTATGTACTCTCTTGTAGTCTTGTTCTTCGATATTTCATAACACGTTATCAGCACGATTGACTCGCTCGATCAATTGATTGATGATCTATGTGTGTAAGCCGCAGAGCCGGTTCTAGGGGTAGTCGAAAGAGGCGATCGCCTAGGGCCCCCTATCGAGTAGGGCCCCGTGAAAAAATTATGTTACATATATAATTAAGGTATTGTATGTTATTATGTTTACACGTAATAAAATATTTATAAAAATTTATACGTAAAAAAAAAAACTCATTTGTGATATGACTTTAGATATTTTGAGTCAACGATAAAGAGAGTAAAGTCTCCGTCTTTCAATTTTTGTTATAAATATAAAAACGGGCAGTTTTTACATAAGAACTTATGCTACTTTAATAAATTTATTTAAATCATTATAGTATTTTATTTGGAAAAATTTGCAAAGTAATAATATGTTTAAAGTGTTTAACTATACTGTTTTACATTCCTGGAAAAAATATAATATTAAAAAATATTTTTTTACTTTTATTTCTCACTCAAAAAATTATATTTTTTAATGAGGGAATTTGCTGAAATGGACCTTTAAGCATCTTTAGTTAGGTAGATAGGCCCATTAAATGTTTTTTTTTAGCATGCATAGACCTTATTAATTTTTTTTCCGGTTTTCAGACCCTTCCTCGATTCCTCCATCCTCTCGCATCTCACTCTTTCTCAGGTGCTCCTTCCTCCTTCCTCTTCGTTCTCTGATGAGCGGTTTTTAGTCGCGTTAACCGTATCAAAATAATTTCGAACCTACCTAACTAATGTAGTGTGGTAAGTACGAGTCGATCCCACAGAGAATCAAGTTATTCCTGAGTAGTGTCTATTTACCAATAAGTAGAAAATGGGGGTTTTTAGTGGTGAAAATAAGAAAGAAAATAAAATAAACTATAAACAAGTTAATGGAGATAACAATTAAAGGAATAGTTTCATCTACAAATATCCACTTTAGTTTGACTAGTTGATCCTTGATTCTTCTTCGAGTTCTCTTTTCATCCTATTATTGTTCCTGTCCTGATCTTGTGTAAATTACTAGTCCTACGAGTCCTAGTAACCCTTACTAATTAGATAACCCTAACACGGTTAAGATTCAACCTAATAGTAGCATTAAGATTAATGATTAACCAGGATACATGCAACACCAAGCTACGAGTCAGCATTTAACACATAATTGATCCTCTACACACCAGTTTAGTCCTACGAGTCCTAAAAAGGCATGATTACTACTATGGATTAAGGTTCGCTACGAGGAATCTACAAAATCGTAGCAATAATCTCAACTAGTTGTACGGACTAGAAGAAATTAACAATATTCGCAAAAGAATCAATACGAATCAATAAGAATAGAACAAGAATAGAAATCTCACAACTTTATCAAATCAAAGCTTCAATCCATAGACAAAATGGAAGAGTTTATACATGGTAAACTCCACTCAACGGTAAATCCAGTAGTAAGCACTTGATGAGTGAATTGTGCAAGTCTGGTGCCACATCTCCTCCGTATTCTGTATGAATCCATCAGCCCATTCATCATAAGTAACTCGGCCCAATATTTGATCCCAACCTCCAAATTCATATAATCGAACCCGAAAATACCTGAAATATATAAAAACACTAGTGTAGACTCCGAAAACTAAATAATACAAATTAACTATAAAATATGTAAAATATACATTAAAATGACATAATATAATATGCAAATATACGCCTAAAATAAACCCTATCATTATCCCCTCGCGATTCTTCGATTCCTCCATCAATCATGACCGTTTTGTCTTTCCATCATCCTATTACCGTCGGCGGTAGCTTGGTCACTCTCCTCCGGCTGGTTTTTGGTGTTTTCCCCCAAATTTGCGTCCAATGACTTCGTCTCCATGTATGTGGTCTTTTTTCGTAGCTCGTTCTCATCTGTTTTTCTTGTTCTATTTGCTGATTCGATGTTATTGTGCATCCTAATCCTTGTTTAATTTTATGTATTTCAAACATTTGGTTTGTTTTACTGTATCTAGGGTTTATATGATTTTTAGTTTCTCTTGTGTTTTATGTGTGATTGATGCCATTAATTTAATGTGATTCCACTTGTTGTTTATAGGCTATGGTTGTTTTAGGTGTATTTATCTTTTTTTTTTTTGCATTTTCGGTTCATATTTGTTTATATTTTGTCATTTTTTCCTGTTCAGTGGGGATGTATCTACTTGTGTGTTGTGAAATTGGTTCCATGTTAGTGTTTGTTCTGTATTAATATATATTGGTGATTATTTAGGTTGTGAACTATGGTGTCTCTTTTGTGTCTGGTTATTGTCTTTGATTCCAGTTATAAGTTAGGTGAACTATGTGTTACATTCCTGTTTTTGTAGTGTTCTGTGGGTGTAGTGGTTGTCATCTTTTGGATTTTGATGCCAATTTGTGTTTATTCAGTTCATTTTGGTTACAATCTTTGCCCCTTTGTGCTTGGTTATTGTCTTTGATTCTAGTTATAAGTTAGGTGAACTATGTGTTACATTCTTGTTTTTTTAGTGTTTTGTGTTTGTAGTTGTTTTCATCTTTTGGATTTTGATGCCAGTTTGTGTTTATTTAGTTCATTTTGGTGACAATCTTTTCCCATTTGTGTCTTTTTTTGGTCTTTGATTCCAGTTTTAAGTTAGGTGAAATTTGTGTCACATTTTTTGTTTTAGAAGTGGTTTATCTTTGATTCCAGTTTGTTTTTGGAAGTGGTTATCAATATTTTTTATTCCATTTATGGTGCTTGTTTTGGTGACATATTTGTATTGATTCCATGTCTTATGTCTACATCATTCCTTCCTACCCCAACTGATGTCAAGGATGACTTACCTTGCCCGGTTCGTTATTTATCTGTTCGCTTTCCTTTTTTTCTTTTTGTTTTTTTCTTGTTCTATAGTTTGTGTCATATGTTGTTTTTTTCCTTATTTTTCCTTATTTTTGTTTGTGTGTTTGTTGGTATTATGTAGGTGTTTGAATATATTCGAGATGATATGACTACATTTGTTGGGAAGTATAATCGATACTACCGTGCTGATATTATTTCTGTCATCCCAAGGGAATTGAGCGTTGCTGATTGGTCTTCCCTGTCCTCTTCTTTTCTCCGTCGCACCATTTGGTTCGCTGACAAGTTGACATTTGCCCAACAAATTGTCAATTATTACATGCTTCATGAGTTAAAAACCTCTAAAACTAGGGAAATGTGGTTCAAACTTAAATCTTCCTATCCTATTCGTTTTTCCATGTCTGAATTTGCTGCTGTAACGGGTCTTAAATGTGCATCTGACCATATTGTTGGTGTCCCTGCTACAAGCACTAGGTCTGTTTTAGGGGTGGATAATATAATGTATGATGATTTGATTGATATGTTCTGTAGAACACCCAAGAATTCACCTAAGAAACTGCTTATTGCCTATGTTTTGATCATTGATGGCATTTTGTTGCCTCATCGTATTGGGTTTGTTAGGAACCAGATTGTGTCTCTTGCATCTGACATGACTAAGTTCAATTATTATCCTTGGGTAGGTTAGTTTATGTGGAGACTATCTCATCCTTGATGAAGGTTAATCGTGCATCTCGAACTATATCCTCTAAGCTTCACAAGAAAAGGGATAAGAAGAGTGGTGACAAGGGTTCTAAGAAGACTCCACACAAGGTTGGAAATACGAAAACTGATAAGCCAAGGAGTGGGTTTAATCTGCCAGGCTTTCCACTTGCTCTTCAGGTTCTGTTTCTTTTCTAAGTTCTGTGAGTTTGAGTGGGTGTGTGTGTGTGTGTGTTTTTGTGCGTGTGTTTTATGTTGTTTTATTTTTTTTCATCACAGGTTTGGATCTTGGAAGCTTTTCCCAAGATTCCACCTATTGTCCATTGCACTGTTGTCGTTGATGACATAGATCGTTCCTTTGTGAAATGGAGTCTATCCTCTACTAAGGTTGTCACTGTTCGGCATATCCAACTTGAGTTTTTTAAGACTTCCATGGTAATTTCTCTATGTTTGTTTGTTTGTTTGTGTATATTCTTTATTTAATTTTATCTTATTGATATATATGTGTTACAATTGTGTTTTTAATTGTAGGACACGATATATCCTATAATGGTGAATACTTGGATTCTTCATCGATGGCTTTCCCTAATGAAATCCATGATGCAACTGTCGCTGCTTATCAAGCTTGGTTGTCCCATCTAGCTTCTTCAAGGTTAACTGTTGTAACTGATGCAACCACCAATGATGCTAATCTCCAGATTTTCTCATCTCCTGGGCTCATGGATCAAGTTGTCCCATCTACGAATATGGGAGTGGTTGGTTTGTCTCCTTCATATGTTTCTGCAAGGACTCGGTCTAAAGCTACCTCTCCTCATTTGTCTCTTCCATTGGCGGGTCCTTCTAGGAAGAGGAAGTCTGGTGTGTCTCCTTCTTTTGTTTCCGATCCCCCACATAAGAAGCGTGTTGTTGGTGATAATTCTTCGATGCCTGTGTCTGGTCCTGTGATTTTTGTTCACCCGTTTTCTCCCCCAAAAGTCTCTAGTCTCAGTGGAAAATTTAGCCTCAAGAATGCTATTGCTGCTAGTAAGGGGAAGGAGAAGGTTATTGAACCTGATTGTCTACATGTGAAAGAGAAACAAGGTGAAGGTTTTTCTGATGCAATAGGTAAGGATGCAGTGGGTGGTAAGGGTCCGTCTGTTGACAATGATGGCATCAACTCAGCTGAGACTAATTGTCTAACAACTATTGAACAACATTTGGCATTGATTGCTGATGTTGTCTTACGTGTTGAAGTGTTGTGAGCTGAATCTGCCATGTTTTATAGTAACTTTTATATCGATTTCTGTATACATTGCATTCATTTGGGCTTAGATAGTATAGAACCTATGTAGTTTATGTTTATTTGCCAAATTATGGAATCTACACCAGTTTCTGTTTAATTCGCAGAAATCGAGGCATTTTACAGCAATTCTACAGAAGGTCGGAAAAGCTTGGAAAACCACTACAGAAGTCCAAGGTCAAAGCAGCGGAACCAGTCTGAGAGTCAAGGCTACTCGATCTCGAGTAGGCCTTACTCGACCTAGACGAGCATGTCCGAGCAACCTTGGTCGACAGAGCCTGATCGAGAGCCAGACCAACCCCAGCTCCGGAGCCCTACTCGTTCTCGAGGACCACTGGTCGAGATCGACGACACCTCAGCGCCACGCCCGGGATTGACGAGAAGAAGAGCTGGTCGACAAGCCGAGGACGGAGCCGAGGATGACCAAGCGGCACTCGTTGCCAGCGACTCGACTCGCTGCAGCGGACCGCTCGCTGCCGCGGAAAAACTCGCTGCCAGCGGGATTCACCAAGCCGACGGAGAAGCCAACTCGCTGCAGCGGAAGAGGCAACTCGCGGAAGCGGAAAGGAAGAATATCACTCTAGTCGATCTCGAGGACCCTTTGCCGAGGTCGACGAGCGCCTGAGTCCAGATCCGAGCTTGCCGAGCAGGGCAACCCGAGGAAGCTTAGTCAACAGAGCCATCCTACTCGAGATGGACTAGGGTTTGTCGAGGTCGACGAGCCCTGTGAACCAAGTCCGAGTAGACTTGGGATTCCTTGGGCGCGAAGGAAGTCGATTCTATCCTAATCCATCAAGTTCTATCCAAGGAGACAAGATCTATCAACATCATGAAGACTTACCCTATTTAGTTTTATCTTTTCCTTTTAAATTTATTTCCCTAAAACAATTTATTTATCTTTTAGCAATTTAGATATAATTTTAGATAGAGATAGATATCTTCTTTCCTAGAATAGCTAGGGAATGAAGCCTATAAATAAGGCCCTAGGGGGCTCAGTTTTATATATTCCAAGACAGACAATTAGTTAGTTCCACAGAGAAGTTTAGGAGTTCTGAGGTTTTTAAGGTTTTGGCTTTCTGCGAAAGTTGATTGCCAGGATTGTAAAAGGCTTTTGAATTTAGTTTTAATGCAAGTTATTTCTTTTCATCAATCAATGTCTGCAATTGCGATGAGGCGTGAGTAGTCCACCCACTTCTAGGGCTGGGGTGAGCCCGGCGGTGGCCATGTGAGGCAATGCGATAAAGGTTAGATCTTTTTGTGCGATTCATTTTCTATCCCTATGAGCATGATTCTTTTGCGAGAGTTGAAGGTGATCCTTGTTTGTGTTACTGAAGCGAAAGTGATCTTAATGCAACTTGGATTAATTATGTGAAAAAGGGTTAGTAACAATTAGGGTTTATGCGAGAGCCTCTATATGCCTATTTGTTAATGACGAAAGTTATTTGATGCCTTTATGTGTTACTTTGCATGGTTATCGTTGTGCATGATCTTTTATGCCTTTATGTATTACTTTGCATGGTTATCGTTGTGGTATTGAAACCCTGGCTTTGGAAGTCTTTTAGCATATTGATTTATTTCTGTCGAAATTCTGAGTTTTGGTTCGAAAATTTGCCCTTTTAAAGTTTCTGTCTTTTACTGTACTCGACCTAAAGGAGACCTTTGTCGACCTCGAGTAGTGTCTTGTCGAGGTCGAGTAGATCTGGTCTAGGTCGAGTTGATTTTCTTCTGTTTTCGTCGATTTTCAGTTTCTGTTTTGCATGCTCTTGTCGATTTCAAGTAGGGGTTTGTCTTAGTCGAGTAAAATTTCTGTCTTTTGTTGATTTCTGGAGTTTCTGTCGATTTGCCCCTTGTCGATCTCGAGTTTCTGTTGTCGAGATCGAGTACGACTTTGCCTTTGCTTTTCGTTTTTGCTTTGCTTTGCTTTGTTCTTTGCTTTTGTTTTAGTTGCCCTTGCCGGGTTTATTTGTTTCTTTCCTTTCTATGTTTCTGTCCTTTCTGCTGCTTCTGTGAGAATTTACAGCTACCTAAGAACTGCTGACGTGCTTCCTCGTGGATTCGATCCTGACTATTCTCTTACTACAACGGGAGGAAGTCTTGTATTATTTGCTGAAACTAGGCAATCTTTGAACTCCGTCTATACTCAGATGCAAGGTGTCAACTCTAGGCTTGGGGAAATTGATATCTGGCGGAAATCAGTCGATACACAGATTGGTCAGCTAGCAGCAGGAATCCCCAGACAGTCAGGGTCACTTCCAGGATCTTAAGAACCAAATCCTAAGGGAAAGAATGGACACATCGCTGCTGTAAAACTCAGAAGCGGCCATCAACTGCAAGAGCCAGAGGTCGGAAAGCAGCAGAACGACGAGGAACAGCAAGTCGATCTCGACAAAGCCGTGGTCGACCTCGACAAGAGCCTCGTCGACCTCGAGGAGACACTTCCAGAATCTTCGTCTGCACCACACAGCAACTCGACTGGGCCCAATCTGGTCAATGTCGACAAAGGCCTTGTCGATGTCGAGGAGCCCCTGGTCGACATAGAGAAGTCTGCAGCACCTCCGACGTCTGTTCTAGCTCCGAATCAGAAAAAGAAGCTGCGTTTCCCCACAAAATCTCTAAAGGACCCGGCGGAGAAAAAGTTTCAGCGTTTCATCAAGATGCTTCAGAAGCTCAACGTTACCATCCCCTTCACAGAAGCTCTCAATGAAATGCCATCCTATGTCAAGTTCCTGAAGGAGATTCTGAGCAAAAAGCGATCAATGGCTGAAATCATAGAGGAATGCAGCCATCTGGACATATTGGAGAAGAGGCCGGATCCAGGTAAGTTTGCTATAACTATTGGATTTGGTCCATATAAAATT
Organism: Persicaria tinctoria; assembly: GCA_037127255.1. Lineage (NCBI taxonomy): Eukaryota > Viridiplantae > Streptophyta > Magnoliopsida > Caryophyllales > Polygonaceae > Persicaria > Persicaria tinctoria. The sequence continues at coordinate 25,696,144 of JBANSL010000008.1, read as the reverse complement.
ATTGCCCTATGTGATCTTGGAGCTAGTGTGGGTATAATGCCTTTAACAATTTGGTCCAAGATTAAGATAGGTGCCTTGGAGCATGTGGATGCTAGACTTTACATGGCCAACAACACGGTGGTCATCCCAACAGGCATGGTGGAAAATGTCCCAGTACAAGTAGGTAAATTCTTCGTCCCTGCTGATTTCTTAATAGTTGATATGCAAGAAGATCCTGCTTGTCCAATTATCTTAGGAAGACCATTCTTGGCGACGGTGGATGCCAACATAAGCGTTAGGAAAGGAGTGCTCACCTTCAACATCAGCGATGAGGTATTTGAGTATTCCTTTAATAAAACTGAAAGACATACAGGTCCAATGGAAGAGGTCAAATCTATCTCAGCTGGCTACATCACCTGCGGGGAACCCAAGGTCAGAAATATGACCCCTGAGGAGATAGAAAAGAGGGACATGGATGCCCAGGTGGAGGAGATCATGGCAATCCTTAAGGAAAACACAGAGAATCCAATCGACACAGACCAAGGTAAGTCGTTGTGGATTAATTATTTTTCGGATGCCTTGACAGGGACTAAGTATGGGGTCAAGATCGACCAGGGCTCCTCGACATCGAGTAGAACCCTATTCGATCTCGACCAGACCAAGAAGACTCCACCAGCACCGGCCTCTTCGAGCAGCCAGATGGAAGCAAAACCCTACTCGATCTCGACAAGCCTTGTCGAGATCGACCAGCGCTCGACTCCACCAGAGCCCTTTTCCTCGACGCAGAAGCCGCCTGACGGACCAGCCTCGTCGATCTCGACAAGCCTTGTCGAGGTCGACCACCACCCAGCACCACCAGACCCTGCTTCCTCGACGCTGCAGCCACCAGGAGCGGAGCCCTACTCGAGATCGAGTAGGCTTGTCGAGATCGACAAGATCTATTCTTCGTCGACTTCTGCCTCTTCGACCAGACAACCACCAGAGCCTGCAGTCTTGTCGAGATCGACTAGCCCTAGTCGAGATCGACCAAACACAGTGGTTCCCAATTCCGTCTCCGCGAAGGTAAGCCAAGGTATGGATCTTTCTTCTCCTATTTCCATTAAAGATTTATCTATACATGGGAGAGGTCTGCCTTGGTATGTGCGATTGTGCAGGATTTCCAATGATGAGTCTAAGGAATATGAAGTTGGAGACAAGCTCTATGTCTCTAAATCAAAGGATCATTGGTTCCCCAATAAATTCAACAAGAAACGGATGGGACCGTTCGTGGTGAACAAGATCCATTCTGGAGGATTGCAGCTGATGGACAAGAATGGAGTCTTATTTGAGGCCCAAGCTACATGGGCCCTGCAGATGCCACCTTGAGCATTAATGGAAAGTTGGCCTAGCGACTATAAAATCTAGAGCGTGTACATAGACCTTTTTAGGACATTTGAGACTTTGTTTTTTGTTTTTGGTTTTGAACACTTTTAGTTTTGCTATTGTGGGTATATGTCTTCTACTTTTCAGGTCCATGGATGGAACCAAGCTACATTAATACTCGGTCCAGGAGGTGCTCCAATCGAAAATTTTGAAATCTGCACATCTGTCTTGTAAGTTTCTTTCTTTACCCTTACCTTATTTTTTATACAGTGAGGACACTGTAATGTTTAAGTATGGGGTGGGGGAAGAGCTTACTTTATGCATTATTTTCCATATTTGACATTATTGGTGCCTTATTTCTTTGAATTGCTACATGGCTATTTTGGAATGCATTATTTATTTATGTGCTTATATGCATGTTTTCCAAAAAGTTTGAAAAATGACCCCCATTGAAAATTTATGGATTAATGTCATGGAAGCTTTATATTGAACTCGACGATGCAAAATTGGAATCATTAGAGATATAGCATGACATTGCCTAGTAAAGGGAAGTCACAATGGAGTGCATTATTTGATGAAAACCATGAAAGGAGGTAAAATTTGAAATTGCTTTTGACATGTTCCATGATAAGATGATGGAGGACTTTATATTTCCATATAATGCTCATTGTTTATAATCCTAGCCTTACCCATGCTTATGCATCACAAAAGCCATATTATGCCTTATTTCATATATTGCTCCACATGATCTAAATATTGCCATTCCTTACCTTATCCGGGGATTATGTTGAGAATGATGTTACATTATGGAGATGTTATATGGTGTTTGTGTTACTATTATATTTGGAGTTTGGAAGGAAATTGTTTGAAATATATGGAAAATTTAATGAGTAAAAGAAAATCCAATCACCTCAGGAGATAAAGGTAGATTGACCCTGCTCTCTGAGATAATAGTTTGGAGAGATGGGACACATTGTGAGGAGTCCAAAGCACTAAGTATCCGGGGCCATTCATGACACCCATGTTTGCGACTCGCGAGAAGGCAGTGCTGAGGTTAGAGAGGTAAAAGCATTATTATTGAGAAAAGCATTATGAAAGGTGATGAATCAAATGGAAGAAGGAATGTGGAAATTCAAATTTGAAAGTACTCCATTTCCCCGGATCAAAAACACCACATTGCCAAAAATTGCCCACCTTTAGCCTTTTACCAATCTACTCATTCATGAGCTTAAATTAAAGTCTTCTTGATTATCAATGCTTTGTCATATAAATTGTTTACGCGCAACCCTCCTTTTATGAGTAGATGTTGCTTTTACATATTTGCACATGCATGAATTTGAGACACTAGTACCTTTTCAAGGATGGTAATTGATTGCAAGGACATATAAGAATGAATCTAAGATGTTGAGAGTTTTTGAATTCTTCCCCTGAATGACAAATAAAAGTATTGCTTGAGGACAAGCAAGCTTAAGTATGGGGTGTTTGTTGTGAGCTGAATCTCCCATGTTTTACAGTAACTTTTATATCGATTTCTGTATACATTGCATTCATTTGGGCTTAGATAGTACAGAACCTATGTAGTTTATGTTTATTTGCCAAATTATGGAATCTACACCAGTTTCTGTTTAATTCGCAGAAATCGAGGCATTTTACAGCAATTCTACAGAAGGTCGGAAAAACTCGGAAAACCACTACAGAAGTCCAAGGTCAAAGCAGCGGAACCAGTCTGAGAGTCAAGGCTACTCGATCTCGAGTAGGCCTTACTCGACCTAGACGAACATGTCCGAGCAACCTTGGTCGACAGAGCCTGATCGAGAGCCAGACCAATCCCAGCTCCGGAGCCCTACTCGATCTCGAGGACCACTGGTCGAGATCGACGACACCTCAGCGCCACGCCCGGGGTTGACGAGAAGAAGAGCTGGTCGACAAGCCGAGGACGACCAGGCGGCACTCGCTGCCAGCGACTCGACTCGCTGCAGCGGACCGCTCGCTGCCGCGGAAAAACTCACTGCCAGCGGGATTCACCAAGCCGACGGAGAAGCCAACTCGCTGCAGCGGAAGAGGCAACTCGCGGAAGCGGAAAGGAAGAACACCACTCTAGTCGATCTCGAAGACCCTTTGCCGAGGTCGATGGGCGTCTGAGTCCAGATCCGAGCTTGCCGAGTAGGGCAACCCGAGGAAGCCTAGTCGATAGAGCCATCCTACTCGAGATGGACTAGGGTTTGTCGAGGTCGACGAGCCCTGTGAACCAAGTCCGAGTAGACTTGGGATTCCTTGGGCACGAAGGAAGTCGATTCTATCCTAATCCATCAAGTTCTATCCAAGGAGACAAGATCTATCAACATCATGAAGACTTACCCTATTTAGTTTTATCTTTTCCTTTTAGATTTATTTCCCTAAAACAATTTATTTATCTTTTAGCAATTTAGATATAATTTTAGATAGAGATAGATATCTTCTTTCATAGAATAGCTAGGGAATGAAGCCTATAAATAAGGCCCTAGGGGGCTCAGTTTTATATATTCCACGACAGACAATTAGTTAGTTCCACAGAGAAGTTTAGGAGTTCTAAGGTTTTTAAGGTTTTGGCTTTCTGTGAAAGTTGATTGCCAGGATTGTAAAAGGCTTTTGAATTTAGTTTTAATGCAAGTTATTTCTTTTCATCAATCAATGTCTGCAATTGCGATGAGGCGTGAGTAGTCCACCCACTTCTGGGGCTGGGGTGAGCCCGACGGTGGCCATGTGAGGCAATGCGATAAAGGTCAGATCTTTTTGTGCGATTCATCTTCTATCCCTATGAGCATGATTCTTTTGCGAGAGTTGAAGGTGATCATTGTTTGTGTTATTGAAGCGAAAGTGATCTTAATGCAACTTGGATTAATTATGTGAAAAAGGTTAGTAACAATTAGGGTTTATGCGAGAGCCTCTATATGCCTATTTGTTAATGACGAAAGTTATTTGATGGAAAGCATGATCTTTTATGCCTTTATGTGTTACTTTGCATGGTTATCGTTGTGGTATTGAAACCCTGGCTTTGGAAGTCTTTTAGCATATTGATTTATTTCTGTCGAAATTCTGAGTTTTGGTTCGAAAATTTACCCTTTTAAAGTTTCTGTCTTTTACTGTACTCGACCTAAAGGAGACCTTTGTCGACCTCGAGTAGTGTCTTGTCGAGGTCGAGTAGATCTGGTCTAGGTCGAGTTGATTTTCTTCTGTTTTCGTCGATTTTCAGTTTCTGTTTTGCATGCTCTTGTCGATTTCGAGTAGGGGTTTGTCTTAGTCGAGTAAAATTTCTATCTTTTGTTGATTTCTGGAGTTTCTGTCGATTTGCCCCTTGTCGATCTCGAGTTTCTATTGTCGAGATCGAGTACGACTTTGCCTTTGCTTTTCGTTTTTGCTTTGCTTTGCTTTATTTCTTGCTTTGTTCTTTGCTTTTGTTTTAGTTGCCTTTGCCGGGTTTATTTGTTTCTTTCCTTTCTATGTTTCTGTCCTTTCTGCTACTTCTGTGAGAATTTACAGCTACCTAAGAACTGCTGACGTGCTTCCTCGTGGATTCGATCCTGACTATTCTCTTACTACAACGGGAGGAAGTCTTGTATTATTTGCTGAGACAGGGAAGTCAGTCTGATCTATATTTCATATTTATTTCAATACTCGATTTACTCCTGCAACAACATGAAGCTAGATGTATGAGCATTAAATCAACGGTCAATCGGTTGTACTCCAAGGTTGCTTCCATCCAATCAGATGTCGATTCTCTCAAAACTAAGTTTGATTCCTTCCAATCTAAAGCTGCTGCAGATTCAAAGAATGAAACTCCTTTAGATGGGTCTTCACCAAGATAGCCTGCTTCTGACAAGCCACCCCACGTGTATTCTGACCTTCACTTGGATGAACTTATCGGGATTAGAGACCTTTGTTCCCAGTTATTTGAGTACCAACCTCTGTTTGATAAACTTATCCCTACTTCACAAATGACACGTTCGGACGTCCCCTTGAGCCAGCCTTTGCCCACTTTACCTTCTGATGTTCCGGTGACTTTGCCTTCTGCTATTCCGGTGAGTCCACCCTCTTCTTCAATTAAGAAACCTTCCAAGGTTCTGGCTGTAGTTGTCCCACTTAGGAAGTCAACCCGTGTGGGGAAGGTTGTTGCTGTGTTGGAAACTCCCTACACTCGAGGTGGTAATTAGAAGCGTTCAATGCCTAGGAGGCCGAAATATTCCTATTATGAATATGATGATCGGAAATGCTTTTATGATATGATGTATTCTGACGAGTAAGTTCTACACTTGTTTTTTGTTTTTATATAAGTTATCTTTGTGTTATTATTTCATTCATTGTTATACTGTTTTTTTATTTTTCTTTTTTATATATTTGACTTACCATATGCTTTTATTTAGATTCTTCCATATTTTATTGCAGGGATATTTGTCCTCAAATTGCGGGCAATGAGGGTATGTTGGACAAGAAGTTTTTCTGTGAGCTTGTTGCCAAGCAACATTGGTTGCGTGATGACGTAAGTGACTTCAACTATTATGTTTATCATTCATTTTTTTCTGTTTTAGGGTCATCAGAAGTTTAACTTCCATGTGTGTGTTGTAGCATATAGGAGTGGCCATGTCTCATCTTAGGCATCATATTTACCGCAATGCGGAGAAACACAGCGACGTTGTTATATTGGATTGCTTTTGGTCTGCAAAGTTGAATGTCAAGCTTTTCGAGAAGTTTAAGGAAGGTAAGGTTTCGTTTGGCAATACGATTTTCAAGTATCTTGATGATTTGTTGCCAAAGTGTTGTGGGAAATCATGGCGTGGTGCAAAGATTATCTACATTCCCTTCAACATTAGAAATGAACATTGGGTTGCATTAGGGATTGATTTGGTTGAAGGTAAAGTAAAGGTCTATGATTGTAATATCCCATTTACTGGTGATGCCGAGCTGCATACTCTATTGGAGCCTATCTGTAATCTGTTACCAGCGTTGTTTAGAGAGCCCGGTCATTTTTCACACTTGGGTAGAATTATTGAATCTGTTTTTAATTAAGCTGGATAGAGTACGTGACCTTCCTCAGGATAGTGATGGGTAAGTATATGTTTTAATTTGATAAGATTTATACATTTATATATATTGCTAAATGATATATGACGGAGGGAAAACCTATCGTTGATCCGTCAAAGAAAACTCAAACCTATAACTAGTATAGCAATAAGTTAAAGGTCGATCCACATGGAAATTTGTAATTCAAGTATGATTTAGATGTCAATTAATGTAACCAAATGGGCGGTTTTTTAGTTTGAAAGTTCCGCCTTTTATCAAAGCGGATTAAAGAAAGCAAAGTAAATGAATTTTGTTTAGACAATTATGAGAAGCAATTCTAGCTACAATTTTTCACTTTATTTTGGTTGAAGCGATCCTTGTAACTTCTTCTCGTCCTATTAAGTTTCCTATGAATGCCCTTGTCCCAACCTAATATAGTTACTAGTTCAATCAGTCATAGAAACCCTTATCAATCGAACAGTCCCTAAAAAAGGATTTAATCCAATTGATAGCTTTAAGTTCAGATATTAGCCAATGTATTTGCAGTCCCTAAAGAGGGATTTAACAAAACATCCAACTTCCTACTTATCCAATTAGTTCAATCAGCTCTAAAGGGACAAGTTTGCTACTTAGGTTAAGGTTCACAATCAGGAATCTACAAAACCTTAGCAAATGAATTGATCTAACAAGTTGATCAGAAAGATAGAACAAATCAATAAATAATCAAATACGAAGAAGTTGAAGCATTCAAATATAGGAAACAAGGAACGAAAATTAGAAACTCACAATCAATCCTAATAAAGCTTCAAATGGTAGGCAGAACAGATGAGTTTAGTTCCTCATGGAAGATGTTGTAAGGAGGAAATCAAGTTTAAAATATAATAAAATAATTCAAACCAGATTCTGCCCACACAAATAATTACAAGACCTCCTCCTGATGTAGCAGCGGGAAGTCAGGATCGATCCACGGGGAAGCGTGTCAGCGAATCCTAGGCAGCGGTGAAATCTCACGGAAGGAAGTCGACAACAGTGGTACTCGACCTCGACTAAGGGTTAGTCGACAGGGGTCAGGCACAGTCGAACAGAGTGCAGCAACTCGGCAATGGTGGTCGATATCGACAAGGCTTACTCGATATCGAGTAGAGTCTTGGTCGACTTCGCTTCGTCTCGTCGAGTACCTGCACACAAAAGCTACATCGATGCTAGATCGAAGATCAGTAGTCGAGATCGACCAGGGCTTGGTCGAGGTCGACGAGGGCAGAAACTTAAAACGAAAACGAAAGAAAGTAAAAACAAATGCTTTGGGGTTTCGACTAAACTTAATGTAAAAGACTTCCAAGATTGGGGTTTGCAACGACAATAACCAAGCATGCATAAGGTAGAACCAAACAGATAATCATGTGAATCGCATTAAAGGATTAAGCTTTCGCCTTTTCCAACAATTAGACAACTCTCTCAAGAAACCCTAATTGTCTCTACCGATTTTATGTTTATAATCCAAGTTGTTAGCATGGATCTCCATTAGACGGGTAATAAACACATCAACAAGTAGGAAAATGCTCAAAACATGATAAAGGTCGGATCTTTACCTCAATTATGCATGGCTATCGTCGGGCTCGCCCCAACCCTAGAAGTGGGTGGACTACTCGCGCCTCATTGCAATCGCAGACATCATTGATTTGAAAGAAATAACTTGCATTAACTAAATTCAAAGCCTTTACAATTCCGGCAATCAACTTTCGTAAACTGCCAAAACCTTAAAACCTTCAAACTCCTAAACTGTCTCTGTGGAACTACTTGTCTTCTGAAAAATTCAATGAATAGAAATCAGCCCCATGGGCTTTATTTATAGGCTTCTAATCCTTGCTAATCAAGGAAATAATCATCTATCTATATCTAAATCTATATCTACTTTGCTTAAAAGATAAATAAAATGTTTAATGGAAATAAATCAATAAGGAAAAGATAAATCTAATTTAGGTAGGTCTTTATGTCTTGATAGATCTTGTCTCCCATGGATAGACTTGATGTACTTTGGATAGAATCTTCCTCCTTCGGCCCCAAGGAATCCCAACTCGACTAGAACAGCCCTCGACGACGCGTTTCTGGAGACTGGTCTACTCGACATCGACAAGGGCTCATCGACCTCGACAAGGATTGGTCGTCGACTGGACTTCTCGGCTAGATCTGCTCGACAGGCTCGGATCTGGGTTCCTGGCGCTTGTCGACCTCGAGTAGCCCTAGTCGACCTCGAGTAGGATTGATCCGTCGACTAGGTCTTCTCGGGTAGGTGTGCTCGACAAGCCTGGATCTGGACTCGGGGCTCGTCGATCTCGACAAGGGCTCGTCGAGGTCGAGTAGGGTGTGGCCTTCTCTGGTCGAGCTGCTTCTCCTCGGCATGGACTCGGACTGGCGCTGTGGGGCTTGTCGATCTCGACAAGGGTTCGTCGAGGTTGAGTAGAGCTGTGCTCGGCTTCTCGTCCAGTTCTCTCCTCGACTCCGGGTGTGGCACTAGGCTTCGTCGATCTCGACCAAGGTCTTGTCGAGATCGAGTTGGGTCCGGAAGTCGGGTTGGTCTGGCTCTCGACGTTGCTCCTGGTCGACAAGCTGTGCTCGGGTATACTTGTCGAAATCGAGTAAGGGATACTCGAGGTCGAGTAGTCGGGTTTCTCGGCTCGATTCGACTGGTTCCGTTGCTGCTTTGACCTTGGACTTCAGTAGCTGTTTTCCGAGCTTTTCCGACCTTCCTTAGAATTGCTGTAGAACGCCTCGAATTCTGCGAATTAAATAGAAACTGGTGTAGATTCCATAATTTGGCAAATAAACATAAACTACATAGGTTCTGTATTATCTTAGCCCAAATGTATGAAATGCATGCAGAAATCGATATAAAAGTAAATGTAAAACATGGCAGATTTAGCTCACAACAAACACCCCATACTTAAGCTTGCTTGTCCTCAAGCAGTACTTTTATTTGCCATTCAGGGGAATAAATCAAAACTCTCAACATTTTAGATTCATTCTCATATAACCCAGCAATCAATTACCATCCTCGAAAAGGTACTTATGTCACAGATCCATGCATGTGCAATTATACAAAAGCAACATCTACTCACAAAAGGAGGGTTATACAAAAACAATTTTTATGTGATAAAGCATTAATAATCAAGAGGACTTTAATTTAAGCTCAAATAAGGAGTAGATTGGTAAAAGTCTAAAAGGTGGGCAATTTTTGGCAATGTGGTGCTAATGATCCGGGGAAATGGAGTATTTCCAAACTGAATTTCATACCACAAACTTTCTCCATTTGATTCATCACCTTTCATAATGCTTTTATCAATAATAATGCTTTTACCTCTCTAACCTCAGCACTGCCTTCTCGCGAGTCGCAAACATGGGTGTCATGAATGGCCCGGGATACTTAGTGCTTTGGACTCCTCACAATGTGTCCCATCTCTCCAAACTATTATCTCAGAGAGCAGGGTCAATCTACCTTTATCTCCTGAGGTGATTGGATTTTCTTTCGCTCATTAAATTTTCCATATATTCAAACAATTTCCTTGCCAAACTCCAATAATGATAATAATCCAAACACAAACACCATATAGCATCTCCATAATGTAACATCATTCTCAATATAATCCCCGAATAAGGTAAAGAATGGTAATATATTTAGATCATGTGGAGCAATATATGAAATAAGGCATAATATGGCTTTTGTGATGCATAAGCATAGGTAAGGCTAGGATTTAACAATATGAGCATTATATGGAAATATAAAGTCCTCAATCATCTTATCATGCAACATGTCAAAAGCAATTTCAAATTTTACCTCCTTTCATGGTTTTCAAGAAATAATGCACTTCATTGTGACTTCCCTTTACTAGGCAATTTCATGCTATATCTCTAATGAATCCAATTTTGCATCGTCGAGTTCAATATTACACTTCCATGACATTATTCAAAATTTTCAATGGGGGTCATTTTTCTCAAATTTTGGAAATCATGCATATAAGCACATAAATCAATAATGCATTCCAAAATAGCCATGTATAAGAAATAAACTTTAAATATGCACACATAATGTCAAATATGGAAAATATGCATAAAGTAAGCCCTTCCCCCACCCCATACTTAAAACATTACAGTGTCCCCACTGTATAAAATCAAATAAAACAAGAGTAAAGGAAGGAACTCACAGGATAATGCATCGAGGAAGGTGAAACTGGGCATGTCGAGTAGGGATTCTCGTCGATGTCGAGTACAGTCTGCTCGATATCGAGTAGCTTTTCAGCGTCTGGTGGTTTTCTGAAGTCGATGAGTGTTTGATGGCTTGTCGATGTCGAGTACGTCTACTCGATCTCGAGTAGCTTTGTCTGGGCTGCTCCTCCTTGTCGTCGTCGACTTGGCCGTCGTCGATTCTGATTGGTTTTTCAGGGACTTCTTCCTTCCACTTTTCGCGATCCTTATATGCTTGCCGACAAAAAAGTATTAGATTTCACAAAAACAAGATTATCCACATGAAGTACATAAAAAGACATAAAACCAAAAAACAAAAAACCAAAAAGTCCCAAAAATTCATAAAGTTTATATACATGCTCTAGATTTTAGAGTCGCTAGGCCGACTTTTCCGTTTGCGCTCAAGGATCATTATTGTGGGGCCCGCTCATGCCTGGCCCTTCTCCTGGATCGTCTAGGTCCTGATGGTAGTATGCAAGCTCAGCTGACAGGTGGTTGCTTGCATCATCTCCCTTCTCTTTCTTCTTCTTCTTTGTAGCCCTCAGTTTCTGCAGGTTCTCTCGCCACGGTGTTTTATTTCCTCTTAAATCATTAAAAAAATTATTTAAGGACTGAGGGGGAGTAGAATTCATACCTGAACTTACCTGTTCGGACCCAAAACGGAAATCTTTGGGCATGGGTCTACTCGATGTCGAGTACTGCTGGTCGAGATGGAGTATAGGGACCCCATACTTAGACTCTGGGAAAGTCTCTGGCTCAGCGGTGGTGGTCGAGATCGACAATGGCTTGTCGAGGTCGAGGAGAGTGCTTGTCGAGATCGAGGAGGGTTCGTCGATCTCGAGTACAGTTTTTGCTCCTTCCTCCGCTGTTTGCTTGGTCCCGTCGATGCTGATGCTTTTCACCTCCAGCCAAGAAATTTCCTCTTTTGCAGGGCCAAAAGAGAAATTCAAAACCTCATCGCCTATGGTGAAGGTGAGCGAGCGATTCTTAACACTAATCCTGGCATCTGCAGTAGCTAAGAATGGTCTACCAAGAATAATAGGGCTAGTAGGATCTTCAGCACAATCAATGATAAGGAAATCAGTTGGAACAAAGAATTTACCAACCTGGACGGGGACATTTTCAACTATACCTGTAGGGATGACCACTGTATTGTTCGCCATGTATAATTTGGCATCCACAGGTTCTATGCATCCTATCTTGACCTTCCGCCAAATTGATAAAGGCATGATGCTCACACTTGCTCCTAAATCGCACAGAGAATCATCTTTATATTGTCCAAAACCCACAGTAACAGAAAACTTACCAGGGTCAGACCTCTTTTCAGGGAAGTGGAGTACTTTGCATTCGCCTGCGATCTCTGAGATGGATCGCTTTTTGCTCAGGATTTCCTTCAGAAACTTGACATATCCAGGCATCTCTTGTAGGGCTTCTGTAAAAGGAATAGAAACATTCAGTTCTTGCAGCATATTAACAAATCTGGTAAACCTACCTGCAGTGGGATCTTTTCGTGTTTTTGGAGGGAAAGGCAGTGGCTTTTTCTGCTTCGGAGCCAAATCAGCTGTCGGAGGTGTTGCAGAGTCGTCGACCTCGGCTTGCTGCTCCTCGACATCGACCAGAGGCTTGTCGACATCGACTAGGGGCTTGTCGACATCGAGTTGGGCCGTCGACCTCGGGTTGCTGGTCTGCGCAGCGGAGTCCAAGCTCAGCTTCTGGTCTTGGTCGAGTAGAGGCTTGTCGACATCGAGTACGGGCTCCTCGAGATCGACCAGGTTCTGCTCTGTCTCGAGTTGTTGCTCTGCCTTGCTTTGCTATTTCCCGACCTCTGGCTCGTGTAGTTGATGCCCACTCCTGAGTTTGATAGCTGCGACATGTCCGGTTTTCCCCTTAGGATTTGGTTATGTTTGCCCAGGGAGCTTGCCGGACGGTCGTGGGATCTGCGCAGCGATTTGACCCATCTGGGTCTCTATTCCTCTTTTTCAGATGTCCAGTTCCCTAAATTTGGTGGTGATGTTCTGGAACTGGTTGTTGATGGTGCCCTGATTCCGGCGCATCTCTTCAAGGATCAGCTGCAAATCATCCTTCTTTTGATCCCTTTCTGGATGTCCTGGAGCTATGTAGGGTGGGGGATTCCTAGGAGGACCTTGGTTCCACTGTGGTTGATAGAACCTTTGATCTCCCATGTATCGAGTTGGACCCCCTGCGTAAGCTGCCTCCTCATGTGTCTCTGCCATTCTGACTTGCTCTGTGTGTGGGCACTCAGTAGTGGTGTGCCTCTGTGATCCGCATTCGATGCAAGGTTGATTGACAGATAGATATTTGACTTGCTTGAGGAGCTTGCGATTCTGGTCTCTGTAGAACTGCTCCCTGACATCTGGGTCAATCTCCTTCGCTGGCTCGTAGAGTGGCATAGATGGTGCTGGCCTGGCGTAGGAGTTCTCCTCATAGTTTGTAGGAGCCCCATATTTGTTGTCGTAGTTAGTGAGCTTTTCTAGCACACCCCATGCGTCACTTGGTGGCATCGTCAGATACTCATAGCAAGTATAATGGTTGATTCTGTCCTTAGTGACTTGATCAAGTGAATTGAAGAAAATCTCTTGAATGACGTAGGGTGGCTGTCCATAAGTAGGGCAAGATCGCAGCAGCTCCTTGTAGCGTTCCCATACTCTTGCCAGCGGTTCCCCTGGCTTCTGTTTGAAGACGGTGATTTTCTGGCGGAGAAGTGCTGTTTTGGCGGGTGGGAAGTATTTGTTCAGAAATTCTTGCTCTACTTGGGCCCATGTGGTGAGAGATCTCGACTTCAGCCCTTCAAGCCACTTCAGTGCAGGTCCAGCTAGAGACCAGCGGAAAGCTTTCATCTTGACATATTCCAGAGTTGTACCTTCAGCGAGAGTACGTCACATGTCATGAAAATTGGTAATATGTTCAAGAGAACACTCATTAAATCTTCCATGAAAAGCATTATTTTTAAGCTCTATAAGAAATTGAGTGCGAATTTCAAAAGAGTTTTCAGGGATTAGAATCGTCGATTCAGGCACGACGAGAGTGGGATGCATATAATCCTCTGTAGTGGTTAGATATTGGGCAAGCTCAGCTTCTGCTTGCCTTGCGCGCTCATTTGCTTGGTCCCTTGCTGTCCTCTCATTGGCGATTGTAGTATCCTTTGCGGCTAGTTCCCTGGTAAGCCTCTGTATCAGCTGTTCTTGTGTTTCAACGTCCGTCGTAATCCTTTTGAGTTTAGAGTGGATGTGTAGGTAACGCTCTGGTTCGTCTAAGCTGTCAAACTCAGCTGGTAGACCAGTACGACGCATACACCTAAAAAGTAACTCAAAGTAGACGTGAGATTCAACTACCTAAAGCGCGAATGATAGCTTCCCCGGCAACGGCGCCAATTTGTTGTAAGGAGGAAATCGAGTTTAAAATATAATAAAATAATTCAAACCAGATTCTGCCCACGCAAATAATTACAAGACCTCCTCCTGATGTAGCAGCGGGAAGTCAGGATCGATCCACGAGGAAGCGTGTCAGCGAATCCTAGGCAGCGGTGAAATCTCACGGAAGGAAGTCGACAACAGTGGTACTCGACCTCGACTAAGGGTTAGTCGACAGGGGTCAGGCACAGTCGAACAGAGTGCAGCAGCTCGGCAATGGTGGTCGATATCGACAAGGCTTACTCGATATCGAGTAGAGTCTTGGTCGACTTCGCTTCGTCTCGTCGAGTACCTGCACACAAAAGCTACATCGATGCTAGATCGAAGATCAGTAGTCGAGATCGACCAGGGCTTGGTCGAGGTCGACGAGGGCAGAAACTTAAAACGAAAACGAAAGAAAGTAAAAACAAATGCTTTGGGGTTTCGACTAAACTTAATGTAAAAGACTTCCAAGATTGGGGTTTACAACGACAATAACCAAGCATGCATAAGGTAGAACCAAACAGATAATCATGTGAATCGCATTAAAGGATTAAGCTTTCGCCTTTTCCAACAATTAGACAACTCTCTCAAGAAACCCTAATTGTCTCTACCGATTTTATGTTTATAATCCAAGTTGTTAGCATGGATCTCCATTAGACGGGTAATAAACACATCAACAAGTAGGAAAATGCTCAAAACATGATAAAGGTCGGATCTTTACCTCAATTATGCATGGCTATCGTCGGGCTCGCCCCAACCCTAGAAGTGGGTGGACTACTCGCGCCTCATTGCAATCGCAGACATCATTGATTTGAAAGAAATAACTTGCATTAACTAAATTCAAAGCCTTTACAATTCCGGCAATCAACTTTCGTAAACTGCCAAAACCTTAAAACCTTCAAACTCCTAAACTGTCTCTGTGGAACTACTTGTCTTCTGAAAAATTCAATGAATAGAAATCAGCCCCATGGGCTTTATTTATAGGCTTCTAATCCTTACTAATCAAGGAAATAATCGTCTATCTATATCTAAATCTATATCTACTTTGCTTAAAAGATAAATAAAATGTTTAATGGAAATAAATCAATAAGGAAAAGATAAATCTAATTTAGGTAGGTCTTTATGTCTTGATAGATCTTGTCTCCCATGGATAGAGTTGATGTACTTTGGATAGAATCTTCCTCCTTCGGCCCCAAGGAATCCCAACTCGACTAGGACAGCCCTCGACGACGCATTTCTGGAGACTGGTCTACTCGACATCGACAAGGGCTCATCGACCTCGACAAGGATTGGTCGTCGACTGGACTTCTCGGCTAGATCTGCTCGACAGGCTCGGATCTGGGTTCCTGGAGCTTGTCGACCTCGAGTAGCCCTAGTCGACCTCGAGTAGGATTGATCCGTCGACTAGGTCTTCTCGGGTAGGTGTGCTCGACAAGCCTGGATCTGGACTCGGGGCTCGTCGATCTCGACAAGGGCTCGTCGAGGTCGAGTAGGGTGTGGCCTTCTCTGGTCGAGCAGCTTCTCCTCGGCATGGACTCGGACTGGCGCTGTGGGGCTTGTCGATCTCGACAAGGGTTCGTCGAGTTCGAGTAGAGTTGTGCTCGACTTCTCGTCCAGTTCTCTCCTCGACTCCGGGTGTGGCACTGGGCTTCGTCGATCTGGACCAAGGTCTTGTCGAGATCGAGTTGGGTCCGGAAGTCGGGTTGGTCTGGCTCTCGACGTTGCTCCTGGTCGACAAGCTTTGCTCGGGTATACTTGTCGAAATCGAGTAAGGGATATTCGAGGTCGAGTAGTCTGGTTTCTCGGCTCGATTCGACTGGTTCCGTTGCTGCTTTGACCATGGACTTCTGTAGCTGTTTTCCGAGCTTTTCCGACCTTCCTTAGAATTGTTGTAGAACGCCTCGAATTCTGCGAATTAAACAGAAACTGGTGTAGATTCCATAATTTGGAAAATAAACATAAACTACATAGGTTCTGTATTATCTTAGCCCAAATGTATGAAATGCACGCAGAAATCGATATAAAAGTAAATGTAAAACATGGCAGATTTAGCTCACAACAGAAGACATCGCTCAAATCTCTAAATTGTCTGATGAACGTAGAATAGAATAGAAGTAATTGAAAAATAATAACATTAAGCCTTTTAGAGTTTTAGTCGGCCACCAAAAAACTAACAAAACAAGGGTTTTAATTAAATGAAACGCGGCGCTCAGGCGACAAATGCGGCGGCCGCTACATTGGTCTGTCACGGAAAATCAGTCTCGAATTTTCTCTTGTTGTCAACAGGGAAGTTGTAGCTCTCTGAAAGAGCTTTCCATTGCATGGTCATAATAGTCAATCGAACAGTCGAGGCTTCCAGAAAGTGCAAAACAAGTTCAGCATGTCTAGCGACAACTTCTGCAGACTTGTTCTTCGTTTAGGTTCTCTTCTTCTTCTCAGGACCTCTTGAGATCTTCATGTAAGCTTCTTCGATCAACTAGACATTCTCATCTAATGCGTTATCAACCCATGTCGCCTCCTCGGATCCACAGTTATCTGAAAGAATCAATAAAAGCATGTAGATTCCGACTCCAACCACACAGAGAACAAATATGCAAATTATACTTAAACCATGCATGATATGCATCATAACTAAGGTAAATGCAACCTATTACGACCCTCTCAATCTATGATATCAAACTCCCCCACACTTAAGCTTCGCTAGTCCTCGAGCGAGCAATATCAAAGCAACATATACCTACGCTTTCCTCTTTCATGCATTAGCCCAAATCAAAAGCAACATCAATTTTAAATGAACACAAGGCCAAGTGAATAAACTTCCTAGCATGTATTTATCGATCAAAGCATGGAAGTAGAAATTATCCAACCTCACCAGGAATATGTGTTTCGCTGATGCTCTCATGTGTTTAGGCTTTATGGTTCAACTTTCAACTCAATCCAAAATGCACTAAGCTCATAGACATTGACCAAAATATCACCAAATCTCCACCGAAATGTCATTACTTGCCGAACACAATAAAGAAAATAAAAATAAATTGACTCTAGTAATTCATTTTTTTTCTTTTCATTTTCAATTTTTTTTTCTTTTTATTTTCTTGTCTTGGTGCTTTCCTTACGCGAGGTGCAAACATGGGTGTCATGAATGACTCCGGTCTATCAACTAAAAAGAAGTCCACTTGAACACCTTTTGACGCAAGTTGCAAACATGGGTGTCATGAATGAACCTGGTTACTCAATGATCAAACTTTCTTTCCTAGCGGATAGTTTTCAACACTGTTTTACGCGAATCATACCCATGGGTGTCATGCGTAGACCCGGTTACTAAGTGAATCAACCATTGCCACCTTATTTCACTATATATGCACAACTTCAAACAAAAGACTCCAATTATAAACAGAAACTCCGCAAGCAACAAACATGTGAGTCAGTCTTGAAAAATAGATATTGCAGTCAATGCCAAGAGGTAGCAACACAAGGAGAGGAATTCACACAATTGAGCAAGAGAATTATAAATGATTCTAATAAGGCTCAAACATTCTCCCAAGGGTCATGTTCATAGGATTTCAATCATACTTTAGCTCAATCATACATGCTCAATTACATCACAAAATCATGCTTCATAAGAAAACATTTCAAGGCGATTAGGCTAAGCAATTCAAATTTATCGTAGGATTTACAAGTTCATGCCATAAGAATGTAGAGTTTCGCTAACTAAGGTGGGTGTTTGAAATCTATTTATATGCATGATATTATTTTTTTTGGATTTTTTTTCCAAGTGCAATATAAGTATAAAAATAAATATGAGGACATAAATAAACATGATAACATAAATAAACATGATATGCAAACTCTATCTATATGCAATGCAATCCCTCCCCCACACTTAAACTTTTCATTGTCCTCAATGAAACATAAAAGACAACAAAATAAAATAAAACATAGAGGAAGAAATGAATGAAATACTCACAATGTAGTGGATGGGTCTCTATAGGTCGGATCTGAGCATTGCAGCGGCCTTTCCTGAGATGTTAGTCTATCCCAAACCAAAACAACTATCCAATATCTAATGGAAAACCTAATTTATTGAAAAACAAACTAACTAATGAGGAATCGAAATAACTAAATTAGAAAACTTACCTCGGGTGGCCTCCCGAGAAGCGCCTTGTTTCATGTCGTTGGCTCGACGTAATGTTGAAGCTCAAGACACTAATCATACATAGTCAAAGCCCTCATCAACCTGTCAAACTCTTGGTGGCTTGTCAAAGTAGTAGTCAAATGGATCAATGTATCCACCAATATTCTCTCTAGTGCATGAGACAACCTTTACTTGCTTTGTAGCCTCAGCAGTAGGCTCTAGATCAGATTCATCAATGGGGGAGCTAGGGATGATCTCGTCAGATGGAGTGTGGTCTTCATCTACCTTCTCAATGTGATTTTCCACCATGACTTCAAGAGGCGCAACAGAGGTCTCAACGATTTGAGATACTGGAAGAAGTGACTCGTTCTGCGCACATTGATGATCCATGTAGCAGAAAAATTCCCACATCTCTGAGAGTCCCATATCTAATAAACCTCCATCACTCATGCGTTCAGCAAGACTCCGTGTCTCAGAATTCATGTCATCAAAGATGCATAGAAGCACTTCCCTTATACTAGGTTGATATCCCCATGAATAAACAGCATTAATGTACTCCTGCAGTCTGATGAAGTATTGATGAAAACTCTCTTCATCTAACTGCAATAACTTCACCTTCAACATATGTTAGTAGCACGAGATTGATTTTCCGCGATAAATGCGGTGGCCGCTGCATTGGTCTGTCGCGGAAAATCAGTCTCGAATTTGCTGTTGTTGTCAACAAAGAAGTTGTAGCTCTCTGAAAGAGCTTTCCAACGTATGGTCATAATAGTCAATCGGACAACCAAGGCCTCCAGAAAGTGCAAAACAAGTTCAGCATGCCTGGCGACAACTTCTGCAGACTTGTTCTTCGTTTAGGTTCGCTTCTTCTTCTCAGGACCTCTTGAGATCTCCATGTCAGCTTCTTCGGATCCACAGTTATCTGAAAGAATCAATAAAAGCATGTAGATTCCGACTCCAACCACGAGAGAACAAATATGCAAATTATACTTAAACCATGCATGATATGCATCATAACTAAGTTAAATGCAATCTATTATGACCCTCTAAATGCATGATATCAATATAGCATGATCTAGTTTCATTTTCATTTGAAATATCGTTTGTAGTGGTAGCTGTGGTGTTTATACTATCAAGGCTATCGAGGAATTAGCTTTCGGTGGAGATGTATATGAGTGTACTGATGACCGGGTCCAAGTGTATCGCAAGAAGATGGTAATTGAGCTTTCTTAGAAGTGCTGGAATGTTTCCCCTTTGGGTTGATGCGTATTTTGTATGAATGGTTGTAATAGAACTACATTAGAGCTTGCATGCTCTCATTTTGTAACCATAGAAGTTTATGTCCTCCGTACATTTGGTAATAAGTATGGGTTGTCTAACTGATTTTCACTTGATCCTTCAAGCTTGCATGCTCTCATTTTGTAACCACGGAAGTTTATGTCCTCCGTACATTTGTTAGTAACTATGGGTAGTTTAACTAATTTGCAGTTGATCTTTAGAGCTTGCATGCTCTCTTTTGTGTTCTAATGTTGACATTTAGGTATATATAACTTCAAATATATGTCTTGGTCCTATCTTATTTTAGCTATTACTTTGATTGTGTCCATCCCATTATGTTGTGGCTTGTGTGTTTTTTTATGGTTGTCTACCCCCTCTTTTATCGATCTCAAACAAACACTACTAGAATTATATAATTAGACATCTGTTATATTATTATTTATATTATTATGTGGATGTACAAAAATATAAATTTTACTTAGATAGAGTTTTGTCTATAGATAGATTTACTATTGGTTGGAGCCTAAGGAGTTTATCTCTATATATTGTACCGGTGTAACACCATGAGATATCAGTTGAATAAAATCTCATATTCTCCCCTCTTTTATTTGTTCAGTTTTATAACACGTTATCAGCACGAGTTTGCTCTACTAGGTTTCAAGATTGTAGCATGCTCTCAAGCTATCAAGCTTGTCAATTTGAAAGATAAGTTTCGATAAATTATTACTTATTTTATTTTCTTCTTCTTTAACATACTTGCTTATCGATGGCTTTGGTTGAATTTTAACATACTTGCTTATCGATCGTGTTTGCTTATTTTGAATACCTGTCAGTCGTACCCTAAAGAATGTAGGCAAGAGGAAGCGTGTTCGTGATTTTTTTTTTCAGATAATTGACCGATTTTATTTTTGGATGCATCAGATCAGATCCGGGAGCAGAATCTCCAAAATCCCTAATGAATTTTCGCATCAGATCTGGTTTTCGAAAATCGCCATCGAAGATGAACATATCCAGGAGTCACGCCGACAACCATGGACGAGCCTGTCCCGGATCTATCGAGACGTTGGTGCAGTCCTCAGTTGGTGGCTTGGAGCCGTCATATGAACGGGATGAGCACAAGGCCGGGTAGCAGCGGTAGCCGCCTTTGCCCCTTGACGCCGCCCAGAGACCCCGCGCCACCCTCTGCCTCCCGATCTGCTCCTGAACGTGGTTATAGAAGATCAAATCTAAACGATCGCGATGGGCTGGAACAACGACGGGCGATCAGCAGCACCGGGGTAGGCATCATCGGCGTGGCGCCCCTCCTCCTCCGATCCAGAAGTCCTCGTGGGGTCTGCGGCGATCGTCGCCCGAAGTACGAAGCCGCTCTTGCCTCTGCGCCGCCGCGGCCATCAACGAAGAAGACGATCGGTTTTGGGTTGCAAATATGGATTAATTTCGAAACCAGCCCGGAATTTTGTCACTCCACAGATTGGCTCATATGTTTTATACAATTACATAAAACGGCCTAAACCTTCCAGGGTTGCATATTTTGCCCTTGTGAAGTATAGGGACACATCCCCGAAGATGATGTGTAGACACAAGTTAGATGAGCCTTGAAGTGCTGAACTTTATCCCTTGAAGTGGATATAAATTCCCTGAAGCGAATAAATTAACTACCAATCTCATCCCCCGAAGAGGATTATACATAAAATATATCAAGTGGCGGGCCTATTCAATTAGGTGAGAATTGCAAACTAATTAATTGGCCTAGAGTTCTGCGTCGTCATGGAGGTAACTGAAGGTAAGTGCAATTTGATTTTTCTAACTTATGTTTTTGTTTATAAATAATTTAATTGGTCTCCCGAAGTAGAAAATATTAAATCCCTCGAAGTGGATGAAAGTAAAGAAATTGATATTATAAATCACTTGATGTGATCGATAAAATTTATCCCTGTAGTGATGAAACAACAAATATCATCCATTTAGCATGATCAATAATTATTATTTTGTTTGAATATTATATTTTTATCATTCATCTCCCGAAGCAGATAAAAAGACATATCTCCTGAAGTAGATAAAAACACATTTTTTTTATGCCTTGCTTCAGATTTTGTCTGTCTATCTATATATTAAATTATATTTATTTTTGAAATAATGAATAAAGATAGATTATCGCCAATTGGAAAGTTAATCAAAATAAGACATTTTGATAACATCGGAAATTCGTTTCGGAGTGTTAAATTATAATGTACATGTTGATCACATAAGAGGAACGTTGACTTTCCTTACTTGATTAATTAGAATTTCAAAAGGTTTAAGACCTTATACATAAGGATTGATAGAATTATGTTATATGATATGTGTTTTAAATAAACCATGATTATGATTTATTAATATTTTGATTTGGTGATGGGTGGTGTCATGCGAGTGGTTTGCCCACGGATCCACACTAGGATATCATGGTAAATGAGGTGAACCTTTGAAGATTGAACTCTACTTGAGCCTATCTATGTTAATTAGGCTCGACTTTAAGGCTCATGATGGAGTCTCACCGATTTCTTAATACTAGTATATGCGATCGAGCTTACAGTCAGGTAAGCCTAAACATCATTTTTGAGTTATGATTTGTGTTTCTTGGTAATTGCTAAATGATGTTATTGATTGCACATATATGTTTTATATCCTACATCATGCCATAGTACTAATATACCTTGATAAGTTGGTAAAGAAATAACGTCATCATGCATCGATTAAAATGCTAGCCTCATCTTTTTAGTGATGAGCTAAGATGATATTGTTGATTTCATCTTGTACTTGTTACTAGTTGTTTCATATATGATTTGTTCCATAGAAGGTTAAATACAAACTCCTGAAGTGGTTGAACTTGTTTGATCCCTAGTCGCCAGAAGTTGACATTATTTATGTATCATGAAGTTGATCTGTATTATATCCCTCAAATGTAATTGCATGCAAATAAGAAAAGACATTTTCTCTCATAGATGACGATGAAATTATTGAAATTGAAATTTGAGATAGTTATTGAACCTATAGTATCTGTTAATGATAGTGTTCATTGAAACTAGTGATAAATATCTGAATTGATATCCACCTGAAGTGGCCGAATAAATTTTAATTATGTGTAGTGCATTTATTTTAAATTACTGAGATCGCTTTTATTATTTACTTGTGAGGTATATATGTTTGAATTTACTTTTGCACAAAACTCAAAGTTTTTCCAGAAGAAACAACTTGTTAAGAGCTGATATGTCGTAAACATATGTGGTTTTATATTATATATATTGTTTGTGTTAATAAAAGTTATCTCTTGAAGTAGATAAACTTATCTCTACATATGAAAGATTATCAACGAAAGAGCCTAGATGATCCAACACATTTGATTCTGCAAACTTGGTCGTATTTGGTTTGTTATTATTATAATTTGGCTATTTGAAGCTACATGGAATTTATGTTTTATTTATCTATTTGATTTGCATTTTATGTATATGTATATGCATTGGAAATGTTTCTTGAAGAAACCATTATGGGTAGATGATGCCAATTTTATTCAACTAATGATGATTTGGGAGAAGAGTTTGAAGCAAATCCTTGATTAAATTGTGTGAAATCGATAAATTTATTCTTGAGAGCCCGAAGACTCTTTATTTTGGGATCTTGTTCTTAATATACTTGGGTATGGTAGAACTCATATAAATAGCTAGGTAAATGACCTATGGTTTATAACAACCTCTTTTATTGCCAGATGCAATATATATTGTTACCTCTAGCAGAGGACATAAAGAGGATACGGTGCGCGCGACCGTTGTTAGGATACTGGTCATAATTTTTGAAAATGATTATAGATAATCATGATATGAGTCGACTCCCACATCAAGGAGAATGTGGAAGAACAAGTCAAAGATGATGGTTTACCTATTGGATTTGTAATCTCCCAAACTGTGAATGAATCATCGCATGAAAATGTTAGAATGGTTTAGAGCTTGGTACTTGATGATATGGAAAACCTGAAGTTTTCAGGATTAAATACGTAATGAGTATTTGTATTAAGTCTATACTTGACATAATTAAACCTTATACATATCTCCAAAAGAGCGTCAAAATTAGTCCTCGAAGGACTGTTGATATAATCAATCAATAAATTCATATGAGAAGATGGCTCTAGAAGAGCGTCAAAACACTCTAAATGGAAGGAGTGATGAAAGATAAATTTGGATCATGAAAGTCGATAATTGCCAGAAGCAGTGGTTTTCCTCTAATCGAGGATGTCAAAAGAAGATCCAACACATAATAAATAGATTACCCATATTGGCAATATGGATGTAATATGGAAATGCTATCAATGAAATTGATATGCTGGATAAATGAGCATTAAGATGCTGACGATTAAATCGATCAAGTGAAGTCATTACTTATCATTTAGGATAATGCTAACGCATGGAATGACCCAGCAGAGTCGTCAATAATAGTTAACAAGCAGGCATAAATATCAAGAGATTGATTCGATTTCGGTCAACAATTGAATAAATTCTCCTTCTTGTAATTTATCTCCAGTAGAGAGCTTGGTATTTACATGTTCAGTATAGGCATCGACATGATCAGTATAGACGCCAAAATCTCCCAAGATTACACTAAGTTGTTGTAAATCAAGAAAATTGATGTATATGGAGGATTGAGTCCCCATAGATGATCAAATACCTAGAGTTTATCACGGATGATAAAATACTCGGTATTTAGGGGGAGAGGAAAAGGAGATCAAGAAGCAATATATTGCATAGAAGAGAAGTAAACCAATGTACTAGCATGATTTAGATCGAGGTTCTAGTAGTAACTTCAAACAATGGTGATATGTCCACTAGTATAAAACTCTTGAAGAGATTTCATGAATGTTGACAGTGTTAGAATTGATTATGAGTAGATCCTTGATTATCCAATAAGCAGAGGATTAGTTGGAAATTAGTTGAAAGCTCTAAAACTATCTCGCGACCAGTAGTTCGAGTGTACAAAGAGAGACATATTACAATATGAAGACAAATGATATTTTCATCTTTGATTAGATTGTGAAAGGATATTAAGGGTCCAGAAGTACCATGTCTTTATAAAATTAGTGATTTATATGCTAAATTGAGGAGGAGATTAAAGTTGTACTCTTTTCCAAAGCAAGGTTTTTCCAAAGCTAAATTGAGGAGGAGATTTTCATCTTTGATTAGATTTGTCCCATTTGGGTTTTTCCAAAGCAAGGTTTTTAACGAGGCAACTCCACTCACATGGATACATGGTATATCCCAAATTCTAGAAAGAAATAATTCATGCAAATATGGATTGTTTAAGCATGAAGTTTTTGGACCTGTAGCTCCAACATTGAAAAGTGTAGTATCAATTGGTTTTAAGTGAGTGTTCGTACAAAGGAAAATATAAAGCCAAATTGATTGGACAAAAGCCTATTAAAGGTTACATTAAAATGTATTCACTAGGAGTGAATATAATTTTTGCTCCAAATGTAAATGACGAACGGTGTAAGTGCATACTCATATAAATGGAAATGATCGATTAAAAATGCCTGAAGCATTATTATCAAAGTCATGTCACATGCAATTAGTTAAAGACTCTTATTAGAGAGTACATGAATTACCTATATTTGTGAAATTGGTGACATTTAATTAGGTCCCGAAGTACCATACAAAGTTGTACTCTTTTCCTTAATCTTGGTTTTTTCCAAGGTAAGGTTTTTTAACGAGGCAACTTAAGCACCATTCAATACATCAGATCCCCCATATCAACAATGAAAAGCACACTAGGTCCTGAAGTACCCTCTGCTTGTGCATCCAAAGCAGCTCAACACCAATACATGGAAGTCAGGCGCGTCAAAGTCAATCACGAAAGCATTCCAGCTTATACACATCAAAGAAAATGTTGAGATTCGACCATAAGCTCATGAAGACGGCGACATTAAGAAGAATGAGAAGACTTCGAGAAGAATGTTGAATTCAGGGGGAGCATACATGCACTGCACTCTTTTTCCCTTCGATCAGGTTTTGTCCCACTGGGTTTTCCTGACAAGGTTTTTAATGAGGCAGTACAACAAGAGCGTACGTGGAAGGCTGCACTCTTTTTCCCTAAGCTATGGTTTTATCCCATTGGGTTTTCCTAGCTAGGTTTTTAACGAGGCAGCTGGAGGAATAAGGAATGTACATCCAAGGGGGAGTGTTATATTATTATTTATATTATTATGTGGATGTACAAAAATATAAACTTTACTTAGATAGAGTTTTGTCTGTAGATAGATTTACTATTGCTTGGAGCCTAAGGAGTTTATCTCTATATATTGTACCGGTGTAACACCATGAGATATCAGTTGAATACAATCTCATATTCTCCCCTCTTTTATTTGTTCAGTTTTATAACAACATCACGTATTTTAAGTCTGTCAAGAAAACACATGATGTTAAAATAGTTTGTTACATCACTTATTAAATTTGTGACGTTGAAAAATATTTAGACAACTGTCAACTTTTTTAACAGATGTTCAATTATTTGTTCTAAAAACGTAAAAATGCGTGCGGGTTTGAAATTTTTAAGTTGAAAGGAGCGGGGTCGTGGCACTTAGAAAAAATACAAGGGTTTCAAATTTTGGGGGAAAAATTATAACATTACATTTCCTCCAGTTCATTGCCTTGAAATTTTTCACTTTCTCTCTCCAATTCAGCTTTGCTCTTTCTCAACCATCTCCACGACTCCACTGTCCACTATCCCCGGCGACCTTCCACCACTCCGGCGACCTTCCTCCAGATATGACCTCCTCTCCTTTCTGCTCCAGCCTCCTGCACCGTTCACCGCCTCCATCCTTTTGTCTTCTTCTTCAACCCCAGACCGATCCTGATCCGAGACATCCTCTTTCTGCTGGCTTTCATCCTCGGCTTCTCTTCCTCCTCTCTCCGCAGATATGAGATCTCCTCCTCATTCCGCATACATGAGATCTCCTCTCTCTCTCTCTCTCTCTCTCTCTCTCTCTCTCTCTCTCTCTCTCTCTCTCTCTCTCTCTCTCTCTCTCTCTCCCTCCCTATCCAAAACCCTAAATCTAGCTAGTTTTCTTCTCCGGGCACACTACATGCCGAGCCTCCTCCAAACCTTCACTCTTCAAATTCGCACTGTAACCCAAACAGACTCGACTCCATCTCGGCACCTCGACAATTTACTACTGGATGAGATCCAACCTCTTTTGCTAATGGTATGGACTCCCTCTCATTCGATTCTCTTGCCTATATGTTTCAATTGAAAATAGGTTTAAAAAATTTGTTGTTATTTGAGTGATTATTAAAACTGGTGTTTTTTTTTTTTGTGGTTTGGGTGATTATTAGGTTACATCACATGGAATCGTGCATCCTTAGGCTATGTGTTCGCTCGAGTTCATCTTAGTTGGTGCTTCTCTTAAAATTTAACTCCTAGATCCAAAAAAAATTGACAACCAACATTTTTTTAGTTGTAGATCCGTACATTAAGTTCAAATGCTTTTCTTCAGTATACAGGACTAAAATGAGGAGCCCAGTTCAAATGTTTTTTTTTTAAATTTGTTGCTATTCCTTGTGACTCGTTGCTATTAGGTAAATTTTGAATCTAAGGTTCATTTCACATCTAGTTATATGTAAGGTTCAATATTTTGTATCTAAGGTTTGAGATTTCCCATCTTGTTGTGTACTTAACTACTTATATTACATCTATGGACTCTTTAATAAGTTTATTATTATTTCTATTTGAGCTTGCCAAGTACAGATGTGCCATACGACTTACAAAAGATGGGGAATCGGGGATAAGGTAACCTGCTTGCATCTCAATTCTTGAACCATTCGTGTGGCCAACTTATTCAGAAAATTTTTCTTGTCAAAGACCTTTATGTACTGTTGCTTCCGTATTATTCTTTCTTTATAATGATGAAATGTTAATAAAATTGGAAAGCAAACATATATAAATGGGTTTTAGATTCATTAAATTATGTTGTTATACTATCATAGTCCATTTCATGCCCTTCAGGTGTCAAGAATTTCAATCTAAAGCAAAATAACCATGTGTTTCCTTTATGAGATTGAGTTAAAAAAAATAATGTCCCTGTCGTTGCTAATGACATGTACTAGCAATACATTGTCAGGGAGATCAGCCTGGTGCTTTATCTTTCTTAGATTCATCCCTACCTGATTTTGTGGGCAGTATAGATCTACTTGAGAAAATTGCGCATGCATTGTTAGGGAGATCAACTTGGTGCTCTTATGTTGTTCGTTTTTAATTCATTCCTTTCATGAAGAGAAGTTTAGTATGATTGAGTAGATCTTATACTTTCTATCTTAGGGAGTCAATTGTGTATCGTTTCAGAGAAGAGGCAAGCAAAAGCTTTACAATTAGAGAGAAGTGTCCATATAGAATTCTTATAAAGTCGTCTTTTTCAATGAAAGAGATAATTTACTTGTTTCTGAAACTTGTTTGAGTCTTCATAATGGTTAAGCATATTCAAGATCTTATGTTGTTCGTTTTCACTTCATTCCTTTCATGAAGAGAAGTTTATTATGATTGATTAGCTCTTATGCTTTCTATCCTAAGGAGTCATTTGTGTATTGTTTCAGAGAAGAGGCAAGCAAAAGCTACACAATCAGAGAGGAGCATCCATATTTTGATATCAAAGCTTTTTATCCTATGTAAGCTCACCTTTGTTCTTCTTTTCAGAAGATGACATTTAGTTATACTTTTCAGAATTTAAAATTCCTAGTTCCCAAACTATTAAATTAGGTTTTTCTTTTAATGACTTGCAAGTAATAAAATGGTTAAAACAAGTATGAAAATTACACGAAATGCTCTTAAAACATACAAAGAGTGATCTTACTGTCCATCTTTAAGGATAGACGAAGTGAGGATCAGGTTGATAGTGCACATCTTAATTGATGGTTACTCCTGAAAACCTATAATAAGAGAGAACTATTGTGATATAATCCTAGAGAAAATGAGGAAAAAATATTAGTCTAGTATTATTACATTTGATGACGTGCATTTTACTTGCCTTGCACCCAATGAAAATCTCACTAGATATCATAAGTGGCACGTTTGCTGTATTTTGCATCCTCAAGGGACTTGTCATTTGTTCATTCATGAGTATTTGATTCTTGTTAGATTTTACAATGACTAATGATGAATACCATTGTGAATGCACATATTTGGGAACATTCATTTGAACTCTTTCATTCTTTTTACATGGATTTATGGAGTATATGGGAACATTTTATCATCCACTTAAATGATCAATGTAAATATTATTTCATTCTCTTTACGAGGACCTAGTAATGAGTATATGTATTCTCTTACATTAAATAAATATATGCCATCATTTTATCATAGTCACAGATATTTATTAATTATATACCTTTTTATAACTCAATTCAGATTTCTCATGAACCACAGACACCTTTAAACAAAAGCCTTGCTTGATTAATCTTTTGCTTTTAGTAGCTAAGAACATTGCTTTTGTTTCTTCTTATGGACTTTGAGAAGATTGGCTTAGAACTTGAGCACAGCCACAACGCACAATGTATAAAATTTAGATTAACGATGTTGGTACTCAGATGGGATATATGTGTGATGATTGCATTTACTTTGACCAATTGTGGAATAAAGTGTTGATCCGTTTTGTAGATGTGATAAATGGATGCAAATTCTATCTTAGACTAAGATCGTATAGAGTACTTATTAGTTGCCTTATTCATGCCCTGTCTATAAATTCTTTTCACCATCCTAATATACTATTTTGAAATGGTTCTTACATGATCATTTAGAGTCTAAAGCAATGTCAGAATTTTACTTGTATACTGTAGATGATGAAAAAGGCTGAGGTAATTCAGGCTTTGATCTCTATTAATTTGTGTGAGGAGCATTAGAAGGTTCTCACTGTTAATCAAAATGTGCATGTGGTATAACACAATTTACCGAGCACGAATAAAAAGCGATGGCATTAAATTTGCAATCAAATGTATGTTACAACATTTTCTTGGGATGTGTGTGTGAGTGAGTGCACTTCTTTGATTAGTTTTTTCAGATAGTGTGAACGGTTAATATATTGCATTGCATTCATGCACTTCTTTGATTAGTTTTTTTTCAGATAGTGTGAACTGTTAATATATTGCATTGCAATCAACCTGATTAAAGGTCTTCCTTTTTAGGTAGAATATATTTCTCATTTTTCTCATCTAGTGCAACTTATGGCTGAGCATGATGTACAAGGGTTTAAATTATGATTGTGTATAATGTCTTAGATGGAAAAAAGCCATATGTTGCTGATAGCAAGGGCATGGTGGCTTGTAATCAGAATTGGTTAGGTTTTCCCCTCAATACTTCAGGTTATATTGATAAAAGATAATTGTGTTTTTTCCCTCTGCCACAAGTGTCATATGTGTACACATTGAAATTCAACTGAATGTAGGCATGCCATGCTCGTATTCTTAATTATGATTCTAAATTATGGAATTGTGTGTATTCATTTTACTTTCTCATCACTACTTACATTTCATATTTAGTAAATTTGGTTCTTTATTTATTTAAGAGGGGGGACTGAGTAAGGGGACAAGAGGGGTGTTGGCATTTATCTAAATGATTCAACTTGTCCTTTAGTCTCTCGAATATTTATTACAACTGGTTATATATTGGTCTATAAGCTATAACCTTTATTGATTATTTCACTAGCTAATCTCCTAATTTGTAGGAGAAAACGTTGCTAAGTAGCACATATCACTCAGTAAGGATATTACAATTCTAGAAACAGCAAATACATGTATTTCATTGTTTGGTGTTGTGTAGCTACCTTTGATTGGTGGGCTCTCTTATCTATTGAATGTGTACTTGCATCTTGTGATTAAACTTTAAATTGTTGTAGTTGTGAATGATGCTTTTGGCTTGAATTTCATAACAAGAGTTTCAATTTTTTTTTCTTTGAGTGATGTGATGAAGTATTCACATTTTTCTTGATCTAATCTATAACAATTGCTTGCATTTTATTCAAGTATTAGGGACTACAATTTCTCTAAGTCGATCTGTGTTTGTGGAGTCAAAGATATTCTTGGTAATGATCTTCTGCCAAATAAGACATTAAGGGATACAATAAATCATATCTTGTCTTCTACCAATAGCAGTGGTGATAATGCTTGAAGTGCTTTCCAAGTTCAAGGTAATTAAAGCTGTTTTGTTTTCTTTGAAGCTTCTCATGAATCCGCTGGTGCTAGAGAACCTGCATCCTAGGGGAGTGCTTTGCCAGCTAAAGTTCCGGATATCTTTGAACCTACTATTGATGTTGATAAAGTTTTCCTATGTCTGAAACGTAGTGTTACTTAATCTTCAGCTCTTGCTTCAATTAGGATTTAAAAGACCCCTTCATTTGTAAAAGTGTATCATTTAAGTACCTATCCTTTGTAAAGCATTTGTAAAGGCTGATTTTGTGTTTATCTGCATGTTCTTTAAACTACTCTTCATTTGCAAAATCTTATTTTATAAGTAAAGAGTGTTGTATATCAGACAAAAAGACATCTAATTATAGATGAAAAATGTAGTAACTTAATAGCTATGAAATCGAATTATTACATAAAAACGGATGCTAGTATCATTATAGACATCGTTTAAATAATCTAAATCAATGTGTAATATATATTTTTACATCACAATATTAATATAAATTGATATATATTGCTAACAATAACATCTTTATAAAAATCTAAAACGATGTCTATATCATGTTAATACATCGGATGTGCACATATTTCATGTTGTATATTATTTGAAAACAATATAAAATCACAAATTATAAATTTGAAATTAATATACATGTAATCAATATAATAAAAAAAGATGTATATTTTGTTTTAATACTTTACTTATTTTAAAAAAATGTGATGTAAATGTAAAATTTAGGCTTGGTGCGAACATCTTCAAAAGCTTAAAAATTAAAAATAATGAGGGTTTAATAACAATTGAACATGTAATAAACAAAATTGAGGGGTTGATTTATATCTATATTCAAAATAAAACAGATGTTTTAAAAAAGAAAAGACATCTGCTTAAAACCGATGTGAAAAGTTTTGATCTTTTACTACACGCACATAGAGATCGGAATTTTTTTTGAAAGACATCTGTTGACAACAGATGTCTAATTGCGTTTTTCTAGTAGTGAAATCAGGCTATTGTGTGATGACAACTTTTATTCAAGTGATGACAGATCACACTTTGTGTGTTTTTAAGTTTATACTCAATATATATTCAATTTATATAGAACAAATAAAATAGGTATCCAATGTATTATCTCAAATGCATAAACTTGTGTCTATATTTAAAGAAAAACATGTGAAATAAACGAGTTTTGTGGTATGTAAAGATTCATCAACTTGTGTCTATATTTAAAGAAAAAAATATGAACTAAACGAGTTTGTGGTATGTAAAGCTATCACATTTATACTTGTGTGCTGCTTGATGCTTTGTGTGGCCATGTTAGCTTGTCATGCCCAATCCCCCTGCAATTGCCACACTTGTATGTATCGTTTCTTTTCTTCCTTTGCCCTTCAAGAATTGATGGAATCCAGACTTTCCTTGGTCTTCCACTCTTCTTCCGCACTACTAGTGGATGGCATTTGACATTTCTGATGTCGTCTGGCACATACCCATCTTCCTTATAAGGCATTGAGTATATGGTTTCTTGGTAGGCGATTCTCCAAGCCTGAATTTTGTAGTACTTACTCACAAAATCAGTGATGTTGAGCTTCATTCTTTGAATTGCAGCTATAGCATGGACACACGGCATATGTCCTACATCAAAAACCCTGCAGCTGCATGTCTTTCGTGCCAAGTCAACCACACCAGCAAATTTCCCACCGTTTATTTGGTATTGTGTATCATTCAACACTTGCACTTCGTATCTTCCTGCCCGCTCATACCTTGTTTGTAGAATCTCCTTCACTTTAGGAGAATAGTGATATTTATTGATGCACTCCTACGGTCATTGAACCATTCTGCCATTTTGTTCCTAATATGATCAAATAGTGCAACAATTGAGTAGCCTCGAGCTTCTTTCAATACTGCATTTATACACGCTGCATTATTCATTGTCATAAGGTTGTACCTGTCACATTTGAAGTGCGCTCGTGACCATTTTTGGAAATTTGCATCTTCGAGGTATTTCCCAATCTCGTTGTTGATGTCACAGATGCTTTTGAAGTAGCCTTCAAATTCGCTTATAGTGTAGCATTCGGATGCTTTGCTGACATAATGGATTGCCCATCTGTTTTTGAATCTTGCCTTTATGTTCTGTTTTAAATGGCATGTGCGGATTACATGCTTTGCAGAACTGTATACCTCTTCCACAGCCTTGTTGATGCTTTGGTGCCTATCAGATGCAAAAACGAGCTCACTTGAATCTTGAATCGCAAGAGATAATATTTGAAGGAACCACTACCATGCGTTATCATTTTCTGAGTCCGCCACTCCAAATGCAAGAGGGTAAACATGTTTGTTAGCATCCCGCGATGTCGTTCTAATGAGAATTCCTCTATATTTCCCATGTAAGAATCCAGCATCTACCATTATAACCTATAGAATGCAATTTATAGTTGTTAAACTAGTTTAAGTATACACATTTATTAGACAATTTTTTTTTTGTGTTTACCTTTCTCACCACATTAAAACCTCTAATTGATGCTCAAAACGATAGGAATGCATACTTGAATTGGTTTTTTGTTGCATCAATCTCCAAGCATGCATATGTGCATGGGTTTACTTGTTGTGTCATGTGGAAGTACGATGGCAACATCTCATAATTTTCCTCCGTTGTACCTCTTATCAAATCTTGTGCCAATCCCTTTGCTTTCCAGTAACTCACATGCTGCATAAACTCCTTCTGCATTGTATTTTGAATATGTATAGGATCTGATCCTTTTTTTACACCTTCATACCTTCATCCATTATATGTAACAAGTAAGCAAGTTTATTCATGATTCACATTGTATCAAAGTTGATCAACATTTATTAAATGTAAACACATTATTCATCACACAATCCTACTGTATCTTCATATATATAACTGATATACTGTAATTGATATAATTTTCATTATGCATACCTTATCTTCATCTTGTCTGCAATAGCTTGATATATATGATGGTTTCCGATGCTCTATGCATCTAACTGAAAATGAACAAGTGTGCTCTCCATTCAGCTTCCTAACCTCAAAGTGTCTCGAATTCTTTACACGTGTAGCTACTACTGTCCACTTGCAGCTGGCATTAATGCAAATGACTTTGTATTTTGTTTGATTTGATTTCTTTGCTCGGAATTGGAAGTTCATCTTCACTACTTGATTAGCAACTGCATTCTTTAGATGATTTTTTGAGTTGAACATCTGACCTGCATAGATGAAATCAATCTCGTCTATTTCATTCTCAATTTGCTATGCACTTTGATCTTCATTGTTGCAGCTCTATGTATCTTCTGATGCAACATCAGTAAGAACAATAGCTAAAGTGTCATCTACACTAGTAGTTTGCAAGTACTCCGTAGACACTGTGATTCCACTTGTTTGCTGAACAGTTTTAGTTACTTCACTCCCATTCATCTTTTTCTTTGTTACAACATGTAATGGAAAAGACCAAGCAACTTGAGGTACTTCATTTATGGACATGAATGCTTTGAGATCGTCATCTTTGCTGATTGTAAATGGAGCTTTCAATTTTTGTAATGTATGCAAGTGACTTAACCTCAACTCATATGTTTCTAGGCAAATGTCAAACCTATCACTGATCATCTCCATCAATGTTTCCAACTCAATATTATTTTGAATCACAAATGTCTTTGACACAAGATCACTAACATACTCACAATAACCATTTGTAACCTTAAATTCTCCTCCAACATAGACAGTCAAAATTTTCAGATCCATATTTCGACAAGGGGTTTGGGAATGGATTCTGCATTCACAAAACAGATGGAAATTTCATCATTATATTGTTCCTTACAATCAGATTCAATTGCAAAAAGCACACTCGCTTGTTTAACTGGTACTTCATATAAGAAACCCTAGATTATGAAATTGAGGACTAAAAAGGGGCAATTGAGATGTATATATAAATTGATGTTTTGTCGAAAGATCATGAGACATACCTTGGTTTTATATTAAATTTTGGATATCAAGTTGTGTCTGAGTCTATATTGCGTCGTTGATTGCCATTGGTGATAAATTTCGAACTATCTGGACTCTTGATTTTGTAGGAGTCATCAATGGATTCAGATTCGTAGTTGAGTTAGAATCCCTAGCTTGTGCTTGCTTTTTTTGGTTTGTTTTCTAGTCACCTCGATTGAGTACGAATGTTACAGGGTGATGACGGGTTGATTTAAGCTTGATTCCGGATGCTCGCCATCGGAGATTTGGAGGTTGATCTCAAGGATTTTGATGGAGGCGACGGGGTGATAACAGATACGCGTCTGGGGGGAGGGTCGCGTGTTGTAAGATATGCAATGGAAGTAGACGCGTGGTGGAGGGGTCTACCCTAAGCTAATTAAATTAGCTTGGGGGCTAGGTACCTAATTGAACATTCAAAAGGGGTCAACTACCAAAATCACCTTAATAGGGCTTGTAAGAAAATATATAATAAAAAAAGTAAACAAGTATATTGGTAAATCTATAAATCATAATATTTTGTTGTGTGATGCCGAGAGATTGTATACTACTGAAAGTCCGTAAATTTTTCTTTTAGTAATAAAAATAAAACCTGAAATTTATAATAGTTAAATAAATAAATAAAAATTGTATTGTTTGATATTTTTTTTTAAAAACATATGAATATATTTATTGATCAAATTTTTTTTTTTCTAACACCAGCTGTTTCATCTGTGCTGGGAAGGTATTGACTTATCATCTTCCTCGACAATCATTGTTCTTATTATTGATCATTCATTTCACTTTCATCCAGAATGGCTCCTTGAAACTATCTTATCCCCCTTCGCCCATATTTGATTTACGGAGTATTTGTTAAAAAAATCGCACATTTGCACATAGTTTCTCAATATTATAAAACATATCATATAAAAGTTCAATTTCATGTTTTCTAACTAAACAACAAGTTTTAGGTACGAGATAAACTTTTTTGCAACCCTAGCATTATTCGGCGAAAATCTTAAAACCCTCGTTTACCACCTGAATTAAGCTAAACCACATAGTTACCTTGTGACAAAATGCTAAAAACAAACTAGAGGAAATTATGTACTTTATCCGTCTAAAAAAAAAAGATAGTTATAACCCGCGCAAGATGTAATTAAAGGCAAAAAGAATCAATTTTTTTTTGGATAAATATATCATATCAAAATTTTTGTTGGGAGTCCGAAGGTTAGTTAGAACTTTTAGTGTTTTGGTGTTTGCAAAGCTCTCAATGTTAATGTTGGTGATAATTGTTTATTTAATAAGTTCACAAGTTGAGAAGGTAATCTTGAAGACCCGTAGAGAAGTTGTTTGGGGGGGGGGGGGGGGGTCCTTGATGACGGACAGGATTGCCGATTGACAAAATTGACAAAATCCATATTGGACTCTATGGGATATCTTTGTTGTATATATTGAAAGATCCGATTTAATTTGATGTGGGATTAATTTTCGTAGGATAGCATATTTTATATATATATATATATATATATATATATATATATAGAGGATTGTGTATGATGAATTTATGATAATTGGGGATTAAAATGCAAGAAATTGGGAAGAAAAAAAGTGTCTTCTTCAATAGAAAAGAGAAAGCTCGGAGAAAGAAGAAGAGAAGATCTAGAGCGTCAAAGAGAAGAAGGATAAGAAGGAAAATTGTTGCGCGGTCATAGAGGGTCGTGAAGAACGCACATCGATCATGTTGTTGTGGTAGAGAAGAAGGATAAGAAGGAAAATTGTTGTGCGGACATAGAGGGTCGTGAAGAACGCACATCGATCGTATTGTTGTGGTGGTAAAGCTTGAAGTCGAGGATATTATGTGTATTGTGAGACTTAAAGATTTTGTGTTGCTCTTTTTGGTTGGTTTGTTTGTTTTATGTTTGTTGTCTTGATTGTTTGCCAAGGATTGGGTTGGGTAAGTTTTCTTAGGGTTTTATTGGTGGGTAATGGTCAACAACTAGTGCTTCAAGTTGTCCTAGCGTGTCTTAAATTTTTCCATCAATAAAAGAGGTACATCTATTCGACTCGAGCTGTCCTAGTGTGTCTTAGGTTTTTCAATCAATAAAAGAGGTAGATCTATTCGAAATTTCCCCCAATGCAAAGGAATGTGATGATGTTCATCTCGAACTACCTGTGTATAGTTAGAGGGTTTCCACCGTAAATCTTGTGCCTTGTTTTTATTTGACTGTGTTTATTCTGCCTTACTTATTTAGTAGCGCTAACACAACCTCTACGCCTCTTCGGAGATTCTTATAATTTTGCAGTGGAGAGTGTTAACCATACAACATGGGAACTTTAACTCCGCTACTTTTGTAAGGAAAATGAATTCACAATGAAGCCATATACACTAGGCTTCATATATATAATCATACGGGGCAAACTAACAAAAATTTATAAGCTTTGTAAAATAGAGGTTAAAGAGTTATAAAATAATATAAATTCGGCTTTATTTTGTTGCTATTAAAGGTAGTTTTATCTTTTCATACAAAAAAAAAAATGAAACAAAACCTGATTGTTTAAACTCTGACATCATTTCCCATAATACAAAAATACGTACCCCATACAATGTTTAATTGCATAAACCGATTAAAATTGATACCTCGTATATTTCAACCGATTTCAAGTGTCACGTACACACCCTAGTCGCTAAAGGAGTAGCAAAGTTGAACCGGCTGATTTCTACAAAAACAAGCCCTGGCTCGGAGCTTGGGAAGTGGGGTTTGTTTGAATTAAAAATAGGGCAAATAGTAGTGTTAATGGGCCTCCTTAGTTATTGGGCTTTCCATATTGAAGCTCTTGTTAAGTGGAGGCCTGCACAGTCCACATTTTGCATTACTTAGAGCATCTCTAATATATGCCCCATTTTGGAAATTTTAGAGCTTCTATATGTCTATATAATCTATACCTATATATCTATATAATTACTTAATTTCGAATACTTTTCGCTGACGTGGTAGTATCTCTGCAATTCTCTCCTTTTCACCCAATGAGATTTTTTCTTATTTTTTTCCCCCTTTTTTTCCCCTCTTGCTTAGGGTTAGATGTCTCCCGCCTAGCCGCCTCCTTCCTTCCTGAATATTGATTCGTCTCCATTTCGACGATTTCATCTCTTCCTCTTTCGCTTCACCGGTTCCATCGCTCTTCCTCCTCCGTTGCTCTTCCTCCGCCACCGGTAAGGTTATACCCCCTCCTCCTCTTCGCCCTCTTTCTGCGCTTCTCCACTTGCCCCCATTCTCCTTTCCGTTCTGTAGCGCATCTCTTCTCCTTCCAACACCCTTCGACTTGCGAACTACGCCTTTAATTCCTTGGTTGCGTCGTCTCCCCCTCCAATTCGCTCTCTTGATTTTATGTCTTCTTCCTTCTTCCTCCCTTGATTGATTATCAAGTATAGGGTTTCCTTTCTTTGGGCCCTTATTTTCAAAATTGAGGATTCAAATCTAGCTTTCCCCTCTCTCATATTCAGATCTCAATATCATTCATCCATATTGATGAAAGTTCTTGCTCTCGCATCCATGGACGTCACCTTCCTTGAGCTTGTTGTTCGTTAGATCACTCTCCGTTCTAGGTTTGTCTTTCCGGTAATCACTCTTCGTTTTAGGTTTCTCTTTCCATTATACACTTTTGGCTGTTCATTGGATATATTTGGGATTTTATCCTAGCAATTTCTCTCCTTTTGACATTCATAAGGCGATTGCAAGTCTACTTGAAGATATTTCAGAATATGTTGTAGTAACAGGTCCGAGTACTAATTCTGTAGGTTTTATATTAGTTCTAATCGTTAGTTGTAAATATTGAAATAATTTTGTGAACTTCACTCTAATATTTTGTTCAAGTTTATCATATTGTGTATGGTTGAAAATGTGGCATATTACTTGTTGATTGTAGCTATAATTTTGGAACTTGAAAGTTTATAAGCTCTTTCTTATTCAATTATGGCACCATTAATGATTTTGTGCTTTAGTTATCACCTAAAGGACATTCCTGTCACCATTAATGCAACTACCATGAACGTTGCAGGCTGCAAGGTCTCTTGAAGATCCAAAAGGACATTCTCCAGTATCTCCCATTTCTGTTGTCGTTTAGGTAACAACTCTAGCTTTTACCTGTTTAGTCAAAATCACTTCTTCTATTGCTTAATTGTTTATTACCTTTGAATCGATTAGTTGATTTTAAGTATTCTGGACAACATTTTTTATTGTTGCACATGGCGTGAATTTGCTGCACTTTCCGATCATTCTAGCTAGGGTTCATCTCATGAGGGATTCCATTTCGGATTTGCTGATTCACAAAAGGATTCTTATTCCATCTCTACATGTGACCGATTTCAAATCTTCGTTGCCTGCATAAGGTTGATTCAATCCATTCTTTTTTTTTTATCTAATTTTTAATTTTCCATTCTTTTTATGGATCGAATTGTTCCATAATTTTTTTTAATTATTTTTTCATCAAATTTCTGGTCACGCTAGGTGCATCTAATGGGGGATTCAAAACAGGTTTTGTCGATTAAAAAAAGGGCTTTATCATTTGCATGTGCCTGTTGTCGATTATAGTTGATATGGGGTTAGCCGTAGGATGGCCCGATCTTCGACAATCAAACTAGAAATAACAAGAACGGAATCAAAGACTTGATGAACAAGAATAAAGACTCGAAATTGAAAACAAGACACGACCGATAAGGACTGAATCGAACTAAAATAGAACGAGGCAAAGACCCCAGGCCTCCTAAGAGGGTAGGAACCAAATACCAATGACTATAAAGCCTGCCTCTACAACCTTACACAACCAAGCGGACAACTTGGAGGCACAAGGAGGGGACTTGTGATTACCAGGATCACCAAGCTCTCGCGAGGTTGACGAACTCAAAGCAAACCAAGTTAGATCAAGAACCAATTTGCAATCAATGAGCAACACTACGAATCGATTGACTTTCTCACAGGCGTTTTTCACACAAACTGTATTTTTCTATTTCAAAGAGG
Organism: Persicaria tinctoria; assembly: GCA_037127255.1. Classification (NCBI taxonomy): domain Eukaryota; kingdom Viridiplantae; phylum Streptophyta; class Magnoliopsida; order Caryophyllales; family Polygonaceae; genus Persicaria; species Persicaria tinctoria. The sequence goes on along the minus strand of JBANSL010000008.1, from coordinate 25,656,526 downwards.
CGTAAGTTTTTAACAATGGAGATCAGCCTTCTTATGACCCTAAAAGGTTGATTTACTAATTAAGATAATAAATAAAAGGAATTATTTAAATAATCCTAAAGTAACTTAAAATAGCTTAATTAATTAAGTCACATGAAAGAACACATGAAATAAGCCAATTTGGCCAAGGAAGACTCCGGCGCCCGCATTCCAGCAGCAGCATCGTGCACGGACGCGCGCCTGGGGTATATGCCCACGCACCTGGCGGCTTGTGCTTCAAACGTCGGCATCGATCCCTCGGGCGTTGGCATCGAGACCATTAGCACTTCCGATGCACATGTACGTCTTCATTGGTGGTTCTGGAAGGTAAACCGCGCTCGAGAACAAGGAGTGACTCACAAAGGGGAATGAGTCGCGTTGAAGCTTCTTGGCTCGGGCTCGAGTCATAGGTCCGTCTCCGAGTATGATCGGCGCGTCCGGAGGTGTAGATGACGGCGTAGAATATGGTCCCGCATCAACCTCCCCTTCTTGGAAAGGATTCGACCACGAATCCAAGTCCTCGTCCACTGCAAGATATGGAATAAGATCCGCGACGTTGAAGGTAGCACTCACGCCATATGTTCCAGGAAGCTCCATCTTGTAGGCATTTTCGCCCACCTTCTGTAGAACCTTGAAAGGTCCATCTCCTCGCGGTGCAAGCTTGCTCTTCTGCTCATTGGGAAACCTCTCCTTCCTCATGTGCACCCACACTAGATCCCCTGGCTGGAATGTCACCAATCTGTGCCCCTTGTTGGCCTTATTAGCGTTGTACTCAGCCTTCCGCATGAGCTGCTGACGCGTCTGTTCATGTAGCTCCTTGACGAACTCAACCTGCTTACCTGCGTCAAAAGACTCATTCTCTCTCATAGGATATGGAGTAAGATCGAAAGGGGTTTGTGGATTAACCTCATAGACACATTCAAAAGGAGTTATTTTAGTTGAGGAATGCATTGTCCTATTGTAAGCAAACTCCACATGAGGTAAGGCTTCTTCCCAAAGCTTCAAATTTTTCCATAAAATGGCTCTAAGGATAGTGGTTAAGGTCCTATTAGTCACCTCAGTTTGGCCATCTGTTTGGGGGTGACTAGAGGTAGAGAATAACAATCTAGTTCCCAATTTATTCCATAAAGTTCGCCAAAAATGACTCAAGAACTTAACATCCCTATCACTCACTATGGTTTTCGGCACTCCATGCAACCTAACTACCTCTCTAAAGAACAAATTCGCAACATTGGTAGCATCATCAGTCTTATGGCATGCTATAAAGTGAGCCATCTTAGAAAATCTATCCACCACCACAAAGATAGAATCCCTCCCCTTCTTAGTTCTAGGCAATCCCATAATAAAGTCCATAGAAATATCTTCCCAAGCGGCTAAGGGTATAGGGAGTGGGGTGTACAATCCATAGGGCATAAGCTTAGACTTGGCCTTTAAACAGTCAATACATCTCTTAAGGCAATGTTCTACACCCCTAAGCATATGTGGCCAATAAAAGTGCAACTTAAGTGTATGATAGGTCTTATCTCTCCCAAAATGACCCATTAAATCTCCATTATGGGCTTCATTCACCAATAAAAATTGAAGAGAACACCTAGGGAAACACACTTGGTGTTTCCTAAATAAGAATCCATCAAAGATATAAAATTGGTCGGTAGGACCCTGTTGTGAGCATAATCTGCCATGTTTTACAGCAACTTTTATATCGATTTTTGTATACATTGCATTCATTTGGGATTAAATAGTACAGAATCTGTGTAATTTATGTTTATTTGCCAAATTATGGAATCTACACCAGTTTCTGTTTAAATCGCAGAAATCGAGGCGTTTTACAGCAATTCTACAAAAGGTCGGAAAAGCTCGGAAAACCACTACAGAAGTCCAAGGTCAAAGCAGCGGAACAAGTCTAGGAGTCAGGTCTACTCGATCTCGAGTAAGTCTACTCGACCTAGACAAGACTTGGCCGACCAACCTTGATCGACAAGACCTGATCGAGCAAGCCAGACAACCCAGACCCCGGGACCTTACTCGATCTCGACGAGCCACTGGTCGAGGTCGACAAAAACCCTAAGTCATGCCCGGAGTCGACGAGGCGAAGAGCTGCCCGAGAAGCCGAGGACGAGAAGCCGAGCACAGATCTACTCGATCTCGACGAACCTTTGTCGAGATTGACAAGAGACCCAGAGCAAGTCCGAGGAGGAGTCCTCGACAAGCCCACCAGAGCCATCTCCGACGAACCCTGGTCGATCTCGAAGAGCAGTTGGTCGAGATCGACGAGCCTGAGTCCAGATCCGAAGCCCATCGAGGAAAGACGCTCGAGAAACCCTAGTCGGCGAGCCAGTCTACTCGACATCGACAAGGGTTACTCGAGGTCGACAAGCACCAGGAGCCCAGTCCGAGCCACATCGAGCATACCAACCCGAGGAAGTCCACTCGACGAGCCACCCTTGTCGAGGTCGACGAAGCTTCTTCGAAGTCGACTAGAGCCAGTTCCAGAATCTTCTCGACGTGAGCTGTTCGACTAGGATTTGGATTCCTTGGGCGCAAAGGAGTCGACTTGGCCGAAGATTCTATCCGATCTATCAAATTCTATCATCAAGGAGCAAGATCTATCAACATGAAGACATATTTCCATATTTAGTTTTATCTTTTCCCTTATGGATTTAATTCCATTAAACATTTTATTTATCTTTAAAGCAAGTAGATATAATTTTAGATATAGATAGATATCTTCTTTCCTAGATTAGCTAGGGAATGAAGGCTATAAATAAAGCCCTAGGGGCTGGTTTTTCATTGATTCCAAGTTACACACAATTAGTTAGTTCCATTCAGATACAGTTTTAGGAGTTTGAGGTTTTTAAGGTTTTGGCGGTTTGCGAAAGTTGATTGCCAAAATTGTAAAGGCTTTGAATTTAGTTTTTAATGCAAGTTTCTTTCATCAATTCAATGTCTGCGATTGCGATGAGGCGTGAGTAGTCCACCCACTTCTGGGGCTGGGGTGAGCCCGACGGTGGCCATGTGAGGCGATGCAATAAAGGTCAGATCTTTTGTGCGATTTATCTTCTATCCCTATAAAGCATGATTCTTTTGCGAGAGTTAAAGGTGATCCTTGTTTGTATTATTGAAGCGAAAGCGATCTTAATGCAACTTGGATTAATTATGTGAAAAAGGGTTAGTAACAATTAGGGTTTATGCGAGAGCCTCTATATGCCTAGTTGTTAATGACGAAAGTTATTTGATGGAAAGCATGATCTTTTATGCCTTTATGTATTGTTTTGCATGGTTACCGTTGTGGTGTTGAAACCCTAGCCTTGGAGGTCTTTTAATATATTGAATTTACCTCGTTTCTCTAAGTTTTGTGTTTCGAAATTCTGCAATTTAAATTTCTGTCTTTTACTGTTTTAGTCGACCTAGAGGAGATCTTGTCGATCTCGAGGAACCGTGGTCGAAGTCGAGTAGGTCTTCGTCTAGGTCGAGTTGATTTGCTTCTGTCTTTGTCGATTTTCAAGTTTCTGTCTTTACCTTTCTTTGTCGAAGTCGAGTACCTCTTGTCGAGGTCGAGTTGCCTGATCTTGTCGAGTTGATTGCTTTTGTTCTTCACTTTCTGTTTTCATTACTGTCTTGTTGACCTAGAGGACAGCTTGTCGAGATCGACAAGCTTCTGTGTCCTCGAGTTACTTTCTGTCTTTGCTTTCATCTTTGTTTTGCTTTTATTTCTGTCTTTGTTTTGTTTATTTGCTTTTATTTTAGTTGCCCTTGCCGGGATTATTTGTTTCTGCTTCCGCTTGTGTTTCTGTCTGTTCTGCTGCTGTTGTGAGAATCTGATAGCTACCTGAGAACTGCTGACGTGCTTCCTCGTGGATTCGATCCTGACTTTTCTCTTACTACAACGGGAGGAAGTCTTGTAATTATTTGCTGAGACAGGGGAGTCGTTCTAAACCATATTCTATTCTATACTTGACTTACTCCCGCAACAACAAATTGGCGTCGTTGCCGGGGAAGCAATCATTCGCGCCTTAGGTAGTTAGATCTCACTGTTTCTTTGAGTCACTTTTCAGGTGTATGCGCCGTTCTGGTCTCCCACCTGAGTATTACGGCTTAGACGACCCAGAGCGCCTTCTACACGTCAGAAATAAACTGCAAAGAGCCATGTCGGCCGCTGAAACACAGCAGCAGCTGATCCAGAGGCTTAGGGCGGAAATAGAAGCCAACAATGCCGTTCTCGCCGCTGAGAGAGCAAGAAGGGAACAAGAAGCTGAACGCGCAAGGCAAGCAGAAGCTGAGCTTGCCCAATATCCGACCACAGCAGAGGATTATATGTATCCAACACTCGTCGTGCCTGAATCGGCGATTCTAATCCCTGAAAACTCTTTTGAAATTCGCACTCAATTTCTTATAGAGCTTAAAAATAATGCCTTTTACGGCAGATTTAATGAGTGCCCTCTTGAACATATTACTAATTTTCATGATATGTGCCGTACTCTTGCAGAAGGTACAACCTTGGAATATGTCAAGATGAAATCTTTTCGCTGGTCTCTTGCTGGGCCTGCACTGAAATGGCTGGAAGGGCTGAAAGCAAGATCACTAACAACCTGGGCCCAAGTAGAGCAAGAGTTCCTGAACAAATTCTTTCCACCAGCCAAAACAGCACATCTCCGCCAGAAAATCACCGCCTTTAAACAGCAGAAAGGGGAACCGCTGGCAAAGGCATGGGAGCGCTATAAGGAACTTCTGCGATCTTGCCCTACTCATGGACAGCCACCCTACATCATTCAGGAGATCTTCTTCAACTCGCTGGATCAAGTCACTAAGGACAGAATCAACAATTATACTCGCTATGAGTATTTGACGATGCCTCCAAGTGACGCATGGGGTGTACTAGAGAAGCTCACTACCTACGACAACAAGTATGGGTCTACTGTAACCTATGAAGAGAACCCATACGCCAGGCCAGCACCATCCATGCCCCTATATGAGCCTCCTAAGGAGATTGATCCAGATGTCAGGGAGCAATACTACAGAGATCAGAATAGGAAGCTCATCAAGCAAGTAAAGTATCTCTCTGTCAACCAGCCTTGCATAGAATGCGGATCGCAAAGGCACACCACTCCTGAGTGCCCACACACAGAGCAAGTCAGGCTGGCAGAGCATCATGAGGAAGCAGCTTACGCAGGGGGTCCCAATCGCTACATGGGGGACCAAAGGTTTCAGCAACCACAGTGGAACCAAGGAGTCCCTAGGAACCCCCCGCCCTACAGAGCTCCAGGACATCCTGAAAGGGACCAGAAAAAGGATGATATACAGACAGTCCTGGAGGAGATGCGGAGGAATCACGCTGAAACTAGGCAATCTTTCAACTCCGTCTATACTCAGATGCAAGGTGTCAACTCTAGGCTTGGGGAAATTGATATCTGGCGGAAATCAGTTGATACACAGATTGGTCAGCTAGCAGCAGGAATCCCCAGACAGTCAGGCACTCTCCCTGGATCTTCAGAACCAAATCCAAAGGGAAAGACTGGACACATCACTGCTGTAAAACTCAGAAGCGGCCATCAACTTCAAGAGTCAGAAGTTGGAAAGCAGCAGAACAGCAAGGAACAGCAAGTCGAGGTCGACAAACCCGTCGTCGATCTCGACCAGAGCCTAGTCGACCTCGACAAAGGTCTACTCGAGGTCGAGGAGAAATCTCCAGAATCGTCGTCTGCGCCGAACAGCAACTCGATTGGGCCCAATCTGGTCGATGTCGACAAAGGTCTGGTCGATGTCGAGGAGCCCCTGGTCGAGAAATCTGCAGCAACTCCGACGTCTGTTCTGGCTCCGACTCAGAAAAAGAAGCTGCCTTTCCCAAAAAAATCTCTAAAGGACCCGGCGGAGAAAAAGTTTCAGCGCTTCATCAAGATGCTTCAAAAGCTCAACGTCACCATCCCCTTCACAGAAGCTCTAAATGAAATGCCGTCCTATGTCAAGTTCCTGAAAGAGATTCTGAGCAAAAAGCGATCGATGGCAGAAATCACAGAGGAGTGCAGTCATCTGGACATACTGGAGAAGAGGCCGGATCCAGGTAAGTTTGCTATAACTATTGGATTTGGTCCATACAAAATTAATGCCCTATGTGATCTTGGAGCTAGTGTCAGTATTATGCCTTTAACGATTTGGTCCAAGATTAAGATAGGTGCCCTGGAGCCTGTGGATGCTAGACTATACATGGCCAACAATACGGTGGTCATTCCAACAGGCATGGTGGAAAATGTCCCAGTACAAGTAGGTAAATTCTTCGTCCCTGCTGATTTCTTAATTGTTGATATGCAAGAAGATCCTGCTTGTCCAATTATTCTAGGGAGACCATTCTTGGCGACTGTGGATGCCAACATAAGTGTACGGAAAGGAGTGCTCACCTTCAACATCAGCGATGAAGTGATTGAGTATTCCTTCAACAAAACTGAAAGATATACGGGTCCAATGGAAGAGGTCAAATCTATCTCAGCCGGCTACATCACCTGCGGAGAACCCAAGGTCAGGAATATGACCCCTGAGGAGCTGAAAAAGAGGGACATGGAGGCCCAGGTGGAGGAGATCATGGCCATCCTTAAAGAGAACAAAGGAGCTAAGTATGGGGTCAAGATCGACCAGGGCTCCTCGACATCGAGTAGAACCCTAGTCGATCTCGACCAGACCACGGAGACTCCACCAGCGCCAGCTTCGTCGAGCAGCGAACCAGACAAGCCGAGTCTACTCGAGGTCGACAACACTCTCGTCGATCTCGACCACCCCTCGGAGAGCCCAGCGCCGCCTTCCTCGACGAGCAAGCCACCAGGAGGAGAAGGCTACTCGACCTCGAGTAGCCTTGTCGAGGTCGACCAATACTCAGCACCACCAGAGCCATCTTCCTCGACGACGGTGACTCTAGGACCAAAGCCCTCGTCGACCTCGAGTAGCCTTGTCGAGATCGACAAGCCCACGTCTTCCTCGACGGCACCTTCATCGACGACGCTGACTCCAGGACCAGAACCCTCGTCGACCTCGAGTAGCCTTGTCGAGGTCGACCACCGCCAGGCGCCACCAGATCCTGTGTTCTCGAGGAGCATCCCACCAGGAGCAGAGTCCTTGTCGAGGTCGACCAGCCAACTCGAGGTCGACAAGACCTGTTCTTCCTCGACTTCTGACTCTTCGACCAGACCACCACCAGGACCAGCAGACTCGTCGATCTCGAGGAGCCCTAGTCGAGATCGACCAAACACAGTGGTGCCCGATTCCGTTTCTGCGAAGGTAAGCCAAGGTATGGATCTGTCTTCTCCTATTTCCATTAAAGATTTATCTATACATGGTAGAGGTTTGCCTTGGTATGTGCGATTGTGCAGGATTTCCAATGACGAGCCTAAGGAGTATGAAGTTGGAGACAAGCTCTATGTCTCTAAATCAAAGGATCATTGGTTTCCAAACAAATTCAACAAGAAGCGGATGGGACCGTTTGTGGTGAACAAGATCCATTCTGGAGGATTACAGCTGATGGACAAGAATGGAGTCTTATTTGAGGCCCAGGCTACATGGGCTCTGCAGATGCCACCTTGAGCATTAATGGAAGTCGGCCTAGCGACTATAAAATCTAGAGCATGTACATAGACTTTTTAGGACATTTGAGACTTTGTTTTTGGTTTTGAACATTGTTTTTGGTTTTTTTTTTTGTTGGCATATGTCTTCTACTTTTCAGGTCCATGGATAGAATCAAAGCTATATTCATACTCGGACTAGGAGGTGCTCCATTCAAAATTTTGCAGCTCTGCACACATGTCTTGTGAGTTTCTTTCTTTACCCTTTACCTTGTTTTTATACAGTGGGGACACTGTAATGTTTAAGTATAGGGTGGGAGAAGGGCTTACTCCATGCATAATTGCCATATTTAACATTATTTGTGCATTACTTGTGTATTATTTCTTAGAAATTGCTACATGGCTATTTTGGAATGCATTATTGATTTATGTACTTATATGCATGTTTTCCAAAATTTGAGAAAAATGACCCCCATTGAAATTTTAAAATAATGTCATTGAAGCTTATATTGGACTCGACGATGCAAAATTAGATTCATTAGAGATATAGCATGAAATTACCTAGTAAAGGGAAGTCACAATGAAGTGCATTATTTCTTGAAAACCATGAAAGGAGGTAAAATTTGAAGTTGCTTTTGACATATTGCATGATAAAATGATTGAGGACTTTAAATTCCATATAAATGCTCATATGTTTAAATTCCTAGCCATACCTATGCTTATGCACCACAAAAGCCATAATATGTCTTATTTCAATTATTGCTCCACATGATCTAAATATTTGCCATTCCTTACCTTATCCGGGGATTATGTTGAGAATGATGTTACATTATGGAGATTATCATATGGTTTTTGTGATTGTTATCATATTTGGAGTTTGGAAGGAAATTGTTTGAAATATATGGAAAATTTAATGAGTGAAAAAAAATCCAATCACCTCAGGAGATAAAGGTAGATTGACCCTGCTCTCTGAGATAATAGTTTGGAGAGATGGGACACATTGTGAGGAGTCCAAAGCACTAAGTATCCGGGGCCATTCATGACACCCGTGTTTGCGACTCGCGAGAAGGCAGTGCTGAGGTTAGAGAGGTAAAAGCATTATTATTGAGAAAAGCATTATTATTGAGAAAATCATTATGAAAGGTGATGAATCAAAGGAAGAAGGAATGTGGAAATTCAGTTTGGAAAATACTCCATTTCCCCGGATCATAAAAACACCACATTGCCAAAAAGTGCCCACCTTTTAGCCTTTTACCAATCTACTCCTTCATGAGCTTAAATTAAAGTCTTCTTGATTATCAATGCTTTGTCACTTATAAATTGTTTATGCATAACCCTCCTTTTGTGAGTAGATGTTGCTTTTGTATAATTGCACATACATGGATCTGTGACATAATTACCTTTTCGAGGATGGTAATTAATTGCAGGGTTATATGGCAATGAATCTAATATGTTGAGAGTTTTGATTTCTTCCCCTGAATGACAAAGAAAAGTATTGCTTGAGGACAAGCAAGCTTAAGTATGGGGTGTTTGTTGTGAGCAGAATCTGCCATGTTTTACAGCAACTTTTATATCGATTTCTGTATACATTGCATTCATTTGGGATTAAATAGTACAGAATCTGTGTAATTTATGTTTATTTGCCAAATTATGGAATCTACACCAGTTTCTGTTTAAATCGCAGAAATCGAGGCGTTTTACAGCAATTCTACAAAAGGTCGGAAAAGCTCGGAAAACCACTACAGAAGTCCAAGGTCAAAGCAGCGGAACAAGTCTAGGAGTCAGGTCTACTCGATCTCGAGTAAGTCTACTCGACCTAGACAAGACTTGGCCGACCAACCTTGATCGACAAGACCTGATCGAGCAAGCCAGACAACCCAGACCCCGGGACCTTACTCGATCTCGATGAGCCACTGGTCGAGGTCGACAAAAACCCTAAGTCATGCCCGGAGTCGACGAGGCGAAGAGCTTCCCGAGAAGCCGAGGACGAGAAGCCGAGCACAGATCTACTCGATCTCGACGAACCTTTGTCGAGATTGACAAGAGACCTGGAGCAAGTCCGAGGAGGAGTCCTCGACAAGCCCACCAGAGCCATCTCCGACGAACCCTGGTCGATCTCGAAGAGCAGTTGGTCGAGATCGACGAGCCTGAGTCCAGATCCGAAGCCCATCGAGGAAAGACGCTCGAGAAACCCTAGTCGGCGAGCCAGTCTACTCGACATCGACAAGGGTTACTCGAGGTCGACAAGCACCAGGAGCCCAGTCCGAGCCACATCGAGCACACCAACCCGAGGAAGTCCACTCGACGAGCCACCCTTGTCGAGGTCGACGAAGCTTCCTCGAAGTCGACTAGAGCCAGTTCCAGAATCTTCTCGACGTGAGCTGTTCGACTAGGATTAGGATTCCTTGGGCGCAAAGCAGTCGACTTGGCCGAAGATTCTATCCGATCTATCAAATTCTATCATCAAGGAGCAAGATCTATCAACATGAAGACATATTTCCATATTTAGTTTTATCTTTTCCCTTATGGATTTAATTCCATTAAACATTTTATTTATCTTTAAAGCAAGTAGATATAATTTTAGATATAGATAGATATCTTCTTTCCTAGATTAGCTAGGGAATGAAGGCTATAAATAAAGCCCTAGGGGCTGGTTTTTCATTGATTCCAAGTTACACACAATTAGTTAGTTCCATTCAGATACAGTTTTAGGAGTTTGAGGTTTTTAAGGTTTTGGCGGTTTGCGAAAGTTGATTGCCAAAATTGTAAAGGCTTTGAATTTAGTTTTTAATGCAAGTTTCTTTCATCAATTCAATGTCTGCGATTGCGATGAGGCGTGAGTAGTCCACCCACTTCTGGGGCTGGGGTGAGCCCGACGGTGGCCATGTGAGGCGATGCAATAAAGGTCAGATCTTTTGTGCGATTTATCTTCTATCCCTATAAAGCATGATTCTTTTCTGTCTGTTCTGCTGTTGTTGTGAGAATCTGATAGCTACCTGAGAACTGCTGACGTGCTTCCTCGTGGATTCGATCCTGACTTTTCTCTTACTACAACGGGAGGAAGTCTTGTAATTATTTGCTGAGACAGGGGAGTCGTTCTAAACCATATTCTATTCTATACTTGACTTACTCCTGCAACAACAGACCCTTATCTAGGCACTTTCCAAAAACTTCCCCAAAATCAGCATCAGTAGCATATAATTCCTTAATGTATACAAAGCCTAAGACTCTAGAATCCAAAGTGATCAAAAGGACATGTCTCCTAGATAAAGCATCGGCAACCACATTGTCTTTCCCTTTCTTATACTTTATAACATAAGAAAATGTCTCAATAAATTCCATCCATCTACCATGCCTCCTATCAAGTTTATCTTGGCTCTTAAAATGTTTTAAAGATTCATGATCAGTCCTAAGTATAAACTCGCTAGGCCAAAGGTAATTGGACCATGTCTTAAGGACTCTAAACAATGCATATAATTCTTTGTCATACATAGAGTAATTAAGAGATGCACCTTTTAATTCTTCAGAAAATAAGGCTATAGGCTTACCTTCTTCCATGAGGACACCTCCAATCCCAACTCCGCTAGCATCACATTCAACCTCGAAAGGCCGAGTGAAGTCAGGTAGAGCTAGCAATGGCGCATGAGTGAGCTTCTTCTTGAGCTTGCAGAACGCCTCCTCCTGAGCTGGACCCCACTTGAACTCACACCACTTCTTTGTGAGCTCTGTGAGAGGGGCTGCGATGGAGCTGAAGTCGCGCAAAAAACGTCGGTAGAAGCTCGCTAGGCCCTGGAAACTCCTCACATGACCTATATTGGTAAGTGTTGGCCAGTCTTGGATTGCCTTGATCTTAGGATCGTCGACTCGCAATCCGCTTGAACTCACTACAAAACCCAGAAAAGACACCTGATCATTACAAAGCTCACATTTCTTAAGATTGGCATACAAGTGTTCTAATCTAAATGTAGAAAGTAATTCCATCAAATGTGCTTCATGATCCTCAGGTGATTTACTATAGATAAGAATGTCATCAAAATAAACAACAACAAATTTACCTATGAAATTCCTAAGCACGTGATTCATTAATCTCATGAAAGTACTAGGTGTGTTAGTCAAGCCAAAAGGCATAACCAACCATTCATACAGTCCAAAATTAGTTTTGAATGCTGTTTTCCATTCATCGCCCTCCTTCATCCTAATCTGATGGTAACCGCTTTTTAAATCGATTTTAGAAAAGATAGAAGAACCATGCAACTCATCTAACATGTCATCTAAGCGGGGTATAGGATGGCGATATTTCACAGTTATGTTGTTAATTGCCCTACAGTCTACACACATTCTCCAAGAACCATCTTTCTTAGGCACTAACAAAACAGGCACAGCACATGGACTCAAACTTTCCCTAATGTATCCCTTGTCCAATAGTTCCTGGACTTGGGATATATTGAACCTCTTGGGTTTCAGTGGGATTCATTCTGTAAGCAGGCCTATTAGGCAATGCAGCCCCTGGAATGAGATCGATTTGATGCTCAATTCCTCTGACAGGGGGTAGACCTGCTGGTATGTTCTCGGGGAAAACATCCTTATACTCTTCAATAAGAGATAGGATGCGAGGAGGAAGGGTAGCTCTAAGCTACTCACTCAACATAGTCAACCCTTTGCATAGGAGCATAAGGTTTGTTTCCCCATCCACAAACTCGTCTAAACATGTACTATTGGAAGCTAAAAATACACCCTTAGGCCGAGTAGGGGTAGACACATGGCTCGACTGAGCCTCCTTATCTAGCTCACCTTTACTTACCTTCCACTTCTCAATCTCATCAGCCACCTGGGTTGGCGCCATAGGCTTGAGAATGACATTTTTTCCCTGAAAAGTAAAGGAATACATGTTAGTAAAACCATCATGCAAGACCTTACGATCAAACTGCCAAGGACGACCTAATAAGATAAGACATGCTTGCATAGGTACTATATCACATAACACATCATCTTCATAATGTCCTAATTTGATATGCACTTTGACTTGCCTATTCACTTTCAAATTACCACAGTCGTTCATCCAATGCAATCTATAAGGCCTAGAATGCTGAATAGTAGGGAGTTGTAATTTATCTATCATCTCTTGACTAGCTAAGTTACAACAACTTCCCCCATCAATGATCACATTAACCACCTTACCCTTAACTAAGCATCGAGTATGAAACAGATTCTCACGTTGATTGTCATCACATCACTACTAGAATACTGCAATTAGACATCATATGATTTAAGTCTGTTAAAAAATCAACAGATGTCAAATTAATTTATCACATCAATATTTTTTTTTGTGATGTTTAAAACAGTTTACACAATGGTCAAATATATAGACAGATGTGAAATTGTTAATTCAAAAAAAGGCAAAAACGCGGAAGAGGGCGGGATTAAAACACTTAGAAATTTTATTGTAGGCGGGCTTCCAAATTTTGAAGTATACTTAAAAAAAATTGGAGCTTTCTATCTCTCCTCACTCCCTCTAACCACGTTCTACTCTCTCCAGACCCAAGCCCCCAAATCCCCAACTCCATCTTCGATATCTCTCTCCAGATCCCAACTTTCTCTCCGACGACTGCCCTCCTCGCTGCCGTCTCCCTCCCTTCAGATCTGAGATCTTCTCCTCCTCTTCGGCCACTCACACCATCTCTTCACCTCCTCCTTGCCGCCGTCTCCCTCCCTCAAGATCCGAGATCTCCTCGTCATCGCCGGCTACTCACATCATCTCTTCACCTCCTTCTCGATGGCATCTCCATCCCTTCAGATCTGAGATCTTCTTCCGCTCCCTAGCCACCCACAACATCTTCTCTATGGGATATGCCAATGTTTATTCTAAAGTGTACCACATTAGCCACTGAAATAGCATGACTTCTACTATAGGAAACCAATTTTGAAGGTCTTATCTTTTATTAACTCTATGGTTTTTACTTACTGATATTTCTTTGAATCAACCATTGTAGGGAATGGAAAAGCATGTCATGTGAATCAATCCAACACCATGTATCTCTTTCTAGGGTATTTTTAGAAATGTAATTTGATATGATTTTTCTGTGATTAAAGTGAAATAGTTTTTCCTTGTCATTCAGGATTGATTTGGGAGCACTAGTTTCTGGAGCCCGTATTATCACAGATGAAATGACGTAAGGTGCTCCTGAAAGGTAAAAAGAAAAATTGATTGTTCTTATTCATGAAATATAAGCTTTATAATTGCGTATTAATTAGACCTTTTTTGTTAGTTTGTATACAAAATAAAAAATTAAATATGATGAATAGATCAACTATACATCCCTTTCCCCTATCTTTTCTTCCGTCCTAGTGGAGTATGGTTGGCCTCAGTTCAGTATGGCACTAACTGGCCAAATTGCTACTGGACGTATCATCTGATTGATTTTTGCTGTATCAAATTGTGCATTTTTTCTGTTGCACTGGATAAAGGGCTGTATTTTTTGTTTTAAATATTTACTTGTACCATTTTGTAATTGTTTCTCTTATGTATGATTCTAAGTTTATAACTCGTAGTTCTCTGGTGATGCAGCCTAGCTTCTTTTGTCTTATTGCGATCTTTCACTTGCAATTTGAGTGAATTATCTAATTTCCTACTTATTTGATTTGTTTAGGGTTGGGTGTGTTTGGAAGTGCAATCCTTGGTTGAATTGTCGCACTGAAGCTTGCTTCTATAGGTGGCTAGAATCTCATCTCTATCTGCGTTCTTTGAAGGTCGGTTTGCTTTCCGTTTCTCTATTTTTGCCCTTTCCCTGTCAGATACACAACCACACAAAAATGGGGCTCTTAGATGTTAATGTAAATAATCTAGAAATGGTTTGATAGTGTTATATATAAGTGATAAACCTACTAATTTTTTGGTTGAAGCTCTAAATGATGGGACCTTAATAGTAGTAACATTTTAATTACTTACTATACTTTAATTATGCTAGGTAAACCCTACTAAATTTTTAAGCCCAAACTATAAATAAGTTATTTTCTTTCCCAATTCTTATACGTATTAGTTGTCCTCCCAACCTACATTACTAGCACTATTGAGGACTTAAATTTGGAATGTGCGGATAATTTAAAAGCAGTGAATTTGGAACTTAATTTTTTTAAGCCCAAGTTCTAAATAAGTTCTTTTTCTCATATTGCTCCAGTTGGTTTGGCCAACAAAGAGAATTCCAGTGAACTGTGGTATGCACTCTAAAATTTATAAGGTGATGCACACACGGTGAGCATTTTTGCTTATTTTTTTTTGTTAACCCATGACCTGTAATCTGATATTGGCAGTGATGAAAATTTATCCATATATTCTTATCTTTTAGCTTAGACCACTTGTTGCTCAATTTTATTAATAATGTGCTTCCTCCTTCTCTTTTTGGGATTTTACTAGGTCTTTGCATGTCATAACATCTAGCACATCAAAATAGTGAAGATGTGGTAAGATCATTAAACACTTGAAAGAGATTCATCAGGTAAAACTTTCTTGTCTATTTTAAGCATGTCTAATTGAATATGTTGATATAGATGCATTCTACAAGATTTCTGCATGAAAAGGACAATTTATAATCTCTTGTAGATTCTGATGCAAGTCTGTTTGCTCTGGAGAATTCAGCTCCCTGTTGTATTATGTCTCCTGATATAATGTGCTCTCAGTCCAGTTATAATTGATAAGTATGAGGCCACTTCCGACTGGAAAACGGGTATGTGAAGTTGGTAAATTTGTGCTCTTAAATTTCAATTGGAATTTCTTTTGAAAATGTTCCCTAGGTTACTAGTATTATGAACTTTCCTGCATGTACGAAATATGGAATTTATTATTTATGTCATAGACCTTTTATCTTGGTTCTCTTTTAATGTGCGCATTCTCTTTTGAGATGCTGCCATACCAAATGATTTTGTGGATATTAGAAGCTTGGTCATCAACTAGTGCAAGTGTCCTTCAAAACTGTATTAAGAAACCATTTAGATAGATAAACCTTGTCTCATAAAACTTTTTTTTCTCAAGATTTCTCTTTTGAATATGTTGTCGTTTAAATTGGTACGTAGTCCTTCTAATCACTTTATCTTCTTGGTGCTGCAGTTAACTCAAAACTTGCATGTTCAATTCTTGAAATGTGGTTCAGATGACATTCTTTTTTGTGGAATAATCAGTCAACTTCTGGAAAGGCATGATTAAAAATATCAAGCATATTATACAGTAAGAATTTCCTTATGTATGAGCATAGCTTCAGAAATATCATCACTAATATTTGCTGAAAATAACTTCATTCTCTGACCTTGGGTAATGCCGGAACTTCGGCGGGATGATGGCATTGAATTTATTCCATCAATGTTGGTTACCCCCTTGATGACAGAATCTGTCCAAAACAAGCTGTATTTTGTTTAAGCAGCAGTCCCTATTGTGATTGTTACTGACTCTGTCGAGTTTATACCATGATGGCATGATCTTGGCTCTTTAGAAAAGGTAAGAACGCTTCATAATGTTTCTTTTAGGTAGGTTTTCCAAAACAAGCTCTCTCTTCGGGCTATATTCACACTGGGGCTCTTCTTGTGAGCCCTGAAGTTCCAGAAGTTAACCACTCCCAAAGTAACAAACTTGGTATGGATGCTGACGATGAAAAAGTTATTGTGTTATTCTTTTATCAAAGGCTTGTGTTGCTTACATGGCTTGAAATTGTAACCTTGTAGGTTCTTTCTCTCATGGATTCACTTATTCTGGTCATCCTGTCTCATGTGTTGTGTCAAGTGAAGCATTAAAGATATACGTATAAGTATGATTTTTTTGGCTTGTCTAATTATTTTCAGACCCCCTTGTGAAGGATCAAGACCCCTTTCTCTCCCTGACCTCCCAGCACATGAGTATCTTTTTTCAAGCAGGTAAGGGGCACTGGTTTGATTCTTGGTTTAAATGTGCAGCCTCTCCAGGAAAGACAAAAAGAATACATCGCTATTTGGAGCTGTTTTTTTTCAGTTCTGGAACTATTTTAGATGATGCTTTCAAGAGCTATTTTACACTTTTATGGGTTGTTTTATTGGCGCAATTATCCTAGGTGTTCGGTTGTTTTTAGAGCCGATTTACTCAATTTTCAGCCATATTAATTCAAAGTTTGGGGTTGGTTGCTTGAGGCATTTGGTGTTTATTGTTATGGGAGCTAGTGAGATATATGTAATATGTATTTAGACGTTGAATTGTGTTGTTGCTTGAGTCATTTGATCTACGTTAATGTACACATAGTATGTTTTATAAGTTAATTAAAGTATTGATTTGTTCATTTTTATAAGCAAAATCGTATCTTGTATCGAGCAATGGTGGTTGTGTATCAAACGGAAAGACATTCGATTATAAATGAAAAATGTAGTGCCTTTGTAGCTTTAAAATCAGACCATTATAAAAATGGATACCAATATCATTAAAGACATCATCTATAATTAACCTAAATCAATGTCTATGACATGTTTTTACATCACAAAGCTAATATAAACTAATATATATTGATAACAATAACATCATTAGAAAAAACTAAAATGACGTTGAATACTAAAAAGACATCACTTTTTCAAAAATAAATTGATATCAATATGAATAACAATATTAGTTTTACACACATACCATATAGTGCATTACTTTAAGACAATACAAAATCATAAATTATATATATGAAATGAATACACACATAATAAATACAATAAAAAAGATGTCTATTTTATTTATTTTAATACATTGGTTATTTTAAAAATAGTGATGTAAATGTTAACTTTTGGCTTGGTGTGGGCACCTTTATAAGCTTTTAAATGAAAAATAACAAGGGTTTAACAACAAGTGAATATGTCATAAACAAAATTGAGGGGTTGATTTATATCTATATTCAAAATAAAATAGATGTTTTAGCCAAGAAAAGACATCAGCTTAAAACCGATGTGGAAAATGTTGATCTTTTACTACACGCACAAAGAGATCGAAATTTTTTTTTGAAAGGCATCTGTTGTGAACAGATGTCTAATTGCGTTTTTCTAGTAGTGCATGGTGCAGGAACAACACTTAAGACTCTCCTAACAATCAGTGATTCTCCATGTTCATAATCAATGCCATCATCATCTTCATCACAAGTAAGAAGATTAAGGTTTTGATCATTATCATTAGCATGCTCTTCATTTTCATCACAAGAATTGTCACACATATTCACCCAAGTGATTAATCATGAGAGTTTTCTTATTGGGACAATCCTTCATAGTATGACCTCTACCCTGACATTTAAAGCATACAATGTCCCTAGATCTAGTTGTAGAGGGGTTAGGGTTACTCCCTTTGGGACCAGTAGATGTCCTGGACGAAATCTCGGCCCGTCTAAGGTGCATTGCCTTTGTTAGAAGACTGTTGGAATGTTCGGCCTTCCCCTTCCTTTGGCCTTGGTTTGGCCGAGAGCTGTATCCGTCGTCAAGCCACCCTTGGGGATGGTTAGGCCGGTTCTGGCGCCATGGTTGGGGCTGCCCATTCGTCATTCTTCCGCCTTGATTCCTGTATCTAGCTCCACGTTCAACTTTAATAGCCAAATGCAATAATTCAGTAGGAGTAGAGTAAGGAAAACAATCAATGTCCTGAGCTAAGGCGGGATGCAAATTAAATACGAAGAAACCTAGCATTTGTATCCTCATGATGTTCAACAACATTAGCACGAGCCATGGTTTCTTGCATTAAATTAAAGGTTTCCTCAACAGATTTATTACCTTGTTTAAGGTTTTCTAAGTGTTGTCTAAGCTCTCTAGCATAGTGTTGAGGGACAAACCTATTTCTCATCAAAGCTTTCAATTGGTTCCAAGACGCGATAGGCACATCAAGGGCTCTTCTTCGTTCCTTAATCAAATTATCCCACCAAATAAGAGCAAACCCTTGAAATTCTAAAGAAGCCAATTGTACTTTCTTAGGTTCAGAAAAATTGTGACAGATCCAGATTTGATCCATTTTTGTCTCCCAGTAAATATATGCATCTGGATCTGTCTTACCATCAAAGGAAGGAATCTTTACCTTTACCTTACCTATGCCGTCCTGATCAGGATCTCTATGCTCACGGTATTGGTAACGACCTCCTCTGTCGTTCCGCCTCGGGTGTTGATCCCAATAGTCCTCCTCTTGGAAGTCATCGTCATGCTCCGAGTAGTAGAACTCCTCCTGGAAGCCACGACCTCTACCTCTTCCTCGTCCATGCCCCTGCGCATTAGCAAATCCGTGATTTCTACCATTTCTCTCCCCTCGTGGAGAGTTGTTCTCTTCAAAGATAGGATTATGCAAATTAAGATTAGGAGGAGGGTTAGGATTTCAGACTTCCCTTTCATCGTTAGGCGTATCGTCACGCCTTTGATTACCTTGACCACCAAGGTTATTAGACCCGCTCGGCCTAGACTCCACGGATGTTATCCTTGCTCCCAAAGCCGCCAAATTCTTATTGATGCCATTGAGAATGGCTACCAATTCGGGTTGCAAGGTAGAAGCATTGGTGGAGTTGTTCTCATTGTTGCCATTGTTGGCATTGTTCCTGTTGTTAACCTGCTGAGACATTGCAAATAAAGACAAACACGGAACTATGTTAAGATTAGCAAAATATAAACAATCTCGCAAGTGTTTCGCTCACACTCTTCTCTCTAATTGGTATGACAAGCTTGTTGGGGCAATCCGCTTTGAGCAAATCAACACTCAAGCAAAGACTTAGCAACACAAGGTAAGAGATCAAGAGAATGGGCAAGAGACAACAACCGAAAAAATCCAACAGAAGCAAAGTATCGAGTCGATATGTCAAGGTATCGACTCGGTATTTTCACAACAGAAGCAAAGTATGGACTCGGTATGCCAAGGTATCGACTCGGTATGTTGGGTATCGACTCGGTATGTGAGGGTATCGAGTCGGTATGTTGTGGTATCGGGTCGGTATGTTGTGGTATCGAGTCGGTATGACCAGGAATGTACTCTACGGTACGAACACCACTCCACAGACACTCGATAGCAGTTGTAGGCACTTGACAGCAGTAAGAGGACTATCGACACAAGGAGGAACAAGGCAAGAGCACTCAAAAATTGGGACCAAGTACTCGACAGAATCAAGTAAACACACAAAAGCACTCGATTAAGGCATCTATTACTCGATAGTGGCTATAATAGCAAGATAGCACTCGATAGAACACAACACTACAACAGTACTCGACAATGAAGGACAAATAAAAGAAAAGAAATAAAAGAAAGGAAAACTTGGAACTTTTACCTCTTTTTGATTTAACCCTTAGTAGGGACGTTGTAGTTGCAAGGTAGGGCTTAAAAAAAATTGTGTTTTGGGAGGTATGTGTTTAAGGCTTTTTCGAGTAGGGCTATGAAATTTTCACCAAAATTGGTCCTTGAAGCTTCTTGCACTAGACTCGACAATCCCTTTTTTTTTTTTGAAGCTACTTTTGCCCCTAGTGAATTTTATCCTCTTAGGTCAAAACTTTGAATGTATTCTTTTTTTTTTTTGAATTTTTCGGACTCTTTTTTTTTTACTAATCCAAGAAACTATCTATGAAATAAAAGGACTCTTGAAAATTTAAACTATGGTGAAAGAAAAATAAAATTTATGTAGCCCTAATGAAATATATATAGGTGATGGTTTGGCTAAATATGGTAAATAAACCTATCTATGCATTTTATAATCTACGATAGAAAATATGAGATATATCTACCACGAATTTCAACAAATTAAATAAGGCAACAAAATAGATAGATCTGGGATAGCAAAAGATAGAACAACAACAACTAGGGTTAGGAATACCCCTTGTTTAGGCTAATTGCAAATCGGCTGACCAATGGTACAAATCGGCTTCAACAAGGCTACCATGGGACACGGCTTGAGTGTGTTTAGGCTAATTGCAACGACAATCATCACAAACAAAACAAAGGTTAATGCAATCAAATTCAAAAATTCAAGAAGTAAAAACCAAGAACAAGAAACACTTCTTTTTTTGTAGGGTAGGGAAACAAAAGACACAACTTTTGATGTCGAAAACCAAAGCTCTGATACCAATTTGATACGGGGTTAGCCGTAGAATGGCCCGATCTTCGACAATCAAACTAGAAATAACAAGAACAGAAGCAAAGACTCGATGAACAAGAATAAAGACTCGAAATTGAAAACAAGACACGACTGATAAGGACTGAATCGAACTAAAATAGAACGAGGCAAAGACCCCAGGCCTCCTAAGATGGTAGAAACCAAATACCAACGACTATAAAGCCCGCCTCTACAACCTTACACAACCAAGCGGACAGCTTAGAGGCACAAGGAGGGGACTTGTGATTACCAGGATCACCAAGCTCTCGCGAGGTTGACAAACTCAAAGCAAACCAAGTTAGATCAAGAACCAATTTGCAATCGATGAGCAACGCTACAAATCGATTGACTTTCTCACAGGTGTGTTGCACACAAACTGTATTTTTCTATTTCAAAGAGGCGTAAGTTTTTAACAATGGAGATCAGCCTTCTTATAACCCTAAAAGGCTGATTTACCAATTAAGATAATAAATAAAAGGAATTATTTAAATAATCCTAAAGTAACTTAAAATAGCTTAATTAATTAAGTCACATGAAAGAACACATGAAATAAGCCAATTTGGCCAAGGAAGACTCCGGCGCCCGCATTCCAGCAGCAGCATCGTGCACGGCCGCGCGCCTGGGCCACACGCCCGCGCACCACCTACACGCGCGCGCACCTGGCGGCTTGTGCTTCAAACGTCGGCATCGATCCCCCGGGCATTGGCATCAAGACCATTAGCACTTCCGATGCACATGTACGTCTTCATTGGTGGTTCCGGAAGTTGAACCGCGCTCGAGAACAAGGAGTGACTCACAGAGAGGAATGAGTTGCGTTGAAGCTTCTTGGCTCGGGCTCGAGTCATAGGTTCGTCTCCGAGTATGATCGGCGCGTCCGGAGGTGTAGATGACGGCGTAGAAGATGGTCCCGCATCACTAGATCTTATCTTGCTTGAGGTTGATTTTTCATCTCTTTATTTTTTTCCCGATTGTGATTTTTCATAGCGATCTCATTGCAATGTGTCAAATGTTTCAACTGCACATATTTTGAAGGAGAAATTAGCTATACATAGATTATGAAAATTCACAAGAAGATGGAAAGGCTTGAGTTACATATTCAGAAGATTCACACTTCTTAACTACCTATGTTGTTGCTTTGCTATGTTGTATTGTGTTTATGACTAGCTTATGGCTTCTGTAATTGATTGGATGATTGATTCGGGCATTAGTTATCTATTTGTCGAATTGATTGACATTTTTTTCGGTTTCTTTCGGTTCTCCTGATCTGCCAACTTAAAAACTGGTCATGTTCTTTTTACCTCATTTCTCTTTCCCATACATGGGCGTTATGGAACTTGTCATGTTCTTTTTATCTCATTTCCCTTTCCCGTTTTTATTATTTTTTCCCATTTTAGTTTTGAAACTGCTTGCTCCAATTGCATCATCTGTTAGTTGTAAAGTTACCTGCTACAAATTATATCTAATTGTGGTTCTGTGTGGCCTTATATGTCAGTGTATATTTTCAAAGACTACACTTGCTTTTCTGTTATTATATTTTTTTTAAATAATCTGTTAGTGATACCATTCAGCTTGAAAGAAAATTCAGTTATATTATTGTCATTGATAATGGATTAATCCTTTTGTTGAACACCAAAACCCATGGCCTCTTGCTTTTCAATAATTCTTTTGTTGTGCGTTTTACTAAAAAAATCCTTTGGAAAATGAATTTATTCTTGCAGATTTTCTATTCAAAGGCTTGAGGTTACCAAAAATGATCTACGCCAAAGAATTGCTAAAGAGGTATGTTGCTACTTTTGGTTGATTGTTATAATCAGAGTGACACTTGAACAAGTTACTCCTTTCCACTATGATCTTCTCTAACTTATTTTTTACTATCATGTATCCTGTCATGAAAATAATGCTACGATTTATCTCACTTGTGGGAATGTGGCATTCTGAAAGTTTGCATCTATTTGAATTGAATAGCATTGGAAGGTTAGATATTTGAGTTTAATTAAAATGACATTGGAAGGTTGTCATCTTCTCTTTGACTCTCATATGCAAAAATATGTATTCTTTTGAGTTCCTCCTTTTATGTGCTTCTCTTTCCTCGATATGCATTTATTCTTTTCTTTTCAAGTTCTTAATTTTCTTGAGTGGTTCAATATGTATACCTTCTTTTGTTACATGAAGTTCCTAATTCCGATTTAAAAATTGCATACTCCAAAAGCTGCCTTATAGATTAAAGAGTTCCGAGTAGGTATATCTAAAGATGGAAGAAGAAATCCAAAAACCTGTTTTTTTATATTGTCTGTTTGATCTATTACTGCATATATGGGAAAAGAACGAGTTGGAATTGGGTTACTGTTGATTGATATATCCTAAGTTTTAATTCCTGTCATTCTATTTCTGAAATTTTGAAATAGTTCTTTAATGCTGTATTTAGTTTTTTAATGTTGTATTTCTGAAATTCAGCATCTTGGAATCTCATGCTAGAAGCTGAATATGGGAGAGATTGTCAAGAGTTATGACTATTCTAACCATCTGTTCATTCTTCACATCTTTTACTTATTTTTATAAGATCACTATCTTTATTTCTTTATTTCGTTGTTTCATTTTCTTTATGATTCTATGAACAGGCAGGATGCAACAGGTGCATTTGTAAGAGGAGAACAAACTGCAACCGCAGAAATTGGCTCTTTTAGATTGAGTGATGCTAAGTTGTCTACACCTAAAGCCATATCTGATCTCTTTGGTTCCATATTGCCTACCATGTTGTGTGAGTTTATGAATTTGATGATTAGATGCTCATACTAGCATGCTTTAAGTGCTACGTCGACTTTTCCCCGGATGTAGGTAGGAAGTTTCTTAGTTTTGCAAATAATCATCTAATTGAGTTCTCAAGTTTTTGTGATAATTATGTGGTTTAGTTTGGTAGCTATGTTAGTTTCTTGTGGTCTCAAGGTTAATATGCACAATTTATAGTGTTACCTAATATAATCTAACATGTTTTGCATCTATTACGTATTATATTAATGAATTTTATTTATATATGTTAGGTAGATTTGCTTCAGTGTCTTTTTCCCCTGGCCATAATCATTCTATATCTGATCACCTAATCGAGATTCAGGTATGATTTTATTGATTTCGATGAGAAAAGACCGGGGCATTTCTTGATTCTTTCGGCATCTCCTTGTGATTTTATACCAAGTATTATTTATTGAACATTGTCATGTATTACCAACACTTAGTTTCCCAGGGCCTAATAGAGAGCTTGAAGATATACATGCTCATATTCTTCAAAATGAAAAAGCGGCATAAAAAATAGAGAGATTTTCTTAAATCTGTAGCATTTTCTAAAATAAATCATTCTTCAAATCTTAGAAATAGTAAAGTTGTTAGAGTGGAAACAAAAATATGTATTTTATTTTCCCATTTTAGAGAAATTTTGTAGAAGTTGGAGATGGTCTTAGGGCCACTCTACTCTATGAGAGATATTGAGATCTCATTACAAATACTTGGTTATTCTTGTTCTGCAAAATGTTTTGGTTGCACCTTGAACTATATAGAAATTGTTGTTTAAGAAGAGAGAATTGTTGGATAAATATCCCTTATTGGGAGAAATTAGTTTGATAAATTTAATTAGAAACCATAGGGAAATAAGCAACCAATTGATGAGAAATGGAAGGAAAATAAATTTCGCCAAATTAGTGAAATTTGATGAGAAAACTAAACTTAAGCTTTCAATATTGAATCGATAACTCCTCCACCTTATGGGGAAAAAAAGTAAGTTTATGCCTGAGATAGAACCAGGTTGGGAAATAGCTTTCTTCTCACCTCCGGAATAACAAAAAATCAGGAGCTTCTTTCTTCCCTCCCCCTAAAAACTAAACATAAGAAAATGTTTGTGCACAACTTAGAATGTGGAGCTTCTCTATAAGGATAGAGAAACTCTCTTCTTCGTGTATCCCGTCGAGTTCGGCTGTACCAACGTTTCCCTGTCGATCCTATGTTTGGCTAAATCTATTCATCCTTACACCTTGTTTCGGAACCATTTTTCGTTTAATCGCTCTCATCTCGTGTATCATTGCCAGTTCCTGCTGCGTCAACCGGCTTCCCCCGTGGTATCCGATTTGGGGAGCTCCTCCAGCCTCCTTCGTCGGCCTTGTGTCTCACTCCCTTCTGCTCTCATCCTTCTCCTCTGACGGTGGGATCTGATGCCCCATTGCTCTCGTGGGGGTCCCTATATCCGATTCGTCAGTTTAGGGTTTTCTCGGCCCGGGGTGAGGTACTGTAGGGTTTCTTTTCTCCTGCTTTTGGTTTGGGGCTTTTGTTGGGTGGGGGGGGAGAGGGGTGTTCAAATGCTCTCCTCATCTAAATCTGGGAGTCTGGTGGTGCGGCATGGGAGTGCGCCAAGCTCGTCGACTTCTTCTTCCATTTTCCTCCCACCTCTAGCTTGTATCTCGTTGATAATGCATATTTCATATAGGCATTATAGATATTTCCTATTGCATTTAGATAGTGATTTTGCTTATGTTTGAGTCTAGTTTCATATATTGCTTGTGAAGTATTCGAGTTTGGGATCTACGCCTTTTTAGTGTAAATTCTGCAGAATTACATTCCGACCTTAAAGGGACTTTGGAAGAGCTTAAGAGACATGTTTTAGAGCATATGGAGGCTGAGGAGGAAGCTAGAGAGGAGCAAGAAAGCACGACATTGGATATTATTGAAGTCAATCGAGGGAATCCCGTCACTGTAAGGGCGGCGCCCACCTCCATTTACACGGCACCCGTCGTGGGCCGGTTTCCAGCGATTGCGATTTTGGATCCGAAGACCATATTACCTACTATTTTATTATTATTTCTATTAGGGTTTTTCCGACTCTTTGAAAGTCTTTATTAGGTTTATTCAGTTCATTCACCAGTAGAGTAGGTGGTGACTATTGTGAGACTATGAAAACCATTAGAGAGATAGAGAGAATTGACCTATGAGTTGCTAAACTCATAGTTTCGCCTCTGATTCGAAGACATGGTTGTTTGGATTATGAGAATTTGATTCTATTTAGTTATTCATATTCATAGTTATCATCTTGTGCTTATTGATTATATTTGTGTTTCTTTCTATGATTGATCATCATGTTAGGAATTGCATCTTAGCTATGAATTTGTTATTGTGTTCTTGATAACAAACAAAGTATTGAAGTAGTGATATTTCTTTGTCTTTGTAGTGGATGATTTCAATTTATCTATGTTGTGGATATGTCGATTAGGGTTGATTAGTGTTGTTCCGATTTGTCTTAATTACATTGAATCAATATGTCAATTGGTCTGATTACATAAGTCCTTAATGCTATTCTTTATTGATATTAAATAAGGTGATTGTATCCCTACAGATCTCTCTATTTTAGTCAAGTAGACATGTGTTTATGAATAATTGATAGATCAATCCTAGGACCAGGAATTCCAACCATTGTTACAGAATTACAGGTGAAATATTCTTTCTTTTTTGTTATCAATCTACTTTACAATCATAAAGTTAGTTACTTTTACATCTCGGTCGTTAGCTACGAATCATTGCTTTGTCATAAGAGTCATTGTCAAGAGTTATTGAATAGAAAATCGTTTCTCCTTGTGGGTTCGACTCCGGACTTAATTGCTATATTAGTAGTTGTTTGGTTTATCAAGTGATTGATTGACTAATCTATTGGTTTTGTGTTTGAGTTTGGATTATATTACTATTTGGCAAAGGGCGAAAGTGTCAACGACGTTCGTCCCGCACCACTCGTCTGAATGTGTCCTTCCTTGTTGCTCCTTGTCGGGTGGTTGTTTTCTCGTCCGGCGCTCGTCACCTCTGGTAATCTCCCCTGTGTCGGCCACTGCCTACCTCGTTGGTGGGGTTGGTGTTCAGCCATTGCCTGCATCTTCTGTTCCATTTATGCGGTGGCCTTGGGGCCTACGCATGTGGTCCTTCGGGACCAAGCTGGTGGCCCTTGACTGAAAAGGTTTTGACCAAATTTCCGAAAGGATTGAATAAATCCAGTGAGGGTTGAAAAATAATCTTAATAATATGAGTAATAATTTTTCCTCCTCGAAAATTCAGTTTGTTCTCAGAGCCTGTTCTCAGAGCCTGAAAAGGTTTTACTTTTTCTCTTTATTTTCTTTCTATCAATTACTAATTTGACAAAACAAAGTAAGGCAATGTCATATTTCACATTTTATATTTAATGTGGGATAATTTTTACAACTCTCAACACACATATATAAACTGCATGAATTCCCATATTAGGCTATATATATATACATAGGATGTGACCTCTTTTTGATGTAATTTATTGAGTTTCTTGATGCTTGTTGTTCCACTCTTCCTAATAATGCTCAAACCTGTTCCTATAAGTTATGTCCTATCAGCCTGTCTTATAGCCCCAAAAAAGGATTCCATCTCCATTCCAAAATCTTGATCAATTTAATTTTGTCTGAGGTAGCCCAGATTTTCACATGAAGAAAGATGCTCCTTATTAGTCCTTCCATGATTGATCGACACTTTCACACAACACTGAATCCCACCTTCATTTTGGCCATTCCCCTCTTTATTGGCCCCCATCTATCTCTCAAATCTTTATGAATCTTGCCGAATCATCTCCTAAATCGATTGTCGAATCGTGTCATTCTATTGTATGTTTTGACGACGCCGACTTGTCGGCCATCGAGATTCAAGCATATCTGATCTCGAATTCTTACCTAGTAAAAAAAAAGGTACAAAACAAGGCTAGAGAGAGATAGACGAAGTCTCATTTACATATCTATGATCTATCCCTTGGGAGTTTTGGAAGTGTTTTTGTAGGACACACTTGTTAAAACCGCGCTTATAGAGAGGGCGCCCCTACCTTGTCTTTTCGGGTGATAAAACCTACTTCTTTTTCGCTATATATATGCCGAAGATACACATGCTGAAATGAGCTGTAGTAAGATTATACATCTAATGGGAAACGGCTGTGTGGATGAGACCAAGTATGGAAGTTACGAGGATGGGATATCCTCGAACAACCATGCGATCATAGCGAGCAGCTATGGTCATAAGCCATTGCTGGTTCCGATGAAAGTGTTCACGTGCAAATACTGCAGGAGGAGATTCCTCAACTCGAGAGCACTGGGCGGCCACCAAAACGCGCACAAGAAGGAGAGAACAATCTGGATGGCGGGCATGTCCAACCGCAGACCACTGGGGATGGAAGCTCATGGTGGTCCCAGTACGCCAGTTCAAGTGGATTTAGGTCCTGCCAATACTAAACAAAGCTGCAGGAGACTCGATGAAGCATGGCGAAACCAAATGCGTATGGATGCTGCTTATCAAGATTTACGCTGGCCCGGGAGCTTTCTTGTGTGCTCCTCAGAAGTTATGGTGGCTAGTACTAATGGTAAGAGGATTACGGAAGCCTCAGACGCAAATGGCCCGGTGCTTTCTCTACAACCAGATCAGCAGGATTTAGATTTGGATCTTCATCTTTGAGAGTGATGTTGCATTGTAATGGATATGGAATGTTGCCAACCACTTGTGTTACTGTCATAAATGTTTTGACAGTAACATAGTTGATAAGTGGTCTTTTCCCATGTCTAAGATTCAGTTTATCTATTAGCACCACCTTCATGTTAAATAAGGACTTCTGAATTTAACATCTGGCTTTGTCAATGCCAAAAAAAATAGCTTCAAGATCGCCATGAAAATCAACTGTGCCTATGTTATGAAAAGCAAATATACAGATCCCAAACTTTTTTTAGAAAAAATTAAAGGACTTGTGTTTATGTATCAACTTCAGCTTATTTAAATTGTTCTGATCATATCATTAGTTAAGCAACTAGTTGCAGAACATTATCAAGATGCATTTCCCATTTTGTTGCCACCATTGTTAGTGTTGTGGTTAATTTGATTGCTGCAACAAAATCATCCAAAAACAAACACATTCACCGCCACAGTAAAGGCAACCAACAGTTGTTGTTCTACTTAAGAGTTTGCAGATGCTTTAGAAGACAACTACATCCCCTCCTCCAACCTGGTGTGGGACAGTCCCAGGGCCGGACCTGAGGTGGGGCCCAACAGGCGCTCGCCTCAGGCCCAATATGCATCGGGGGCCCAAACCATTATTAATGTAATATATAGAATAAAGTGTTAGTAGTGAGCACAAAGTGAATTTGGCTCAGTTGGCAAAAGCTTCTTTAGGGGATTTGTGTGCTTCCGTGCTAGTGTGCGGTTTGATTCCCAGCTTCCCCAAGTTTTTTAATTTCTCATTCGTTTCTTCCTCATTCTTTTATTTATTTTTATTGCCAACTTTGTTCTTTGATTTACTGATTCGTTTTTTTTATCTTTATTCTATTTACAAAATAAAAATAATTGGTTAATCCCTAAAAATTTAAAGGAAAAGTTATTATCTTTCATAGGTAATTAATTATATTATTGATAAATTAAATATAGATAAAAAAAATTGATTCATACTTTTTAACTAAATGAAAAAATATTATCTTTCATAGGTAATTAATTATATTATTGAAAATTTAAATATAGATAAAAAAAATAATTCATACTTTTTTTAACTAAATAGATATAGTGACCTATAGAGAAAAAAATAAAAATTATATGCAAATCTAACCAACCAAAAATTATAATGTTGAATCTGTGTTTGGTAACTTGTGTGTTTGGATTTTGAACCTGTAATAATTTATTTTCTTATACAATATAGTAAATTAGTACGTTAGTATTAGATGACATATTTGATCGATTAACAATATTTTTTAACTATAGTAGAGGGCCCCACATTTATAATTCGCCTCAGGCATTATAAATCTCAAGTCCGGCCCTGGACAGTCCATGCCTAAAAGATGGAAAAGACTCTCAAATGTCTATCTCCCAAACAGTTCTCTTTGCCTTTTAATGAATGCTGATTTGTGGTTTAATAATCAGTTCAACGCCGTCTCTTTTACGTAAAGGAAGTTTTTATACGCTTTCCGTTTCATATTACTTGTTGAAAATGCTAGTTTTATGCATCACCTACCAAAATATTCATGGTTGAATTGAAAAACTAGAGCTAATCAATTAGAAACAACAACAATATATAACAATCTGCCACCAGAATTGCCAACTCAGCCCCAAGGGGTGGGTTAGGTGTGAAGAAGAACCCTAGCTCATCCTCTGGGGTTGGTTGGGCTGGTGTCAAGATAAATAACTTGAAACCATGTATTTCAGTAAAACATGAAAAAAGATGAGTACATTACCACTGTACTAGCTTCCAAACTAGTACAACTGTACAAGCTAGCTAAAAAAGAGTTGCATGGTTTTCTAAACAGCAAACTCAGCTTATGAAGTGAAGTGTCTACCAGCTATGAAAGTAAGTAAACTATAGGCTTTTTTAATGGAATTTTGAGACTGATCCAAAGCCTGCAAGGAACTCCACAAGAAGGCAAAACCTGTAAGACCTAGTTAAGTGTTCACAAGCTGCTGCTAGAGGGTATGTAGAGCAAGAACACTAGAGGCCCACAGTGATGTTGCAATTCCTTGTAGGACACCAGTACTGATTTGTTTTCCAGTGAATATTATTATCAGGATACAGCAAACCATGTCCTCCAGTTTCACTTCAGTTCAAACGCACTTTAATGCACAAACATAGTACTATTGATACTGTAGTCAGTACTGATTAGTAGTGATCCCAAGCTGCTCACATTAAATTATGACCCAAATTATAGTGTGTTCTTACTTGCTTTCATACTCCAGCTAGATTTATCTGAGCATGGTGGTTGCCACAACCAATTGAATCACATATTACAGAAAGTATTAACTAGGAATAAAAACAACTTTCTGCTAAAATATTCTCAAAATTATTAACTGTTCATCGCCCCTTGCCAAAAATTCAGAAAGACCATATAAGAACAGCTCTTATAACTTGCCTCCTAGAAAATCTTGCTTCCTTATACTTATCCAAGGGAAGGGTACTAAACTTCTTCAGGGTTAATATTCTTGTTCATCATCCATTGCCACCAGGAAAAGGATAAAGACATTGAAAAGATTGATTATCATCCAAAATAAAGTTCACATTCAGCAACAGGAAAATGTGAACTGACCTGATAATTATGAGGTTGCCTTGTCGACCCCAAAATGGAAATTACTAGGCTACCCTCTTTTTTTCCTTCTCGAGTTCAAAGTACCCTTTAATTATTTCCGGTATAAATCAACATCGAATATTATTTAAAATTTTATAAACATATTGATACAATATAAGAGGATAACATATAACAAAAAAAGTTTTAAAATTTTTCCAGTGTTGATTTGTAATGTTGATTTCAATATAAACGTGGAACCCTGTAGGAAAGAGAGGTGGGTCTTAGGGGAAAAAAAATGGTTTACTCTTACACTTACATGACTCACCATTTTAGTTTGTTCGAGGAAAGCCAAAGTTGGCACATGAAAGATCCTCTTTTTAGATCTTTTTCAGGAAACTGGAGGGACACCTGGATCCCATCTTCCTCTGTCCGCTTCTAGCTAGGTGTATGGCCTCAATCTTGTCACTTAAACCGCTGCAGAAAATTCCAAAAGACATCACATCAATTAAGGTCATGAATTCATAGGCAAACCTTATAGTACGGATCGAGTAGCAATGGCGTCCATCAAAATAATGTTTCAAAGGTTAATTATGAAGTAGCAGTGATTTCAGAGCTATCCACTCTCAGTGCCCACATGGCTAAACAACAAAGTAACTGGTACAGTAGTACTAATAGAACTCCCAAGGTAATTGTTTGGTTATAATCAGTTATACAGTAGATGATAAGGCCATAAGGGATAATGTGTGTGTGTGCAGCATGAATTTGATTGATTGACTTGAGAGATAGAATAGTTAATAGTGCTACCATAGCCATACAATTGGACGTCTATGGTGAGAAATTGAACACTGTTTGCAACAAAGGTTGAAGCTTTGATTCACAATTGAATCCACTGAAGAAATCTGGAAGGAATTCATTAACTACGAAAAAACACTGAGGAACCCTAAATTGACGAATTCCAACAAAAGCTTGTGAGTTTGATTCATCAGATGTTCCTTTGGGGATTCTCCATCTCAGTATAATCGAGCAACGGGCTTGTATAGTTGTATTGGCTTCCGTCCACTAAATCAATCACAAGTTGGTGTAATGGTTGTGGGGCTACATCCCATGCCAAGAGGTTCGAATCCCCTTAAATAGGTCATACAGTACCCGATCCAGATGTAGAGCGACTGAGTCGATCGAACTGGACTACGATCAAAAAAAGATGAAAAAAAAAACTAATTCGATGAATTTCCACAAAGAACAAATTAACGATGGCTAACACTTGAAAACGTGCCCAAACCATAATTCGTAACAGAACCTGAGATCGATCATTGAAATATTTTCCATCCCCCGTTACGTATGCAGTGGATCAGTTATCTTCCACCGGCGTCGCCGCCGGCGGTGCGGATCTTCAAGGTCTATTCTTTTACTTTTTGGGTTCAGATATGATTGGGCTGGTTGCCCAACTTTATAAAAACAAAAGACCTTCTTCAGAAACTTTCATCCTCAAAGCCCATTTTCATGCTTCATTAAAGTTTTTTTTTTTTGGAATCGGTAATAAAGGGTTTGTTTCATTTGGCATGTGATCACAGTTTTACGATACAAATTTGAATAATATAAGTCTATTATATAAGTTTAGTGGTCTAATTTTTTATTTTAGGATGAAACAGATTTAAATGTTAGGCTTTGTAAATCAAGTCGAAAGGTAGGTGCATTGTGCATTCATTCATAATTTCATACTGAATAGAAACCTTGAAAGTTGAAACCTTCCAATCTTCAGCAATAGCTACCAAAGCATATGTATGTTAGGTTTTCAGAGGGTTACAAATAACAATTGCCATGTGTTTATTTGCAATGGTATGGACGGGCAATAGAAAGCTATGAAAACACGCAAATGCGAATTCTCTATAATGGAGAGTTTGTTATACTAGAGGATGACCATCACAAACGAATTTTTTTTTTTTTTTTTTTTAAATAAAGAAAAATACATTGTTGTCGTAGCAAAGTACTGTGTTAGTATCGTAAACACGAATCCTAGAAGTATCATAATGACAATAGATGTGAACGTGTCATCGAAGATTTATGATACTCTTAACGGATTGTGCAAACTGAACCTCCTCTTTCCGAGTAGGCAATATGCCATCCTCACAACACCGAACAATGTACAGCTTCTAAGTTCTAACCCCTTGCTTATAGTCCAATGAAACGAAATTACGGAACTCCAGATGTCATAGTTATAACTTATAAACCTTCATTGCATGGTACCTTGACCTCTCTTTTGTGTAGAGGATTGTGACATACGCAGTGGCGGAGCCGGGGGTGCTCGAGCACCCCGGAAAGAGGAGAATCAAATGATATTTGAAACAAGAGTTTTATCTAGCTCAAGTGGTAAACGAAATGAGTAAGGAGAATCAAAATTAAAAGGGCTTGGATTCAAAATTAAAAGTGTTGAAGAAACCGAGAGTGATCTTCGTATTTCTTATTCATATGTATTTTCAGATCCTAAAGCTAAGCCATTGCAGCATTGCTTGCGAAATGTCACATTAGAAATTACATGAATTATATTAGTAAGAAGCAACCAATATGTTGTCATTTTTTTGAGATTTTTCATGGGCTACTGCCTTTGGGAAAAGTTTAAAATTTGTCCAGATTCCAAACTGATAACAAAATGATTATTTTGGCCATCTTCGAGGGGAATTCCGCAGGAGACGTCCGGTAAAGTCATAGGCCTTGATGTTAAGTTTCCAATTATCAAGTGCTCAAATGCCTCGATTGAACCAACACAGCTATTAGTTTCGCCCAAAATACCAATCATGTGTTTGAAAGACCGGTGAATCAAGAATTAAGTAGCAAACAAGCCCTTTTTTTTATTTCATGATCGACACATATATTGGCCAACCGTTACATCTGGATCCCTGTTGTACAAGATAACTTCAGCACCAGTAGTACTGTAGTATATAGTAGAAGTACAATATACATACCCATCACCTTACACATAACTCTGCAGATAGGGCCACATCACATGTGATGTGAACAAGGGATTCACCAACTAAAGTGAAACAAATAGGTACGGCTTTCACCTATAAAATTTACTGCAAGCTGTTTTGTAGTAGTCATCAAAACACAGTAATTTAATGGAGGGTAGAGCAAATTAAACATATATAAATATACATGTAATAATAATTAATAAATAAAATAAAGAAATAAAAAAGATGGGGTGGGGGATCTAAGGGCATTTGGGGTTGCCCTTGGAGTTCTTCTTGTCACGGTAGCAAGGGCACTCGTCCTTGTTGCCGGAGGTGCCGGAGGGGACACAGCTGCAGTCCCTGCAACAGATTCCACAGTACTTGAGACACCGGTCCTTCATCCCTGCCTTTGCACACCTCTCTTCACACTTTGAGTCACACATGCCTACAATTCCACAAAACGAATTCATCTTCACATAATCACATATCATAATTCATTGTGAAAAAAAGGATTTTTAGTATAAATATATATTATCAAATGAATGAGACTGATAATAAAGAAATCAATGCAGAGATTATATATATACTTGGTGGAACAGGAACAGCGAAGGAGGAAAGGATGAAAGAGGAGCTGAGGAAGAGTGTCAGCACCAACAGAGTTGCAAACACAGCCTTCATGTTTTTCTTCTGATAGCGCTCTCTCTCTCTCTTTCTCTCTATCTGTGTTTGTTTCAAACTCACACTGATTTAAGTAATGAAGAGATGGATGTGAATGGAGATGGGGATATGGAAATGGGAGTATATAATATATGAGGGATGGGTGTATGTCTACAAGTAGCCAAAGGTGGCTATTTAAAGGAGCAAAGGTATAGAAGGTGGCAACAGCAGGGGTGGATTCGTAATTTAATTATGTTTCTTTGGGAGGAGGAGGTACGTGTAAAATAGAATTGAATTCGTATGGCATGTATAAATGAAACGATCTAATTAATGTGATCAAAAGCGTGGTTGAGTGTTGCTGTCAGATCAGGTTTGTCTGATATTAGTTCGGTTAAAACAGATTTATTCTTCTATACTTAATTTATGTATATATACTACCTCCGTTCGGAAAAACTTGACACTTTACTATTTATGTACGTTTTTTTAAGAGATAAAAACTATATAAAATATCGAGTTTTTTTAATAATTTTTTTAACAACTTCGTAGTTATTATTAATAAGTATAAACTTGTTAAAAAAAATTTATAAAAAAATGAATATTTTATATAGTTTTTATTGTTGTAAAAAAGCGTGTATAAATAGTAAATGACAAGTTTTGCCGAACGGATGGATTATTATATACTTACCTTGCAAAGGCGTCTCTATAGGCGAGTCAGCCAACATATAGCTGGTTCACCACATCTTTGACTCTACATAAGATAACTGGAAGCCATGTGAATCAAGCTTCATTTGGAGGATCGAGTATCTTCCAAAAGTTAAAAATTTCATTTGAAAACTTATCATTAATAAAATCTCGACAAAAATAATATTAAAATAAAAAAAAAGTAACGATCTCACTACCTTGTACATTTTGTAACCAGGCTGACGAAGATGTCACCCTCTTTACTAGTTGTACGCAGTTGCTACAACTACTATAAAAAATTGATGGTCTTCTACTTAACTAATTAAATTGAGATAACTATATCCAAATTTATTTTCCAATTTGACATTTACATGGTGGATTTATTTTGCCAAAGGGACGGATATATGATTGTAGTTTCTGAAATCTGCACAGATTTTACCAGCTTGAGAAATTAGCTAGTATCATGAAAGATTTTATTGACCTAGGAGGATGGTGTCAGCTAAGTTTTAGGCACCCTTTAACTCCAAGTCTCCAACAACCCCTTACACGGCTATGCCTAATGTTCGAAAAAACGTTTGACGGGTGCTTGGCGGTAGAGTAGGGTCAAGGGTTTAGCCGGCGGATTTCATTTCATGGCGGGTCTTTATAGACTAGGCGAGTTTTGACGACCTCAGCGGTGGGTCGAGTTCAAGGTGGGTCATTGTAGTCTAAGCGGCAGATTTCATGACGGGTCTTTGTAGTCTAGACGTGTTTTGACAACCTCAACAGTGGGACGAGTTCAAGGAGTTTGGAAGAGAGTTTAG
Organism: Persicaria tinctoria; assembly: GCA_037127255.1. Lineage (NCBI taxonomy): Eukaryota > Viridiplantae > Streptophyta > Magnoliopsida > Caryophyllales > Polygonaceae > Persicaria > Persicaria tinctoria. The sequence continues at coordinate 25,620,723 of JBANSL010000008.1, read as the reverse complement.
ACGGGTCTTGAAGAGTTTTTCTAAAATAGTGCCTACGCCCTAACATTACAAGGTTCTTCTGATGACATTCACCTCGAAAACATTACCTCTATCTATCTCCCCTTCTCAAGCCAACAAAATCAATCCTAACACCCAACTCAAAGAAATATTTTTTTTTGTTTGAACCCAAGTCAAAAAAAATGTGTACCTATGGACTTATGAGACTGACATCCACTAAGAAGCTGTGATAATAGCCAAAATAATTGACAAGATTTTAACTATGTATATAATGGCTCCTTAATTCTTGTGACTCATTTATACTTTTGAGGTGGTCTAGACCACCCATATATTTCACCAAATAACTCTAGTTGCAGCCAAACTCATTAACCTTCGATATTACTGTTCTCTATATAAAGTATTTTTCTTTTAACATATGTGAGCTATTTAGGACCTGCTCTCTCCCTCTTTTTCTTTTATATAAATTGTTTATTATTTATTTATATACATTTTTACAAAAATGATAAAAATTATATAAAATATAAAAAATTAATTGATTTTTTAAAAATAATTTCATACTTTTTAATTTAATTATGATATTATTTTTTAAAATTTTAAAAATAATAGTTTATAAATTTTTTATTTTTATTTATTTTATTTGATAAGAATTCAAGTTAAGAAATGTATATGAAACTCAAAGACCTAACAAGTCTACAGACGGAAAAACCGTCGTCTCAATTTAAGAAAGATATCACAATAACGGTGCAGAGATGATGCTGTCAAAACAATTGAGAGCAGACTGTCAAAGATTTGGTAAATTTGGTAGAATGATGGGACTGCTGACTCCATACATGATACATGCCTTTGCTCTACGCGGATTCATTCCCTTTACGTTAACGTTGGACACTTGAATCAGGTATATTAGACGGGATGGCCTCGTGGGCCCACTTTAACAATTTTTTTCACCAAACTTTTCTCTACAAGTAAATTTATTATAAAGAAAATTTGATGTATTGAACAAGTTCGGTTGAGAAGTGAAAAGGATCAACGACGAACAAGTACATCAAAAAATGATGAAAGAAATATAGCAATATAAGACATTTCAGACAACTCTTCTGTTTGTTTATAGAGACAATGTAGGAAATTCATCGGATTTCCACAAATAATTTGTATTTATTAGGGTAAATGAGTTCACATACGAACACGGTGCAATTGTTCCGACAGGAGCTCTGCTAGATGTGGAGTTCTTTGTCTGCCCTCGGAGCGAAAACAACTGAATAGCAACCCGGATCTCCGGCGTCGCCTCTTCAAATCTAACCGAGTCCCACCGGATTCAGACAATTTCTTGTTGAAGGAGGGTGTCTTCGAGTCCTTCGAGAGTTCTGCTACTTCTTTTGCTCAGTCTTTCGAGAACCGACGGTATGCTTGGAGAAAGGGTCGGTTCAAGCAGTTTGGTGGTGGCGGTTTGGTGATGTGCGTGCCTTATCGCTGGTGGTTGGTAGCGGTTTGTTGGGGCATCTTTCCGGTCTGGGTTGGGCGCCGGTGCGCCGGGACCCTGGGTTTCGCTGCGCAGCGGGTCGCTGTCCAGTGTGGTCGGCTCTCTTGGTTCGTGTCTCGTCTCTCCCAGTTGGTTTGTTCAACCAGGTTGTTTCTTCCCCTCCCTTATCTCAATCTTCTATTGATAGATGGCCTAATCTGGAATTGTGTTTGGATTAATGTCTGTTTCACCTTTTGGTGTTTGGAAAATCCGGTGCTAGAGGTTCATTCCTCTTCACCCCTTACCCCCCGATTTTCGGGCCCTAAACAAACTTGGGATCTTGGGACTTTTATAGTTCCTTTCCCCAGTTTTGATGAAGAAATGATTTTAATAAAAGTCACTACTGAAATTGTGTGCCCTGCTTCAGCTATGGCAATCCAACTAATATATTGTTTGATTGGTTTTTCTGTGCAGCAACTTCATTTAAAATGTATAGGGCATAAGTGCAGTTTACTGTACTGTTTTCGGATGATCACTTATGTGGGTTGGATTATTGATACGTTTGTTTGCTATTTAGCGTTTGGTAAAACTAAGTGTGAACGATTCTCCTATGTATTGATGGTTGCTTTTCACACTAGATTTTATGTTGGGATAAAACCAACTTATAAGTTTCTTATGTGTAAAATTTTCAACCATTGTTGGCCAGGACTCTTAAACAAAAAAAAGAAAAAAGGATCTTGAGTTGCCTTGTGCAACTGCTGTTGCATTTAGGCCCTTCTTTAACCTCCTCATGAGCATGCTCTTTAAGGCCCTCAAAAAGCCTTGTTTTGCTTTTATACCTCTTGTTGAGTTGATCTTTCACCTTGCTATTAAATATAGTCTATCTTCAGTTCTGGGGCTTGAACAAACTGGAGTTTTGGGGACTTTGTTAGTTCCTATCTCCGGTTCTGATAAAGAAAGCTTTTCCGTAAATCCTGTTAATGAAAACTTGAGTCTTGCGTCGACTGATTTAATACTTTGCTCTACTTGTTGTTGTCTCTTCTTAGCCAGAGTACATCCTCTCCACTCCTTGGATTTTAGCCTAGGTGTTTCAATTCCACCTTTCCATCTCTACTTCAAGCTAATTAGTAAGCCATGGATCTGTTGTAATAGCCTGTTGGCCGCCTTTGGTGATTTTATCTTGATCATAGTAGTAGTCTATAATGAACATCCTCGGTGTAGGTATCTTAAGGGTATGTGTCTGAACACCTTTGTAGCATTTGATGTGCTTGAGTGGCTGTTCGATCTGACATATTTTGGTTGTTTAACTGATCATGTGTATCTCTTTACAGCCTTTGAACTATGTATGAAGTTTGCTAAGTATGCGTATCAAAGATGTTCCCTGTGCAAATTCACTTTAGTCTTTTATGTTTCCTATTCTAACATCTCTATATGGATAGTAATCAATGTGGAATCCTATCTAATTAACCATTATAATACATCCATTATATACTCTAACATATCTACCAATGTAAGCATAGACCATAAATCAGTTTGGCTAAATTTTATAAGTAATCATGATTTTCTGGTCATGGCGCCCCGGAATAAGTCTTGGTACAGGTGGACATGTACTGCGTGCTTCCATCCTCTTCATCTTTTGGGTGGAGAACGGGCAGAATTTGGTGGGAAATGCCTTGGTAAGCAGGTTCATAAGCATGTGTTGCAAACGAGTACTTCATGTAGTTTGCTTATGAACTGTTTAATTAATGTTATTGTTCATTGGCTTCTACAATTACCTTATTATGGAATTAATGTGTGAATATAATTTATCATATTATACAATCTCTTGGTTTTCCTGTTTGTCTGATGTGTTTGCCTTGGACAAGTCTAAAGGAATGATAACTGTAGGGGTCTCCTCACCCGAGCCCCTATCAAACACCACCCGAAAGGGCCCTAAACCCTCTTTTGAGGAAAAACTATCTGCAGGTGCCTCTGCCCCCTGTCATTGGGAAAACACAAGTCGCAAAAGTATGGTTGGATTGACTTCCATGAAGCTTTCGATGAAACTGGTAAATTTGAAAACCATCCATTGGAGTGCTAGAGTGTACTGCCTTTTCTCATACCCAGGTGTGCTCGCAAGTAGCCCCTACAATTTTGTCTCGGCATCAACCTCCTTGAGTAGCTCCGGTCGGTATGTTATGCCTTCTCGACTGGCTGCAACCTCCTTGAGTAGCCCCGGTCGGTATGTTATGCCTTCTCGACTGGCTGCAAGATACTACTCTATGGTTAGTAAACCACTCGCTTTATATGTTCATTCCACCATTTGGGTTGCTGCTTGTTTAGGTACCCAATTTTTGTTCTACACTAAACAACTTAATTGTAAGTTTGTAAGCTTATGCTTCCAGTTAGCGTGGTTGGGTCGCCTTTGTTGTTTTTTGGGTTCTTCCCAGTCATTATATACAACTGTCTTTGTATGGATTTGTAAACCCATGGGTTATAAATTGTATGCAAGTCGACTCGCATTCGATCAAAAAACTAAGGCTAGGCGCCTACTGCAACCCTCACTCGCAGGTGCTAGTTTACATCGCCCTTGGCAGTTTAGTGTTGTATCTTGTTATGGTTACCTTCCCCTCCAAATCCATTCCGAAAAGCCTTTCGATATGAGGATTTTTACCTTTTCTCCTCATATCTTATTAGGTTGCTCATGAAAATAAGTTATTGGAATTGCAGAGGCATTCGAAAGAAAACCTTCTGGACTGAAGTTGATACTTTGTGCAGAAATGAACACACACAATTGTTGGCCCTCGCCGAAACAAAGTCGGAATCCCTGCCTGACGAAAAATTATGGAAACATGTAGGATTCGATATGGCCGTTTGGTCTCCTAGCATTGGCCGTTCGGGTGGCCTAGGTGTTTTATGGAAATCCCACCAACTCTCAAATGAAACCTTATCAATTTCGTTTCATTTGCCTAGGATAATTGGTCTACGTTATGAAAATATTAGTGACAATCTCGTGATCCTTCTCTTGTTCGTATACGCTCCTCCTGACCCTAGGGATAAGGACCCGTTCTGGACCGAGTTAACAACAATTGTAAACGATTCTCCCATACCCTGCATCGTTATGGGGGATCTAAACGAAATCCTGTGTAGTGAGGATAAACTTGGCGGCGCTAACACTCATCCGACTAGATTCACACGACTCCTTCATTTCAAGAATACATGTTCTCTATTGGATTTGCCAACCTTCGGAAACCCTTTCACATGGAGAAAGTCTCCGGAGGCCACAGATAACATTCACGAAAAATTGGATCGCGTACTTGTTCATCACCAAATTCTTCATAAACTACCTAATCTCATCACTAAAAACGGTGCGTTTTCTTCTTCAGACCATTGCACTATAACAATTACACTGGAATGTAGCGCCACCTTTAAAGCACCTCCCTTCAAATTTGAGAACACCTGGCTTCAGCGTAAGGACTTCCGTAATATTGTTAAACAATCCTGGCGCGCTTCTTGCCCAGGTTCTGCTACGTTTCAACTAATTTTCAAGCAAAAAATCCTCAAGCAAAAAGCTAAAAATTGGAACAAGCACTCATTCGGAAACATCTTTCGTCAACTGCAGGAAGTGGAGAACGACCTGCTACAAATCCAATCGGCTGTTCATGTTAGTAACTATCCTTCTAATAACGGTAAAGAAAAGCGCCTTTTACAGAAAAGGGAAAAACTGTTACTTTTTAAAAAAACATTTTGGAATCAAAGAGCTAAAACAAAACATCTTAAGTTTACAGATTCTAACACATCCTATTTTCATCGTGTCGCTTCGGGCCGAAGACACAGGAAACAAATACGTAACATTACTACTACAGAAGATACCCTTATAATTGGAGAAGAGAAAATGTTAGGCAAGAAATTAAAAATGATTTTAAAAAACGCTTTAATAAGGAAACGATTGACGATAGACTTCTTAATGAAATGACTAACATAATCCACCCTTCAATCTCCCCTGCTGAAAATGAATTCCTTATACGAATACCAACAAATGGTGAAATTAAGTCCGCCGTTTTCAGCCTTGGGAAAAATAAGTCACCTGGTCCCGATGGGATGACGGTCGAATTCTACAAGCATTATTGGGATATTCTCGGGAATTCGATTATCAAAGCCATTAAAGGTTTCTTCAACTCCGGGAAAATTCTTAAACAAATAAATCATACATTTATCTCCCTACTACCAAAACAAGATAGCCCCTCGACTACTAACCATTATCGGCCTATAAGTTTGTGTTCCAACCTATATAAAATCATTTCAAAAATTCTAACAGAAAGACTTAAAGTAGTAATTGGTAAGCTTATTCACCCATTACAGGGGGCGTTTGTGTCAGATAGGTCAATTCAGGACAATGTTCTAATAGCACACGAAATCTTCCATTCCTTTAGATCACGTTTGAGTCGTGAAGGGTGGTTGGCAATCAAACTGGACATGGAAAAAGCATATGACAGGGTTGATTGGAACTTCACCAAAAAGATTCTTGACAGATTTGGGTTCCACCCTACTTTCATTTCCTGGGTTATGGAATGTATAACAACAGTCTCATACTCTATACTTGTGAATAATGGCCCTGCAGATATGTTCTTCCCTTCTAGGGGCCTTCGTCAAGGGGATCCGCTTTCCCCGTTTCTATTTATCCTAGGTGCAGAAATATTGGCACGTCACTTGTCTGCTGAGGCAAATAGTAACAGAAGCCCAATTGGTTTCACATTTGGGAGGAATGGACCGAGAATTCCATTTCTATCATTCGCTGACGATATCATCATCTTCTCGAAAGGCAGCTTGGATGCCTGTAGTAGAGTCAAAACTATTATTGATTCCTATTGTAAAGTCTCGGGCAAAAAAGTAAACTACCAAAAATCATGCTTCCAAACTACTAAAGAAATCACACAGTCCAGACTTCTGGAACTCAATTGTTGCCTAACTATTTCCAACGTCAGCTCCTTGGAAAAATATCTTGGATGTCCGATTATCAACGGTAGAGTAACTAAAGAAACCTTCGAAGACATTGTCTGTAAATCTAGAGAACAACTAAGTAAATGGCGTGCTAACTCTCTATCTCAACAAGGTCGAGCTATTCTTATAAACTCAAATCTATCAGCCAAACCCCTATATACGATGCAAAGTTTCTTACTACCATCTTCAATTCATAAAGAACTTGATCAGATTAATAGAACATTTTTCTGGAATAAAGATCTGCAACACCGCCCGCTGATTAGCTGGGATAGAGTTTGTAGAACAAAGAAATGTGGGGGCATGGGGATCAGAAAATCCAAAGAAATGAATGAAGCACTACAAATGAAACTGTTATGGAAAATGTTGGCTGAGCCGGATAATGTTTGGGTGCAAATAATCAAATATAAATATCTTCGAGCGGATGATATTCTCCATTATAAGAAAAGTGGTGCCACCTCTTGGCAATGGGCGAAACTTACAACTCTAATTGATCAGTTCAAAAAGGGGCTTATCTGGTCGATTGGCAGCGGGACCGCTATCAAATTCTGGTCTGATAACTGGATTACAACATCTTCTATTCAATCAAGGGATGATTGCCCAAGAATTGATAACATCGATGATAAAGTCAGTGACTATATCCTGGGAGGTAAATGGTGGGAGGAGAAACTCTCTATTGTTCTCCCACACAACATTGTGGAGGAAATCCTTGACATTCCGCTACCAGTCTCAAATTTTGTAGATAGATTATACTGGTGGCCGGACCGAGAGGGCTGGTTCACTACGTCAAGTGCATATAAATTGGTTTCCGCCGAATCCTCTATTCCCTTAGACAATAACTCATGGATCTGGCGTCTCGATATCCCACCAAAGATAAAAAATTTCTTGTGGAAAATCTGTCAAAATGGCCTTCCCACTGCTGCTAGGCTCGCCCAACGGGGGGTCCCTATCCCCCCCACATGTAATTTCTGCAATTGCTCTATGGAAGATGATGTTCATCTACTTTTTGAATGTCAATATTCGAGATCTCTTGTTCAATTCCCGAGGCACATAAACTCCACAATTGGCAGCCAAATCACATTATCAAGGGATATAAATCCAATCATGTCATTCATTGGCAATAACCTACCAAAGGTTGCTCTAGGTAAACTTGCTTTCGCTTGGTGGACGATGTGGTATATTCGAAACCAACATGTGTTTAGGCTGGTACGGGTCCCTCCCAGGGACGCCGCATTGAAACTTATTACTACACACGAAATAAATTGGACTAACACTCACCAATATGATAGTACGTTAGATGATAACACCACCCCTCATTCACGAGGCGTCAGACAACCCGTAAAGAGGAACAAAGCCCGTCATATCAAGTGGTGCAAACCACCGAAGGGTACATTCAAACTCAACTTCGACGGATCGACTCTCGCCGATAACCGTAGTACCGCTGGTGTGGTCATCAGGGACTGGAATGGACACCCAATACGCATAGGCTATAAACAATTAGGTATTAAAAGTGCAATTCAAGCTGAAGCCCTAGCACTAAAACTCGGGGTACAACTGGCCCTACAACTACATATTGAAGGAGATTCCAGCATAATTATTAACCATCTCAACAACAAGTCTAGATGTCCATGGGAAATCGAACTCATATTGTCTGACGTACAATCTCTTCTATCGACTATGAAAGAAATTTCTTTCATTCATGTACCCCGTCTTGACAATAGAGTGGCTGATAAGGTTGCACACCTTAGCCACTCTGCCAGGAGTATTGATATTTGTAACAATTCCGGTCTTACAGACCTCATCCGCAAGGATGCTTTCGGGTAGAGCATGCTCACCCGAACTTTTTCCTAATCAAAAAAAAAAAAAAAAAAAAAAAACGGATACAAACTTCCTATAATTAGCCGTGCTACATACCTGGAAGGCCTAGAATGTTGTATAGTGGGGAACTACAAACAAGTTAAGAGATGGGTCATGGGTCTAGTTCATGGCTGGCGGGACCCTTTTTATGTGGCTTTCATTTTGTAAATGCTGGAGGGGAGAGGTCACGTGATCTGTCGGCCTTCAAAAGCGAAAGCTTTTTACCTGTCTTTTGTTCGTTAAGCACCGATCCCTCCTACTCTACAAGACTACAAGTGGGAGGCCCACATCAGCCCATACAGATTATAGTGGGCTTGTGTGGGCTTTTGGTATGATTATACTTGGCTTGTGTGGGCTCATTTTACCAAAAGCTCCTATGAACAGCCCACAGATTCAAGTTAACCATTTGGCCAAATTGCATCAATCCACTTTTTAAATGTACCCATTTATCATAAATCACCCTATAAATTAATATTTCAGAAAACCACACATGAGATTATTTCGTCTAAATTTTTGTTAAACTTGTTAAATTACAATTTTGCCCCTCCTGTTTAATTATATAATACAATTGACTTCATTTTTGCTCCCAAACTAAAAGTGTGTAGAAGCTAATAGAGAATTAAAAAGTGATTTGAAATGGAAAAGCTATTAGACATTTCTGTTGAGCGACGTCGGAGAGTAGGGAAACCACCTTGGAGGGGAAAAGGTTTGAACGAGCGGACCCCCTCCTGGCGATGTTGTACATTTCAAAGTAGGAAGCCACGAGAGAGACACGGTGTGGCATATTAAGATTGTAACCAGTGGAGATCTCACAGTAGATGCCATTGTCTAATGGACCAAAAAGAGTCGAATACACTCGATTTGTAGTATCCTCGTCGTCGTCAGGTACATCGTTGTAAAAGAATCCCAAATCAAAGAGTTTGGTTGTGATCATATCTGAGTTATTAGGATGGGATTGTACGGTAAACAGTGGCGGATCGGATGTATAAAAGTTAGGTGAGCAAAAAATTATTAATCCTAGACTCCTAGTAAAGAAATTCTCACAAACAATCAAATTACCAAACAATTTTGAGCCCTAATTTACAATTCAAAGCCCTAATTTTAAAATTTAATAATTAGATACAAATACTAAGAATGCAGTCTAAAACATACTCCCTCCGATCAAAAACATGTTTTAGGTTTTGACACATATTTCAATGAGGTAAAAATTATATTAAATTTTAAATATTTTAATATTTTTTCTCAACTTAATACTTTCGGAGTATTAGTTATTACTAAGTATTAAGTTTTAAAAAAAAATTATATTGTTTTTCGCTTATTAAAATACATGCTAAAAAATAAAAAATCTTATATCGTTGATAGGAGATACTACTAATTTGTGATAATCATAGGTTATAGAAGTGATAATTGAGCTCGGAATCGGATAGGGTTGACAACATCAAACAAAGAATAAGTTTTGGGAAGTGGGTAAAAGCCGAAAATTAATTATGGAAGATAACGAAGAATAACATACCCAATTTCAATTTTGATGAATTAGTTATATAGTAATATGGGCTTTATTCAATAGTGGGCTCATAACTCAACCAGCAAAAAAAAATTAAAATTAGCCTACTTTAAAAAAATTCCACCCAACAAGAGCTGGGAGAGCTCTCTCAAACATCCGCCTCTAACAGTGAAGCAGGAGATGAGTGCATGATACCGTGCTTGAGTTCACTGCAGTAGCGACCGAAGAAAAGGCGATCCCGATGACCTAATTCGCAACCACAACGCATGTGGAAGGCCATGAAATATGGTGACTATTAGAGACTTCCATCTTTTGTCGGTGGCTTTCGAGCGGAGAAGAGATTTGACGGGGAGCCGAACCAGGGTCTCCACCTATATATCCTCTGCAAGGTACCTTTAAAACAACAATTATTTTGAGATGAAGGGAGTATGTTAGAAAGCAGAAGAGGTAAAAATGAAAAGGAACATACCTCGTAATAACAAGAAGTGGTCCAAGACTACTAGCTAGGTCATCACTCATCTGGAGATGACCGTTAAGTTAGGGATGTTAAGGATGCGAGTGAGGATTTATAGTGGATGGTTTTTAGGGTTTGGATTGTGAGGTGAGCGAGACTAATTGAATTCAAGGAGCTTATATACTAGTTGGACGGGCAAGCCGGGATTAATCCATCATCTAAATCGGGAATTTTAGGGTCGAGACCCATTCACTCATTGGGTCAAAATTGACCCGGTGAGTCGGCACCATGCAGACGTCATACAGACACCACATATACCCCACATATTCGTTATTTAATTATGTTCGTTAAGGTCACTCATAAGTCAAATAACGTATATATTTTATAATTATAGTATGTTTAGAACACTTATTTGTATAAATATGATTTTTTTATGTTTAAAATATTTATATAATAGTACTATTTTAATAATATTTATAAATTTAATTATAATATTATTATTTAAACGTAAAAAAAATCATTTTGATAATATGTTACTATTCTTAAAAAGTCTTTAAAAAATTCAAGATTTTTTAACCGTTGAGTCTACCCGAAACCGGGACAAATATGTTTGGCTTGATCCAGAATGACCGGTAACCCGATTGACAGGGCTAACGATGACCCATGTTTTGCCTTGCTTCTCATGTACGTGCAGTTTGTGATCTCTTTATCCGATCATTAAAAAGTGGTTAAAAAAAATCCTTCAACCTTGATTCCTTGAATGCCTCTCTTCAACCCTAATTGTTCTGCATCTTTGTTAGATTGCAGGTGAGCCCAGTTTGGCTTAGCCCATTACCGGCCCAGCACAAACAAAGCACTCAAAACTGAATTGTGAATTTGTATGTACGTAGTAAACGATCTTTGGAGCAATGGTTAGATCATGCTCGTTGTTCATTACAATTTACAAGAGAGGATGATATGAAGATCCACGCCCCCATGCTTTTCAGGCCTCCAAGTCTCAATGTCATACACACGGCGCTTCTCACCTTAACGCTTGTGCACACTCGTGTCATTCGACATGTAAGGGTTGCAGCTTGTGCACACTCGTCTCATTAGAAATGCCCACCGACCCCACAAAGATTCGTCATTCAATTGTGTTCGTTAATTCAATCATAAGTCAAATAACATATATTTTATAATTTTACTATGTTTAGAACACATATTTGTATAAATATGATTTTTTAGGCTTAAAATAATCATATAATATTATTATTTTAATAATATTTATAAATTTAATTATAATATTCTTATTTAGATTAATTTGACCTATTTAGATTACAATTTAATTTTTATAATATTTTACTATTCTTAAAAAGCCTTAAAAAGTTCAAGTTTTTTAACCTGTTGGGTTGACCCGAAACTGAGACAAATCCGGTTTGACCTGATTCGGAATGACCGGTAACTAGATCTGCCAAAACACAACCCGACCCGACCCGAACCCGAAAACCCGAACATTTTCAGGGTAATCTGGGTTTCGACCCGGTGGCACGATTGACCCGGTAGTTTTGACCCGATTTACCCAATTGATCCGGTGACCCGATTAATTTATAATTATATATGATTAAATTTTTTTTGGAGATTCCAATTTATTACATTTTATAATTACAATCACTTGATCTTTCATTTTCAAATAAACTTTTATATTTATTTGTATTGTGTAATACTCCGTCCGATCGATAGTATTTGATTTTTTTATTTTTCAACGGACTTTTTTAAGAAGATAAAAATTCTAAAAAATATTAAAATATTAAAACAATTCTATGCTTATTACTAATTGCATGAAATTATTTTTAAAAAATTATTTGAAAATTTGATATTTTATATATTATTACATTTTATTAAAAATTATGAGAAATAATGAAAATCAAATGTTTTTAAATAAAATTTAATAATATATCAAATATCAAATTTTTAATAAAATTATTTTAAAAAAATTATTTAAAATTTTGATATTTATATATTATTAAAAATTACGAGAAATAATAAAAATCAAATATTTTAGATTAGATATAGTATATAATTACAAGCCCCGGAACCTATGAACAACTTCTTTAATTTTAGAATTTTAAATTTATTACAAAATTATCAAATTATGATTTTTTGTAATTTAAAAAAAAAAATTGACCAACTCGAAATTGACCCGAAACCTGGTCAAACCCGTATTACCCGGGATCCGAAGTGACCCGACCCGAACCCCACGCGAATGACCCGTTTGACAGGTCTACTAATAACCCAATTAATTCAAAACCCGAATAACCCGAACTCAAATCTGATCCGAATGACCCGATTGACACGTCTAAGTGTCTAACTATGCTTTCCCTTGCTTCTCATGTGCAGTTTGTGATCTCTTCATCCGATCATTAAAAAGTGGTTAAAAAAAAAAAAACTTCAACCTTGAATGCCTCTTGTGAGGCATAAAATCTGCATCATAGTTGATCGATCCTGATCATGCTCTCAATCCGAGCCCTAGCCTGCAAACAAGAACGAACGAGGTCGGGGCGGGGCTTGTCTCCCCCGTAGGACCCTCCGACGCTCAAGTCAGTCATCTCCGCTATATAAGAACTTCCTTCTCATATTTATACTAATTCATAAAAGAAACGGTCAAGGCATTAATTAAAAGAATTGCACCGGTTACCTCATTAATGTTGGTCAAGACGTGATTTAATGTTTGAATTGATTCGGTTACCACGAAATAATTGATGTCGTTTCTATTCGTTATTCGGGATAATATCGGATTTTCCCTATTACACCTCTCTTCAACCGTAATTGTTCTGCATCTTTGTAAGATTGCAGGTGAGCCCAGTTCGGCTAAGCCCATTAACGGCCCAACACAAACAAAGCACTTAAAACTGAATTGTGAATTTGTATTTTGTAATTTACGGAGTAGTAAACAATCTTTGGAGCAATGGTTAGCTCATGCTCGTTGTTCATTACAACAGAGGGTGCTATGAAGATTCACACCCCCATGCTTTTCAGGCCTCCAAGTCTCAATGTCATACACATGGCGCTTCTCAACTGAACGCTGTTGCACACTCGTGTCATTCGACATGTAAGGGTTGCAGCTTGATCTCGTAAAGTAGCCGAATAGCACTCGTGTATATAAGGCATCCAAGCATGAGTAGAGGAATCTTCATACTTCCAAAGTTTTACCCTCTTACAACACTATATATTGTCCCAAGAACCCTCTTTGGTATCTTGAGAGAGCTTGCACTTTCACGCTTCAATCCTCTACCACCGATTGTGAGCTATGGCGTTGTGGGGAGAACACGGTGTAGCTGTTTGGTGGGTCATGCTCATCCTTTGGTTTCTAGGAAATGAAACATTTATGGCTTCGGCAGTCAACAAGACGAGTGAGCCATTGAGCAATGGAAACTCTGGAAGGCGGATGCTTGGTCGGTTGACCAGTTATGGATCCGGTTATGGTGGATATGGTGGCGGAGCTGGTGGTAGTACTGGAGGAGGAGGTGGTGTAGTAGGCTCTGGATCAAGCCCTGGCGTTGGTTCTAGCCAGGGAGGCGGTTATGGCGGAAGAGGTGGTATGGGAGGAGGTATGCCTGCTACACCAGGCAAAGGTGGGGGAGGAGTAGGAGGTAGTGGCAGCTATGGGCCTGGAACTGGGTCAGGCTCTAGCTACAGAAGTGGACCGGGTGGTGGAGTTGGTGTTGGTGTTGATGTTGGTGTTGGTGTTGGTGGTGGCATCAGTGCAGGAGGTGCTTTCGGCAGCGTCATAGGTGGAGGTGGTGGCGGCTTTGGTGGCCGCATTGGTGGAGGCTTGGGTCCTGGAGCTCTAAAGGGAGGTGCCAAGATGGTTCTTACTAGAAAAGCGATGTTCGGAGAGGCGAAGATAGACCATAAGCTCCGGAGCTAAAAGATGTTGGGAGCTCTAGCTAAAGCGGTCTTCATATGATATCATCCTCTATATATTATTGTCTTAAACTCTTTATATCTTCTCAAACCAAATAAATAACAACTACTTCCTTTTTAGTAACAACTTTCTTTGTCTATGGATTTGATTATATGATATGGTTCTTTAATTAAGAATTTCTTGTGATCGAGTACCAATATATAGAAGATGCACTAATAGTAATGACAGCATAACCGTACCCAATTAAGAGTCATAAGTCTCTTCCAAAGGCAAACGCCCTTAATGTAAAATATTCGACAGGTCGTTAATGGGGTCCAGAGCAACTACGAATCGGATTACATATATCGATTTATTATTATTATTATTATTTTTGTGATTATAAGGTAAATGCTTACTATTACCAACAAGGATTTGTCTTTTATTCAAACGAATGACAACACAAAGCAAAATTGTTGAAACTGACAAAACATGCAACTGAGAAGTCTGAGATGCCCATAGTTCTGATATGCAGACTATATAATGAAGCACAATTCAGGAATCAAATACTTGTAGTATTTGATTTTGTGTAATATGTACTTTTGTAGTTTGTACTTTGTACAAGTATTTAAGGCTAACTAAGCTCCTATACGCAACTAAAATATCGTTAATTGCATAATTATGACATCTGACACCCATTTTTCAAGTCGATAGAATGTCTATCTACTTTGAAAGCCGGTATAGTTATGATATAAACCGGGTTTAATCTATTTATATTGGACAAACCGGTTTTCGTTATAAGGTTGTTAGATTCACACGTGCCTATCACGTGATCACCTTCGGCTATAAAAGCCATGTTCTTCCGATCCCCTTTCTCTGTAACGATTTGAGATTCCAAAATAACAGAAATTGAGAGCTTGGTTTTGGTTTTAATGGCTTCCAGTTTATTCTAAGCTTCCATTTTTTCATTCAATTCTCAAATCTGAAATGGTGTCAGAGCTATAGGAGCTCGTCTAAGTTCTGCAATTAGGTTTCGTTTTCGATTTCTGGTTTTCAATTGTTTTCCGCTCTTTCTCCGAAATTCTTGATCGATTATGGATAATCAAGAAGCGAATCAAATGGATGCGAATGATGTCTTGTTTTTGCATCATTCGGACCATCCGAGTTACAATCTGTCGACTCACTTGCTAAATGAAACTAACTACAGCCATTGGAGACGCGTTGTTGAGGTGTCTTTGGTTGCTAAGAACAAGATTAGTCTTGTTGATGGTTCTTTCCAGATTCCAGCAGAAACAACACCTCGCTATGCTCTATGGCGTCGCTGCAATGGAATGGTTGTCGCGTGGCTGCTCCACTCGGTCGAGAAGGAGATTGCAGAGACATTGCTGTATTTCCGAACCGCTAAAGAGATCTGGGACGAATTGAAGATGAGGTTTGGATCTCCAAATAGTACTCGCCTTTATCCGGTACAGAAGGAGATGTTTAATATTTCTCTGAATGGATCGTCTATTACTTCCTATTTTTCAAGATTCAAGAAATTATGGGATGAATATATGGATTTGGCAGAGGCACTTGTGTGTGTTTCTTGTGGAACTGAGAATCCAATATCCAGATCTTTTGCGAGTCAGCAGGTGATTCAGTTTCTTGTTGGCTTGCCGGATTCTTACAATGGAATAAGGACAAATATTCTATTGATAAAGCCTACACCAAACATTGCTGATATGTATCGAATGCTTATTGATGAGGAAGGTCAAAGAGGGCTTAACAATTCCAGTTCAATCAATGATGCTACTGCTGCTTTCAATGCTTATCAAAGGCAGGGCAATCAGTCTGGAAATGGCTCTCAGGGTAATTCTCAGTATGGTCGCTTTGCTAATCAGAAGAACAGCAACTCAAATGGGAATCAAGTCAACAAGCAATCTGGAAATCAGGTTGGAAATCAGAAAGGCAACGGGAATTATTTCTGTGATCACTGTAAGATTGTTGGACATTCAATGGAAAGATGCTTTAAGCTTCATGGATATCCTCCTAACTTCAAAGGAGATAGATCAAGGAAGTTTGCTTCAAATGTGACTGTGGAATGAGAAAACTGTGATGCTGCTCATTCTCTAACTAAAGGCCAGTATGATCAGATTTTGGCATTTTTGAGCAAGCAAAGTAATGGGGAAGATACCAATATGGTTGCAGGTACCAAGTTTTTGTTTTAGTGTTTTTGGAAGTGATTATAGTTGGGTAATTGATAGTGGGGCTACTCACCATATATGTCCAACTTTATCCATGTTTCAGTCTTACAAAGTTTTTGATATACCTAGCTATATCACAGTTCCAAATGGCCAACAGTCTAAGATTTATCACATTGGTTTAATACTTTTGCAAAATAAGATTGTCTTACATGATGTGTTACATGTGCCCGATTTTGCTTATAACTTGTTATCTGTGAGGAAGTTTGTGCATGATTTGAAGACATATATATATATGTTATTTACTCCATCTCAATGTTTGATACATGACCCTTCAATGAACAAGCCACTGGTGCTTGGTGAAGTGTGAAAGGGGTTGAATCTTACATCTCTGAAGGACAGTGTTCCAATTCATGACAAAGATGCTCCTACTTTCATGTCTTCTGTGCTAAATTTGGACAAAACTGTTATGTGTAACAATGCTCGAGCTATTTCATTAGAACTATGGCATTGTAAACTTGGGCATGCCCCTTTTGATCAATTGTTTCATTTTCCTTTCCTGCAAAGTCTTGTAAAAACTGATAAACATCATGTCTGCAAAGTCTGTCCCATGGCTAGGCAGCATAGATGTTCTTTTCCTGATAGTTCAATAAAGTCTTTGGCTTGTTTTGAATTGATTCATGTTGATATTTGGGGCCCCTATAAGGTTCTTACTCATAATGGTTGTCGATATTTCTTAACTATTGTGGATGATTTTTCTAGAGCAACATGGACACATCTAATTGCAGCTAAGAGCAATGCTTTTGCTCTATTGAAGTCCTTTGTTACTTTTGTCTCCAAACAGTTTGATGCTAAAGTTAAGATTGTTAGGTCTGACAATGGAATGAAGTTTTGTAGTCTTAATGCACAGGAGTTTTACACACAACAAGGGATAGTACACCAGACCACTTGTGCTTATACTCCACAGCAAAATGGAGTGGTGGAAAGGAAGCACAAACACTTGTTGGAAACATCAAGGGCACTGGTATTTCAGTCTAATCTCCCTATTCAATATTGGGGAGAGTGTGTATTGACTGCTACTTACTTAATCAACAGGTTTCCTTTATTTCCAATTCAATTCAGAACTCCATATCAAATGTTGTTCAGTAAGGATCCAGATTATGCCTTGTTAAGATCATTTGGTTGTCTATGTTTTGTCAGTACTAACAAGTGTAACAGGTCAAAGTTTGATTCTAGAAGCACACCCTGCATTTTCATGGGTTACCCTCATGGTACTAAGGGTTATAAAGTCATGGACTTAAAATCGCATAAGATTTTCATTTCCAGAGATGTTAAGTTTCATGAGTTGCAATTTCCATTGCATAAAATTGATTTTGATAAGAGTATTCCTTTACCTAATATATTGATTGACAGTCCTGGTTATATTTTCTTACCTAATAGTGAAATTGTCAATGAGAATGTAGAACTTCCTGGTGATTTAACTAACAACACAGATACTCAAGGATCAGTTGCCAGTTCTTCAAGCAATCCTTCTTCAACTGACAGTTCTTCCACAGACTCTTCTCAAACTCAACCTTCTCATGGTGTAAGGTCTTCAAGAATTCCCAGGCAACCCATTCATTTGCAAGATTACATATGCAATTTTGGCTCAAACTTTGAATTGATTCCCTTTTTATCTGGTTTTAAGGACTCTTTCTTGCCTACTAACAGTTCTCAGTTCATGTGTAATTCAGTATTTATCCATAATTCAACTGATTTGGTTGAACCCAAAACTTTTGCAAAAGCTTCTAAGAGTCCAAATTGTATTGAAGCAATGGACAAAGAAATTGATGCATTACAATCTAACAATACCTGGATTTTAGTTGATCTTCCTGCAGGCAAGAAAGTTATAGGATGTAAGTGGGTATATAAGATCAAGCTTAAAGCTGATGGTTCTATCGAGAGATACAAAGCCAGATTGGTAGCAAAAGGTTACAATCAACAATATGGAATTGATTATGATGAGACCTTCTCACCACTGGTAAGAATGTCAACAGTAAGGGTTATTCTCTCTCTTGCATTAAACAAAGGTTGGGGATATTTTTCAATTGGATGTAAATAATGCTTTTTTACATGGTGAATTACATGAAGAAGCTTATATGAACATGCCTCAAGGGGTTCCTAACCCTACCAATAAAGTATGTTTACTTAAGAAGTCATTATATGGCTTAAAACAAGCTTCAAGGCAATGGTTCAATAAACTTTATTCCACTCTAATTGAGTTTCATTTTGTCCAATCTAAGCACGATCCTTCTCTGTTTATTTCTCATAAGGATGGTCATCTAACCATTGTTGCAGTATATGTAGATGACATTATTGTGACAGGATCAGACCTATCACAAGTAACAGGACTCAAGCAACACCTTCATGAGTTATTTAGCATCAAAGACTTGGGAAAATTGAACTACTTTCTCGGGATTCAAGTAATTCAATCACAAGATTCTTTGATTCTCAGCCAAAGAAAGTTCTGTCAATAGATACTCAAGGAAGCAAACATTGATGATCAGAAAAGCTGTGTCACACCTTTACCTCTCAATTTTAAGCTTTTGCCTCCTGATTTAAATAATCTAATTGCTGATCCTACTCATTACAGAAGCGTAGTTGGTAAATCGAGTTACTTAACCAATACACGTCCAGATATCTCATTCTCTGTGCAGGTGCTAAGTCAATTTCTTCAATCTCCTTATGCCACACATCAAGATGCTTTGTGTCACCTTCTGAGATATGTCAAAGGTACTCCACATTATGGAATCAAGCTACAGAAAGGTTCATCAGTCAAGCTCCAGGCATTTTCTGATTCAGATTGGGCATCATGCCCAATCTCAAGAAAGTCGGTAACTGGTTATGTGATTCTCTATGGTGACAATCCCATTACTTGGAAATCAAAGAAGCAAGCCACAGTTTCCAGAAGCTCTTCCGAAGCAGAATATAGAGTTATGAGCCAGGCAGCAGCTGAAGTTACATGGTTGGTAAACATCTTACAAGAACTTGGGGAGTCAGATTTGAAGCCTGTCACCCTCAATTGTGATAACAAGTCGGCAATTCAGATAGCTCGGAATCCAGTCTTCCACGAGCGTACGAAGCACATAGAAATCGATTTCCATTTTACCAGGGAGAAAGTAATGGAGGGATTGTAACAACTTACCTATCTCCCTACCCAGAATCAATTGGCCGACGTCTTGACTAAGATTTTGCCTGCTGCACAACACAAATCACTCTTGAGCAAACTGGGAATGGATCTTCAACACCCTTCGCCAGTTTGAGAGGGGATGTTATTATATAAACCGGGTTTAGTCTATTTCTATTGGACAAACCGGTTTTCGTTATAAGGTTGTTAGCTTCACACGTGCCTATCACGTGATCACCTTCGGCTATAACAGCCATGTTCTTCCCCTTTCTCTGTAACGATTTGAGATTCCAAAATAACAGAAATTGAGAGCTTGGTTTTGGTTTTAATGGCTTCCAGTTTGTTCTAAGCTTCTGGTTTTGCATTCAATTCTCAAATCTGAAAAACACTGTTAGTTTGTTGTCACTCTATAAGTCGGTGTAATAACTTTTGTGTTTTGCGATTTTTCGAGGATCAAATTCAATTTGAAACCATATCCCAACTTTAACTTGACGATTATTTTATCAGACCAAATATTATGTGCACTGCAAACTGAAAAATAGAACACCATTTTCTCAAGTAATTGATTGTTCATGTCTTCGGTCCGTTCGTAGCCGTTACACTTGAGAGGGCGTGTTGGAATGTGATTGTCACACATCGAGCTATCTTTTTCATTGTTTATTGATTTTGAGATGGAACCTCATTGGATTTATATGATCTTTCTCCCCCGCTTATCTAAGTCCCATACACAGCCGACTTTAACAAAA
Source organism: Persicaria tinctoria (assembly GCA_037127255.1). Taxonomy (NCBI): domain Eukaryota; kingdom Viridiplantae; phylum Streptophyta; class Magnoliopsida; order Caryophyllales; family Polygonaceae; genus Persicaria; species Persicaria tinctoria. The sequence continues at coordinate 25,600,506 of JBANSL010000008.1, read as the reverse complement.
AAAAAAAGCATTTAACAAATTACAACAGATTTGAGGGAAAATATTTTGACTAATTTTTGACGTGGATGTGCGGCAAGTCCTGCAACGAAAGAAAGTGGAGGAACCCTACGCCGCCACCGGCGGTAATGGCTAACAATGAGAAACTCCGGCCTCCGGGGGAACCACTGGACGGCACTAAATCATGGAAAGATACAGTCTTGGGCGTAGGCCCTGCGCGGAAGCCGGTTCTTGCTCCTGGGGTGCTGGAGGGGAAGGTCCGGGTCTCCTTTCCCAATGGCGAGGAAGGCGATCCGGTGATAGAAATTAAGCAGGAGGTTATGGATGCCTTGGCTTCAGCATGGAAATCATCGGTCATCGTTAAGTTGCTTGGTGGATTCGCTCCCTATGACGTCATGGAGAGGAAACTCAAGGAGTTGTGTGGCGGCCAACAGGACGGTTATTCCTAGCAGATCTACCGAATGGCTACTATGTAGTTAGGTTCGACAACGAATACAACTTTTGCAACGCTCTTACGGGAGGGCCATGGATGATCTTCGGGCACTATCTGATCACAAAAGCATGGAATCCAGACTTTGATCCAGAGAAGGATGTCATCACCACCTCTCCGGCGTGGGTTCGCATAGCCAAGTTGCCGATAATGTTCTACGAAGAGGATGTCCTGTGGAAAATTGCTTCGGGGCTTGGTTCACCAATCAAGGTTGACACAAGGACGCTATTCTCTAGCCGGGGGAGATACGCCAGAATATGTGTGGAAGTGGATTTGCTTAAACCACTAAAAGGTACGGTGACCATCAATGATCGTTGTTACTATCTCGAGTACGAAGGGATCCACAAGATATGCTTCAAATGTGGGCGTTATGGGCATATCGCAATGCAATGTTCAAAGGATGGCAAATGAGGTCCTAGCAATAGCAGTCGAGACACAACCGCCCCGAGTCAAGAGGGTGTGCACGTGAACCAGGCTCCAAATGATTCGACTGATAGTCCGATGGAGAATGTGGAAGGGGACAAGAGTGGCTGCTATGGGCCTTGGATGGATGCGCCGCGCCGGCGCCGGAATGCTAGAGAGAAGCCTAAAGTCGCCGGAACTAGTGCTGCCACCGGTAGTGTGAATGGTACTCATCAGCAGATCCTCGTCGGGAACAATTTTGGAAACTTGGATGTGGAAGCGGATATGGTGGAAGAACGTGATCAAAGTCAGGATCGTGCCGAGAGAGGCGTGAAAGGCAAGAATGTAGTGGGGGAATCCACGGAGAAGGAAAGTATGTTTGAATCGAGCGGGAGTTTGGGCACGCAGGATCGTGGAGTTACCGTTACATTTGTCCACGGTGTTTCGGATAAGGTCGATAAAACTCAAAAAAGATATTCAAGGAGGGCCACGAATCGCAGGAATGGGCCGAATACAGTTGGGCTGAATAGAGGCAACAACGTAGGCCCACTAAAGAAACGAAGACGTGATGAGCCTGTGCAGGTTTGGAAGGAGAAATTAATCTCGGCTAACAGACCTGTGATTGCTGAAGAGACTATGGCGCCGTCGGGGATCGTCAGTTCTTCCATCAACGCCGGTGTGGCCCTCATAGCAACTCAGCAAGTGGCCGGCCAAATGGAGGTGGTGCACATAGAGGAATCATGTCAGATGGACACAGGGAATCCCGCAGAGCTGAGTACAATCTCCGTGAGCACTGAGATGTTACAGCAGACAGAGACACGGGCTTGATGGTTAATGAGGGTGCTAAGCCGATAGGTGACGATCCTGACTCGACAAACCCGAATCCCATATCTCAATGAATGGCATTGTGTGGAATTGTTGCGGAGCCGGTAGCGACGGGTTCCGCAGATCGGTGAAGTATATAAGCAAGCGTCATAAAGTAGACATGATTGCTATTCTTGAACCGAAAATTTCTGGTGATAGAGCTCGTGAAGTCTGGTCACAGCTTGGCTTCCCCAATAGTGAGATCGTCGAAGCAGATGGCTTTCGGGGAGGAGTTTGGCTCCTTTGGAACGATGAGAAGATTGGTGTGGTGATCACCCAGAGACATGAGCGCTTCATTGTGGCGGAGATCATGATTGGACTGCAGAAGGCTATCTTTGTGTCAGCCTATGCTTACCCTAATGATGTCGATCGTCGAAGATTCTGGGATGACATCGAAAGCTACGAGTGGTCAAAATAATGCGATGTTTGTCGGGGGTGATTTTAACTGTGTTCTTCATAACTGGGAGAGGAACTCGCATGGTGGAAGTTTATCCCCTGACACGGATAGATTTAGGACCTGGTCGGTTAATGCTAATTTGATTGATCTTGGTTTCTCCGGTCCTACCTTCACTTGGGACAGGGGTCGGACCCCAGCGACCTACAAAGCCAGCAGGACTGATAGATTTTTCACTAACGATATTGGGCGTGTGCAGTGGCCTGAGGCAGCGGTTAAACACCTTCCAAAATTTGGGTCCGATCATTGTCCTATCCTCCTTGAGCTCAACCCGGCCAGGGGAGTTAGAAAGCATCGGCGTCCCTTTCGGTTTCAAGCTGCCTAGACCACACATCCGCAGTTTCAGGAGCTGATTCTTGAAGAGTGGGATTGGCATAGCACGGCTCCGGTTGCCCTCTAGAATCTGCGCCGAGGGCTGATTAAGTGGAATAGGGAGGCCTTTGGAGATATATTCGAGCGTAAAGCTATACTTGAGAACCGACTGGGTGAAATCCAAAGTGAGCTCTCCAACCAGGTGACCGAGCAATTGCTCAAAAGCAAGGAGGAAACTCAGTTAGAGCTGACCAAAGCTCTGGAGCAAGAGGAGCTCCTATGGCTCCAGAAATCTAGGGAACAATGGCTGTGCTCGGGGGATCGTAACACTACTTTTTTCCACCTTTCGACTATCATTCACCAGAGGAAGAATAAAATTGATATGTTGAAAAGTAGCGATGGGGAGGAAATCAGTGGTAGTGATGCTATAGAAAAGGAAATTGTGGAGTTCTATCGCAAACTCTATACCATTCCAGATGAGGAGAGAGCTACTACCCCTATGCAACTTGGAACCTATCCTTTGATTCTGAGGTCTGAGTGGGACGCTGTTGCCTTGCCAATCACGGACGAGGAAATCAGCCGGGCGGTGAAAGAAGCAGGGCCATTAAAGGCTCCAGGAGTTGATGGATTTCACGCGCTCTTCTTCCATAAATGTTGGGACATCGTGGGGTAATCGGTCAAGGAGTGTATCCGGAACTTCTTCATTTCAGCTGAGATGCCGGAGAACCTGAACGACACTCTTATAGTGCTCCTAGCCAAAGTGGTGAAGCCGGAATTGGTGACTCAATTCCGACCGATAAGCCTTTGCAGTGTGATCTATAAATCCATTACAAAAGTGTTTGTCAACAGGATGAGACCCCTTCTAACTACGCTCATTAGTCCTTTGCAAGGTAGTTTCTTACCCGGCAGGCTTATAACTGATAACATTATTGTGATGCAGGAACTTGTTCACTCGATGAGAAAAAAGAGAGGTCCAAAGGGTTGGATGATCCTCAAGATTGATCTCGAGAAAGCTTATGATCGGTTGAGATGGGATTTCGTGATAGAGTCCATGCGTGATGCGGGGTTCCCGGAGATTTGGTTGCAGTGGGTGGCCGCCTGCATTACCACAGTATCCACTAGAATCCTTGTGAACGGCGAGATGACCGGAGAGTTTAAGCCAACGAGAGGCTTACGCCAGGGAGACCCTATTTCTCCTTATTTATTTATCCTCTGCATTGAACGTCTGAGTCAAATGATTTTCAGGGCTGTTGACAATGGTGATTGGATCCCGGCTCGGCTGACTAGGGCAGGCCCCAATGTCTCCCATGTTCTCTTTGCGGATGATATAGTTCTCGTTGCGGGGGCGTCAGTCGATCAGCTTCGGGTGATACAACGGGTTCTGGATGCCTTTTGCTCAGCTTCCGGACAGAGAGTGAATATTGCCAAATCAAAGCTTTTTGTATCTCCCAATGTGAGATCGGAGGTGGTAGTGGATTTGCAAAGGAACTGTGGGTTTGAGGTGACGAAGGACCTTGGAGCTACTTGGGCATGCCAGTTCTCCACAAACGAGTCACCAAGGAGACCTTCGCACCTTTGCTCGACAAGATCAGCTCAAGGCTTTCGAATTGGAGGGTCAAATACTTGAGTCTCGCAGGGAGGATAACCCTTACTAAATCTGTTTTGTCATCTATACCTGTGTATACAATGGATACGGTTAGTATGCCAGTTGAGATTTGTTCTAAAATTGACAAAATTTGCAGAGATTTCATCTGGGGAGACGGTGAGAATGGTCGACAAATGCACCTTGTTAGTTGGGAGGCGATCTGCAGCCCCAAGCACCTCGGTGGGTCGGGAATTCGAGCAATGCGCGACCTCAACCTTGCGACTACGGACAAGCTGATGTGGAGATTCTGGATAAGTAAAGATGGTGCTATGTGGAGTGATATTCTCCGGGCAAAGTACACCAGATCGTTGACGGCAGGAGTTGCTGGGACCTCACATATTTGGTCGAGTATGCTCCAAAGTTCAGCCGTGGTGGTGGCGCAGGGGGCGAAGTGGATTGTTGGAGATGTCAGTCTTGTTCAGTTCTGGACTGATAAATGGCTCGGTGAACATCCCCTTTGCAAGGTAGCGTTGCAAAGCTTGGGCGAGGGGGATCGATCGCGTACGGTTCGCTCATATTGGAGAGAGTATGGAGGATGGGACTGGGAGGCTCTGCAGCCGGTGCTCCTGACCACGCAGCTGCTGAGGTTCGCCGCTGTGGGTATTGGGGAATTAGGCGGTGAGCCCGATAGGCTCAGTTGGAAGGCCACGCCGGATGGGAGCTATTCAATCAAGTCAGCCTATGAGCTACTAAGGGGTACGAGTGACACCAGCTTCAATGATTCACAAGTCTACAAGCGTATATGGGTATTGAAAGTGCCTCAAAGAATTCGTTGTTTTGTCTGGCAAACTATTCGGGGTGCTATTCTGACTAATGAAGAGAGGTGCCGTCGGCACCTAGCTGAGGACCCATGTTGCAATGTGTGCCCCCGAATCCCGAAATCACTTATACACCTCTTCAGGGACTGCAAAGAGATCAACGGGGTATGGGCGAAGTTAGGAGGGCCGGTCGTTGGGAATTCCTTCTTTGAAGATCCCATTGCCACCTGGGTTCGATACAATTTGATGAGAGGGAATCACGCAGAGCCGGCGATGGATTGGGCGAGCACCTTTGCTACTGCCTTGTGGTGGATTTGGAGGTGGAGAAACAGTCGGGTGTTCAGAGGTGAGGGTTGCTCGATTGACCAAGCAGATTTCATCAGATCGAAAGTGTTCGAGTATGATCGGGCTTCGCAAAGCAGCGAAGACAGCACAACCCTTAAAGCCAAACGCTGGGTTGAGATTTCGTGGGAAAAGCCATCGGAGGGCTGGGTGAAGCTCAATTCGGACGACTCGGTTGTGGCCGAGGGCTGCGCATGTGCTGGAGGAGTGGTCCGTGATGAAGACGGGCGTTGGATCGTTGGATATGTGCGCCGAATCGGGTGTTGTACGGTTCCTGTCGCCGAGCTTTGGGGCCTCCTTGATGGCCTTCGGGTGCTCTGGGATAGAGGCCACCGTGGAGTTATGGTGGAATTGGACTCCTTGCTAGTCACGAACTTGATCAAGAAAGGAGTCGAGGATTGCCATCCTCTTTCTAGCCTGGTTCGCCAATGCCAGAGCTTTTTCGCCCGGGACTGGGACATCCAGTTCCGGCATGTCTTCACGGAAGCGAACTATGTCGTCGACTCCCTTGCTTCGGTGGCCTTGTCTTTTCCGATCGGGTTCCACGTTTTAGTTAATCCTCCGTTAGACGTTAATAATGCTATTTTAGAGGACATCAGGGGAAGGACTACTCTCCGCCTTTTAGCTGTGTAGTCCGTTTATGCTTTTTTAGCGTAATCTCATTGGGAGGCAACTCCCACTCTTTCTACCAAAAAAATGATTAGAAGAGTAATCAATATTTCATCCGATTGGAAATATAAGGCGTTTGACTTTTGTGCATGTAGTTTAAGGAGCTAAAAACTATGTAAAATATTAATTTTTTAATTAATTTTTTTACATTATAATACTTATTAATAATAAGTATTGTAACGTAAAAAAAAATTAATTAAAAAAATTAATATTTTACATAGCTTTTAGCTCCTTAAAGTACGTGCTCAAAAGTCAAATGTCTTATATTTAAAATCGGAAGGAGTATAAGGTAATAGCTTTTTTTTTAGGGAAAATTACAGAAAACCACCCATTAAATATAGGTATTTTCACTTAACCACCCCTTAAATTCTAAATTACAGAAAACCACCCTTTAAATGGTACTTGTTTACAACTCACCACCCATTCAACTATTTTCTTTAATTTATCATTAAATATATTATATTTTAATATTTTTAAACTCAAATTTGATTGTAAATATATTCATATTTTGAATTTAAGGGCTCAATCATATTTTAGGGATTATTTTATTTATTTTAAAAAAATAATAATAAATATAGCCTAGAACTATTATCTTGATTTATGGTTGAAAATGTTTATAAAATTTTAAAATATTATGGAAATTACTCTTATTTATTTATATTTTAAATAAGAGTAATTTACATAATATTTTAAACATTTTCAAACATAAATTAAGATAATAATTCTAGGATTTATTGATTATTATTTTTAAAAATAAATACAATGATCCCTAAAATATAATTGGACCCTTAAATTCAAAATTTAAATATATTTACAATCAAATTTGAGTTTAAAATATTAAAATATAATATATTTAATGATAAAGTAACGAAAATAGTTGAATGGGTGGTGAGTTGTAAACAAATATCATTTAAAGGGTGGTTTTATGTAATTTTGAATTTAAGGGGTGGTTAAGTGAAAATACTCATATTTAAAGGGTGGTTTTCTATAATTTTGCCTTTTTTTTAAGCAAGATAAGAATTTTGTTTACTAAACAAGTCTAGCGAAATCGATATATCGGAGAAATCGGTAGATAGACTAACCATTATGAACAACTGGAAGCAAATAACAGAAGTAAATGACATAAATAAAACGTACAAGCAATCCTACGCTGAAAATCACAAACCAAAAGACGAACGAATTGATCGGACAAAGGGACAACGCACACATAGAACTCCGGGAAACACTAAATCGAGTTTTTAATCGAACTTAAAAATATAATTATAATAATAGGTCGTTCAAAGTCGACTGCGTGTGAGGGAGGGACCTACCAATTCGCGTCTGAGAGTATTTATGCAACACTCAATGTGGGAACAGCTCAACCTTTGGTGGATACTCTCTTTTCTTGTGACTTGTGACTTTGTGAGTGTGCATTCCAGCTCCCTTTAGTTTTATCAAATTCACACATTCATATGAAAATATGAATTGAATTCGGTCAACTCAGATTAACCCACAATAATTTTTTATAACATTATCTATTTCTATTTCTATGATATATATAAATTGAATAATATGTATACCTTGCCAAAATTAGTAAATATATTAAATTAAATATTTAAAAAATTAAAAACAAGCGGTGATAGTTTTTTGGGAAAAAAAAAAGATGGGGCTATAAATTGGCCTTGGGTTCGGCCTGTGAGGCCCCTTAACCCATTTTCCTTGGTTCCTCCAAACTGCGCTCTCTCTCTTTTTCTCCGGCGGAAGGGAAGATACGTCTGTAGTCGCGATGGGCGGCGGCAATGCTCAGAAGTCGAAGACGGCCCGCGAAAGGAACTTGGAGAAGAACAAAGCTTCCAAAGGTATCTTCCTAGTTCCTCCCGATCCTCCCAAACCCTCTCCTTTTTCTCCCCCTCTCATGTTTTGACGATTTGAATTTGGGGCTTTCTCTATTTCTCAGGTAGTCAGCTTGAAGCGAACAAGAAGGCCATGAATATACAGGTTTGCTCCTGCTATATTTATTAAATTCGTGGTTTTGTTCATTACTTTGTGGTTTTTTTTTTAAATTGATTTGTTGCTTGCGATGATCGCTTGGAAGGAGTTGTTGTCGTCGCAATTTTGGATCTTGACTTTGTTCAAAGGGTTGTTTTTGCTTTGGTTCGGTCTGATCCCTGAAATTGGACTTCCGATTTGGTGGATAACGAAGCTTTATTTGTTCCCTTCAGCACCACTATGCCATGAACTTTAACCCTAATTTTAGAATGTGTAATTGGATGTGTTTAAGGCCTGCTTCTGGTTGATTTGGTGAAATTAGACTTGAATATGATGTAGAATGGACCATCTCTTGATTATTGCTGTATTCAAAGCATTGTTGGTTGTTATTATATGAGCTATCACTTGCATCTTCTCAGCCATAGGTATACACATATCTCATTTTCTCAAATCTAATCTACGGGGATAACTAAGCCTTGACTCCAAAAGAAGAATAAATATGATCAAATGGAAATTATTTTCCAGTGAATAAAAAGAGTTATTATGTTTCAGAAAATTACCTAATATTATGCTTTTCCCACCCGTGATTGAACATAGAATCGCTGCTCAGTTTAGGCTGTCATTCAATTTTTCTTCACCCTGCATTCTCCTTTTTTTTCCCGTTAGGTCCATGTTATAGTACTTCAAATATTCTCCTTGAACTCGTGTTTTGTTTGATTACTGTTTTTAATCTGTTGGGGATAGTGAAATCACTAGATTACCAAAATGCATATAGATTGAAACAAGAAGACAATCATTTGTTGAAGGCTATAATGGACAGAGATGGGGTCATTGTTCTTCGTATGTGTCTATGGGTTTTGAGCTGCTGGTTATTACGCTTCATGCTATTGGTCTCAGTTCTTAATAGTGTTTTTTAAATCCACTAAAGGGCAGCCCATAGAATTATCACATGGGAGAACTCTTCTTGCTTTTTATGCATCATGATTTGACTTTGATTAATTTGCGAATTAAACAAGCTTCAACCATTGTGTCACTCAGTCACAACCAATGTGCGAAAATCAGCTAAAATGTTGGTATCTGACTCTTTTATTATATAAGACAACACTTGAGGGAAGGGGGAACATGGTAGGGGCAAAGTTGTTTTGAAATGACATATATCCCTGTTTTCATGCATGGTTTGGGAGATTGCAGAGGGCAAGGGAACATTGTTCTGGTTGCTTATGTGTTCGGTTTACTTTATGATTTTAATCCTGCTTGCTAATGGACATGTTGATTGAAACAATAAGATAATAATTTTTATTGAAAGTTATGATTGAGAAAGAGCTCAAGTGCCATTACCTGAATGAGAAAGGGGTCATTGTTCTTCATTAGTTTCTATGGTTTTTAAGCTGGTGGTTACTCTTCATGTTATTCTTTCTTTTCTTGGTTCATCTGCACAAATGTTTTCTAAATGCACAGTAAACCAGCCTGTACAATGATCATATAAGAGGATACCGTTGCCTGTTGAGTTTTTATCACTCAAGCTGCTTTGTTTTATTTGTATTTCCCAATTTCCTACTTATCAAACTATGTTTCATGGTTTAAGTTGGTTCTATTTGCAAAGTGAACAAGCTTAAATCCAAACCATTGTGTCTCAAGTCTTCGACACTACAACGAGTTTGCAAAACACAACTGAAATGTTGGTATCAGCCTCTTATTCTATCAGATGGCACATGAAGGGAAGGGGGACATGTTAGAGGCGGAGTTTGTTTGGGAGTGATACCTACCTGTTTCTAATGCCATATCATTTGCTTGAATGCAGTGCAAGGTGTGCATGCAGACATTTATTTGCACAACATCGGAGGTCAAGTGCAGGGAGCATGCTGAGGCAAAGCACCCGAAATCTGAAGTTACTGTTTGTTTCCCTCACCTGAAGAAGTGATCGATCATCGGCCAAATGTTGAGCAAGCTAGTCATTACTAGTCATATAAAACCCTATATGGTTTGCTTGAAAACTCTCTAATTCATGTAATGCTATAACCATGTGTTGTGGATGTTTGTGTGATGTTACATTGCCCTCTATGGACTGATAATGTTTAAATAATACTATGTCATGTTCATCATCATATCTTGGCCGTGTTTCAATCTGTTTTTGCTGTCTGCATTTTGGCTTTTCGGATGCTGAAGGCAATGCCAGATTACAAGCAAGGCATCATCCCATTGAACCTGCTGGATACCAGCGGTGGCGCTCTGTTGGTTGTTCAGAGCACTCTTGGCCAGGGAACTACGACCGGAGCAACCTTAGGCCTTAGCAACGCTGCTTGCATTATAATCACTCACAGCAACCCAACAGGGAGACAGGGAGGCCTTAGCAATGCTTTATAACTGTCCAAATCAGATTTAGGGATGCTCTTGAATCTTGATGCCGTACCAGGCACATGAACATGAACGCTCATGATCATGCCTGCAAATATCCGAATTGATGTCATTTCCTCGTGAATTTGAATGCCATGAATTTTGGTTTTACGGGACAACGCGCCTCTAAAACTCCTTATGGGACAGCTGATGAGCTTGTTGTATGATATGCACGAATTCAACAAGGGGAGGTATTTTGGTTGATCAGGTTAACTTGTGGCAAAGATAAGTCTTTTTTGTTACCGATTGCCATAGTTCAAACCAAAAACGTGGTAGTAAGGTAACAGGGTAAATACAATAATGGAATTTATAACCTAGGGTCTTACAAGATTCATATCCCTTCCGTTCATGAAAATACGTCGTTTTAGCTCCGAGCACAACTTTTTAAGAAATATTTAATAATTTGCCCCTACTCCGTAGCACGTATTAGACTTTTTCATATTGGGAAGAAAGTAATGCAACAATTTCATTCTACTTGCCAAAAGCTCTCTTTTGAGAGCTTTTCCAAAAAACCCACGCCGCTCCGTCAACATCCATCTTTGGCCGGTTGATCCAATGCTCCGATCTATCGGTGTTTGAGTTCCTCTCCTCCACTCGTCTCCTCATCAGTGCGCTCCCTCTTCCATCCTTAGTGGTGGACTAGGTGAGGTCCGAACAACGAACAACATCTCCGACTAAACCTCTCTCTTCGGAGAGCCCCAATTCCTCTCTTTGTGAGAAGGTGTTCGAATCTTGGCCCCCAAATTGGGTCTCGTTCCTCCCAATTTCCTCTTTCAATTTGGAGTTTTGGCGAATCGAGACTTGATTTTTGGTCTCGGTGTTCGCCTTTAGTCCAGCGATTTTCATCATATTCTACCTTGGTTGTCCTGCAACCATCTTCCTCGGTGGAGTATTGGGCTCGTCCCCTTCGTAATCTCGTTTGGGTACTGGTTTGTCTCCTTCGAGCACTCCGTTCATCGGCGGCGGCGGCGGCTGTCCGGAGGCCTCTCCCTCTCTGGTTCCGTCGTCTGCTCCTTATTCTGACCCCTTGCCCCTTCGGCCCGTTGGTTTGTCGCGCGCTGTCCCTTCTCGGCGGATGTGGGTGCTCAAGGTGGTGGCGCTTCTGCGCTTCTGTCGGGGTCGGGGCGGCGCGCTCTCTTTCGGGGTTGCGCCTCCGTTGATTAGATGAACAAAGAAGTCCCACGTTGATTAGATGAACAAAGAAGTCCCACGTTGATTAGATGAACAAAGAAGTCTTAGTATATAAGCTAGTGGTCTAACCCACCTATTGCCAATTGGTTTTAGAATGGAACCCCACTCGACTTGTGTGCTAGGCTACTAGCGCATGTGCACCCGTGCACACGACCCACAGTCATTGGTCCGAGTCGGACTTTGATATGGTATCAGAGCGGTTAGCCTAATGGCCTGTGTCGATCCTGGTCTGGGTTACCCAGTTGTCCAAGTCTCAACTAGATGGTCATTCCTAGTTGGACTTGCGGGGGCGTGTTAGAGATGTGAATGAGACCAAAAGTGTCCCACATCGGAAAGTTGAACATAACAAGCCATAGTATATGAGTCGGTGGGCTACTCCTTCTATTGTCAATTGGTTTTAGAATGGAACCTCACTCGGCTTGTGTGCTAGGCTACTAGCGCATGTGCGCCCGTGCACACGACCCCCATTAATCGGTCCGAACCGGACTTCGATATGGTATCAGAGCGGAAAAGACAAACGGCCCGACTCTCGATGCTGAGCTAGCTAAAAATGAGATGCTAGACCCGATGTCCAAGTGTCAACTGGAGTCGAAAGATAAAACTTAATCTAAGATCCTAACCATCTTATTTAATCTAACTAAGAAATACTAAAAATAAGCAATTCTATAATTAGACTCCAACTAACATAGGAGTTACTAAAAATAGAATATATATAAAAAATAAGAAATATAAATAATAAAATAATTAACGCCATTTCTTTAACGACTCCCAAGGTGGAGCCTTCTTCTTTCGCTTGAGGATGACATCATTCTCCTCCATTTGAAATCGACTCGTCCTCGAGTCGTCGCCTGGATCAAGATCGTTGTTTGACCCACAGAAGGCCATCTTGACCCGCATCAAGTTGCACTTGCATGGGCGCACGTGTGCACACGACCCCCGATCCCGAGTCCCAACGGACTTCAGTATATCAAAGTCCGACTCGGACCGATGACTGGGGGTCGTGTGCACGAGCGCACATGCGCTAGTAGCCTAGCACACAAGCCGAGTGGGGTTCCATTCTAAAACAAATTGGCAATAGGTGGGTTAGCTCACTAGCTTATATACTAAGACTTCTTTGTTCATGTAATCAATGTGAGACTCTTTTTGGTCTCTTCACATTCATTTCATTCTCAACAACGATATTTAGAATCATATTTCAAAATTTAATTGCTTTAGCTTTTCTTTTAATTAGATTCCTATGGTCGAATTTTTTTGCCTCGCACTCACAAGTTTGACTTTGTCCAATAATCGTTTTTTAAAGTTATATGCGGGTAAATTATGTAATATTAATCAAAGTTGTGGGGACTTTTCACAAATACTCACTTTCATTCTATCTGAGCGAGAGGAGAGCAGATGGAGAAGAAGAGTATCGTAGACGAGGAGACGAAGTGCAGAGGCGGGCCGGCGGCAACTAGTGACTCTAGAGGGGCGGTGACGGGTTAGAGAGGGGTGGCTGCGTTGCGGGCGGTGGTTCTACGTTGTCGGTGGAAGCGATTACCTTCTCCAGATTTACGGTGGCAAGGATTTGCACAGACTAGGTTTTCCAGGGCTCGATTCAAGGTGCCGACAATGTGGCGGCGTATGCAAGTTCATTAATTAAGAATTCAAGCAAATGTAGAAATCACAATTACATTCAAGCAAATTCATTGGAATTATCTAATTACAAAGAACTTATGAATGCTAAATTGATTTTTTCTTTCTTCAATTCGTTCACTGTCAAGTGACTAAAGATGAAAGATAATTACTTGTTCGATTACATATTTACATTTAAAATCTTTCTTTTTTGTTTCAACCTTAAAATCATATTTCAATGGGGTAATGCCGTAATGGGGGATCGGGGGGTTTGCGGTGGCTGGCCTGGTGGGAGCCTAACCTTGCCGTTGAAGTTGTAGAAAGGCTTGGTGCGGCGGTATGACGGTGGATGGGGGTTAGAGTAAGGGCGTGTTTGATAGGGGATGGGAGGGGATGTCGCGGGTGGGGGTGGGTTCTCGGGAAGCGCGCCTGCGTGTTTGGCAAGAGTCGAGGGGTGCGCGGGGGTGGAAGAGGATTTGAAAGCGGGGATGCGGGGGATGAGAGGAGATGCGCGACGCATCTTGTTGAAGGAGGATTTGGGGGATGGGAAGCCGATTCGTCCCAACTCTGCCCCTCCCTCTCTCCTCCATAAATTCGAAAATTTTTACAACAATTTCTCACATTCCTCTCTCTTTTCACTCTTCCCAGGTACGCTTCGTGGAATAGCGGCGAAGAAGACGACTTTCGAGCCTCCATTGTTGTCGATCTGCACCTCCAGGTAAGTCGATTGTGTTGTTTTTTGGATTCGATTGTTTGTGTTCATGAATATTCTTCCTCATTTCGATTCAAAGCTAGGTTTTTTTTTTTGAAATGGGGAATTTGTCGCCGGTTTTCAACATCTCGCCCCAAATCGATTGAAAGATAGGGTTTTCCATCGAGTTAATTGCATGTTTAGGGTTATTACTCTCAGTTTTCCATGAACAAAACCATGAAAAACTTAAAAAGGTTTTTGGGTAAACGTTGTCAGATTAGGGTTTCGATTGTCAGACATGATTTTTGGCTTCCATCGATGGGGTTTTTGGAGTTTAGGGTGTTCATATCGTCAAAACCTTCGATTTGAGTTACCACGTTTACTGCAAATGTAGGATTGTACTGCTTCGATTTGAAGTTGTTGCTGTGCTTCCAACTTTACTGGAGAAATTGATTCTTATGTTTGCTTGTTTTGCTTCAGTTTGGGTTGGAGTGTAGGAATCCTATTGTTTCTCAATTTATGTATGCATTTTACACTCTGTTTTGGGCCTTTCATATTTCGAATCATCCTCCAAAGGAAGCTTTCATTGTTTGCATGATCTGAATTGGATTCTAGGCTTTGTTTGGGTATTACAGATGAGTGTTTTTCCACACTTTTCATATGTGTTTCACTTGCACCTTATGAACAAAGTATACAGATGATGTTGGTAGGTGAGTCACTGCATTAACAAGCACTCATTTTTGTCATTTCATGTCACAAAGTGGGGGCAAAGGTGTCTTTTCCATTAACTCTCATCCCATGAACTTTAAACTTCAACCAAACACGAACGGAATTAAACTGGCTTCAAAATTCCACCCGGTCCCACCCGGGTTTCCATCCCTATCCCGTCCACCCCACAAAATCTATCACATTCCACCTACCCTCATCCCGTTGCCAAACACGCCCTAGAAGAGGGGAAGTGTGACCTCATGGGTGTGTATGGGGGATTTTAAAGTGGTTGAAAATTTTAATTTCAACCACTTTAAAATTTAAAAGGTGTATGGGGGATAGATTTTAAGTAGATTTTGGTTTAAATGGGAGATTATATAAAAAAAACTTCTTTTTATAGCTTTTTAGTAGATTATTGGGAGATTGTGAATTATTTTGGTTTAAAAGTACCATAATACCCCTAATAACAACCAAATAAACTCCAGTTTTTTCAAATAAATACTTTTTCATCCCATACGGAGTTTATATTTTTTTCATAAATTTTTAACTACTTTTTACTAACAGTTTATAAATTTTACCATGTTTATAATCTTAGTCAGTTTATTAACCTCGTCCCATACGAACCCCATGTGTAAACATTTTATCAATTATAAAAGGACTTGATAGATGGTGGTATTTGTGAAAATATACCACAAAATTTGTTAATATTACAAATACTCACCCGTCCATAACTTTAAAACACAATTATTGGACAAATCCAAACTTGTGGGCGCGAGGCAAAAAAAAATCGAAACCCCAGGGTTACCAGGCAAAATATCTGAAACATTTGTTTACCACGCAAATTACGTGAAACCCCAGGGTTACCAGGCCAAATTTCCGTTTTTTTATTAAGGAATCTTTTCCCAATTTAGGTTCTTATCAAATGTCGTAAGGGCATAGGATAGAAAGACCGTTATAAAAAAATAGCATTAAGTTGTCTTTAATTACAAAATCTCTCCAAAATAATTTTTATTTAAAAATACCATCACTTCTTATATAAAAACATGTTACACTTAATTGTTGCTACCTAAACTCATAACTGAATTAATTATAAAAACTATCTCAAACCATAAAAATATAACTTAAATTTATTATTTAAAAAAATTAATTAGACTATTTACATGCCATTAAAAGTCAATAAATACTTAAGCTTCTATTCACAATTGATCTAATAAGCGATTTAGGGCGAACTTTTGAGCAAAACTAGCACAACAAAGCAATAAATATATATACTCCCTCCGTTCGGCAAAACTTGTCATTTTAACTCTCCACACAACTTTTAATAAAGCTAATAACTACACTACATTTTTACTAATTTACCCTCATTTATTACTCTACTTTTTACTTTATCAAAATCTACAACCCACAACACATCAATCAAATCAAGGGCATTTTAGTAAAGTAGAAGCAAAAATACCTAAAATGACAAGTTTTTCCGAACAAAAATAAAACTCTAAAACGACAAGTTTTGCCGAACGGAGGGAGTATATAGGTAAAGGTTCAAGTGGAAATGGGGCTTAAGGTGAAAATTTTTCTTAAAGTGAAAATGAGTTTTTTTATAACATGGGTTGCTTGATCATTTAAGAAGGAACCCGTTCAATTTATTAACCCAACGTTCAGCTCATTTACTCAGCTACTCCTCTCTTTCTTTCCGCGCTATTCACCTTTTGCTTCTCTCGAAAGATTTTCGTTCTGAATCTCGCGTTTTGAGCTCTGTTCTCCATGGATTCAACTTTGAAAGGTTAGGGTTTCGAACTAATATTCGTTATTGTTTGTTACATTACTTTGATTTTGGACCTATTTTTTGTGTTCGTCCTTGATCGTGAGGTGTATTTTAGGGTTTATGTTCTTTAAGTTTCGGTTCTCTTTCTATTACGAGATTTTTAGGTTATTTGTTGAATCTGGAGCACAGATGTTCTCTATTTATGTTAAGCATCGATTATTGTTTGTAAGATGTGTGTGTTTTTGGTCTTCTTTTATTCTTCGTTTTTTCTTAGGGTTTGGATGTGTTTTGGAAATTTGTGCTAACTGTCGTTTGTTGATTTTTGAGTTTCTTCTTTTCTTCTGTTGTTTATTGAGTACATTTTCCGTATTTTTGTACTTTAATGTGTTTTGTGTTGTAGTGTTTTGTTGTTTTTCGGTTTTATTCATATTTAATGCACTTTATTTGTTGTCTTTTGTGTATGATGTTATAATTTTTAGCTTGCTTTTGTTATTTGTCAAGGTAAACGTCCACGTACGAGGTCCCAGTCCAATGCAATTATTATTCCAACTACAACTCGAAAACGATTGAAAAAAATCTGGTTCAAAGCTTCATGTCGTTGATTTAGCAAATGATTCTGTAGATCTATTTGATTCCCAAGTTGAAGATTCACTTGACTCTGAAGACACACATCCTCTTATTCGACGTTCTCGGAAGGATTCTGCTTCTCCCAATGTTGATGGTGATGTTCTGTCGTCCCATGGTACTGTTAATGAATCTGCTTCTCAAGGGCGTACTCCTATTGGTGCATCCCCTGAGGTTTTATCCAGAAGGTCTTGCACACCAAAACTTCTGTGTGTTGGGGACACTAATGTTGGTGGAGTAACTCAAGAGGGTAATGGTGATGAAGTTCAATCTCAGGATGTGGAGCCTGATGATGCAGACAATGGGAAGGATACTGATGCTCAGGTTGAGGAAGAAATTGTTGGGCTGGAAGGAGTTCATCTTGAAGAGCCTGAGGTGGGGGATCAGAATACTGATGTGCTAACTCAAGAAGCTGATCATGGTGGTAGGGATTTGTTTGTCAAGAAGCCAAGGAAGACTAGAGCTAAACAGTTCCCAACATTGAAGTCAAGATCCAACATCCGTATGATTGTATCTGCTCTTAGTAATTGAATGAGAAGCAAAAAGAATGCATTAGGGGCATTGGATTTGGGTTTTTATTTGATCTGAATATAGAGTACATGCCTCTGTCTTTGGGATTCTGGCTTGTTGACAATTTTGACCCAAACAAGTGTTGTTTGCTTATGAATGATGGTGGGAAAGTTGAAATAAGTGATATTGATGTACACATTACGTTAGGATTGCCGTTGGGAAAGAAAATGGTGCCTAAGAAGACTTGCAAAGAGAATTTTGATGATGTGAAGGATTGGAGGACATCTCTTGGGACTGTTGATCATATAACCCCTTCTGTTGTTATTGACAAGCTAGTAGGTGATGTTGATTGTGGGGATAAATTTGTGACCAATTTCCTTGTGGTTTTTCACTATTTGCTTGTTGACAGTCCTAAGAATGGGCTTGCTAATCAGAACTTGGTTAGATCAGTATCTGATTTGGGTGATTTCAAAGATGTGAACTGGTGTGCCTTTTTATTAGAAAGTTTGGTTGACAAAAAGAAAGTGTGGGAGAAGAACAAAGATGGCCACTTCCGAGGACCTCTGCTATTCTTGATTGTGAGTGCAGTTTATGTGTTTTGTTTTGTAATTTTGTTTCATATTGTTTTAATTCTTTTCACATATGTGTTGATATTGTTTTCATTGTCTGCCCTGTCTGTTTTTAGTTGCTTTATATCGATCGGGTCAAGTTATTTACAAGTGCTGCTTCTAGGAGGGCGTCTCGATCTTTCCCTGTATTTGTGGGGTTGACATCTGCTTTGCTGCGTGATAGCGTCTATTCTAGCATTGTCTTTGGGCACTTTTGTGTAAAGTTTAGGGCGTTTTACTAGAGTATTCTACCTATTTGTTAGCCCTTAGTGTCCCATTTCTTGGAATCGGTGTCTACCGCTAGTTTGTTGTAATTTCAGGTACTTTTGAGCGGTTTTGGAGCCGATTCAAGAGCTAAAGGATAAGGGAGGTGATTAGAGGCGCTTCCATATGAAAACAAGTCATCAAAGACGGGCTAACGAGGTCGAGAGATGAGCTAAAATATGAGACAAGAAGCAAGCATATCAAGTGAATCACTCATAGGAGCTCAAGACGATGTAGCACGATTCGCGGTACAATGGAGTTTGTGCAATTTTCAGCTACAGCAAGCTGTCACGACTCGTGGGAGGCCTTCACGAGTCGTGACGAGTGAACCCGTGTGTTTTGGAACTTCAGCAGGCTGTCACGACCCGTGACAGACTCTTCACGAGTCGTGACAGTGCCAGATCCGACCAGACCTTTCGGATTTCTGGATGTTTCTTTAATTTGTTTTGAATGAATTAAAAGGGATGTAATTTCCAGATTTGAGGGGGGTTACGTTTTGGACAAAAGGGCTGGAAACACTGAGCTTTTGGGAAGAAAACTAGAAAGAAAGCTAGATTAGTTGAATGGTAAGGGATTGCAATCGAAGGCTTTGAGACGATTTCCGCTATAGAAGACCCGATATTTCTCTTACTCTTCTTTGCTATGTCTTCTTATCTTGCTTTTGATTTGTTCTCTTTTATCATGTTTGGCTAATTCGATCGTTCTAGGGTTGGGGTGATTCCGCTATGTTGAGATAGACCATACTTACTATTGCTTGAATGTAGTTTGATTTTTGTTTGATTTAATCCTATTGAGTGTATAGCCTAATTGATAATCGATTATATCCAATTAGGGGTTGAGACCGAGAGGAGATAGCCATAATAGGAAGATAGTATGATTATTGCATGAGACCGAGAGGGGATTGTTGTCATTGGAGCTATAGGATTACTTGAGACATTAATGTTTGCTTATGAGTGACACCATAGCATGATTCAAGGTCTCCTGAGGATTTATAGGGTGTCATAGAAATTCTAAGTTTGTTTGTTCTAATTGAGGCCGAGAGGAGACATTTGAATAAACTTGCTTAGATTCTAAGAGCGTAATGGACCTAACTTTAGTTTAACTTTACACGAGAGTGATTGTTAGCCGGTTAGGTACAATTTGCTATGAGACCGAGAGGAGATTAGTAATGAACTTAGACAACCTACCTTCATACAGAATCAAATTCATTCAAGCAAGAAAAATCTCTTAAGTCTATCGACGACACATGGTGGTTAATCCCCAATTCTAGAATGTTTTCTCCATATTTGCCCAAAACTTCCATTGGCTTGTTTTAATTTGTTTTTATTAGTTATATCATAAAACCTCAATTTCGATCTCTACTATTTTGGCTTAGTCAACTGGTTGCAAAGATTCGATTAATACTCCTATAGTCCTTGTGATTCGACACCTTGATATACTACAACCGATCCCATACACTTGTGGGAGTAGGTTTCAAGCCTATCACTGCGTCAACGTGAGACTGATGACATTGAAAGTGGTGGTTTTGGGCGTGGGTTGATTCAAGAACGTCAATCTCTCCCCTCTACTCAGGGCAATCCGGTGTCTACTCAAACTGTTCCTTCGCCAGCCCCTAATCAAGGCAACGCTCAACCTTCCGTTGACGACCCTTCAATTGGAAAGGCTACATCACCCCTTGAGGTTTCTTAGATTTTTTCATATTATTTCTATTTTTATTCATAGTTTCAGACATTGCTATGTGTATTGCTGTTTGGCTCCGCGCCCTCGATTTTGCGTTTATATTCATGTTTTATTCAAATATAATATGCTTATTTGCAGCTAATCCTTTTTGTTTTGTTAATGTTTTATTGTAATCCCCTTTGTTTGTTTCTTTCATTCTATCTTATATATATACATTTTGATGCTAATTTTTTTTTTGTACGCATTTAATTGGTGAATTTTGTAGTAATTGTGTGTTTTGTTTTTGTTTTTGTGCGTGTGTTTGCATTTTTAGGCTTGGATACAGTCTTTTGTGCAAAAGACATCAGTTCTTGCCAATGTCATTTCTGATTTTGCTGAGTTTTCTACCCAAATCCCTCTTGAGATTCAAGCTGATTCTACAGTGAAGACACTTCTTAGTGAGGGTAATAAGATGTTAGGGTTTGTGTGTTCATCAGATCATCCTAACCCTGATCATGCTGATAAGTTGTATACTGATGATTCTCCAGCCTCCCAATTTTGGTCAAGTCCTGAGTTGATTGAGTGTCTTAACCAGATTGAGTTGGCTTATAAGAACAGAGTGAAAATGAAAACCAACTTTGTTGATGATTTAACTTCATTTGATATATTTGGGTCTGATCCTGCATTTAAGTATGATGTTGACACACAAACTGCGTATGAATATGCAAAAAAGACTGTTAAAGATGCATCAAAGTCTTCTGCTGCCACTCAAGGGATGCCAGATGTAGTTGTCAATATTGCTAAAGAATATGTGAATGATATACCTCTTCCCCATGGTCATGTGGCTGTCCCTCCCCACCAACCTTCTGTTCCTGGCCCTTCAACCGGTGTCTCTGATGTAAGTGCCAATCCCACTGCGAAGCCGTTGGTGTATAAAAAGAAGGTGAAGTCTCCTATTCCATTGCCACAACATAAATATTCTCGTGTTCGTAACTTAAGTTCAATAGCTGGGAAACAAGATGCGGGTAAGGAAGAAGATGTTGCTGGTAGAAGGTCTTCCAAACCTTCCTTAACCCTCCGGAGTCCTTATTTTTCAAGAATTGTTGATATTACTGATTCTATATCTGGCACTGAGCGTATTCTGTCTGCCTATTTATCTAAGAAGACAGCTTCTCCCATGTAAGTTTATGTTTTTATTACTAATTATTTTAAGTTTTATTTTTTGCTTTATTATATTTATGTGTTTCATATTATGTCTAATATTTGTAGTGAGGTCCTGTTTCAATACAAGTCTGTAGAAGTGCATAGGCATGATATGAAAAGTCTTGAAGATGATTTCCACGTCTCCTATGGGGTTATTGCTGGATGGTGTGTTGTTCTCAACCACAAAGAACAATTCAGAAGTGATGTTTCTCCACTAAGGTTTTTTGTGCCAGTTCATTCGTCTCTAAGTATTCTTTTTATTGGTGTCTTTTAGTTCTATGTCCATCTTACTCTTTCTTGTTTTGTGTTTTTTTTCCCTAACAATTTTTATTATTAATTTTATTTATGTTTGTTGCTCTGTTCTGTAGGATTATCCCTCTAATGCATCTCTTGATAGCTCTGTTAACCAGTATCAAAAGTTTTCTATCCGGCTTGAGTCTTCATTGGCAATGGCTCCTCATATTGCTTTAAAAGATGTTGATATGGTACCTTTATTGTTTTTTTTTTGTTTATATATATATATATATAAATTACCTTCTTCTATCATTTTTTTTTATTATTTTTCTTAGTTTTTTTTAAATGTATGTTATTTTGTGCATTTTTGCAGTTTGTGTTTGATGTTGAGCGTGAAGAAGAGTTTTCATGGTAGTCTTCAATGTTAAGACCAAACTTACCCAAACTCTTGATGTTTGTCCTCTTGTCTCTCTTCCTACTGGCTCAATTTTATCAACAGCAAAATGTTTGGTGAGTTTTGTTATTTTTTATGTCATATATTTGAAATTAAAATATATTTCTAATTTATTGAACTTTGCCCTTTTTCTGATTATATAATTATTTTTATGTTTATAGGAAGATTTGCTTGATAACTATTTGAGGAACAAAGGATTAAAGGCTAAGTCGGACTCAATTACAAAATCAACGTCCTCAAATGTTGCTCTTCCATGGGCTGGTGATGATAAGAGGATCCATTCAGGGGTTTGTCTTATGAGGCACATGGAAACTTTTATTGGAGTTGATAAGAGATTCAAACCTGGATTTGATAAAGGGAGTGAGAAGAACATATCCAAGCTGCGACAGAAATATTTGGCTGATATCATATGCTCAGATCTTAATACGGTGCGCACTCAAGTTATTGAAGCAGCCAAGTCTCACGCAAAGCTGACATTAAAGGGAGTCCAGGGTCAGAAGCTGCAGTTTAATTGATATTCACTAACTACTGTTAACATTTAGCCCCATCTATAAGTATATATCTGGTATATTGTAGCCTGTTTGGTTGTTGTGGACAGTTGTTTTGTGTTTTTTTTTCCCTAACAATTTTTATTATTAATTTTATTTATGTTTGTTGCTTTGTTCTGTAGGATTATCCTTCTAATGCATCTCTTGATAGCTCTGTTAACCAGTATCAAAAGTTTTCTATCCGGCTTGAGTCTTCATTGGCAATGGCTCCTCATATTGCTTTAAAAGATGTTGATATGGTACCTTTATTGTTTTTTTTGTTTATATATATATATATATATATATATATATATATATATATATATATATATATATATATATAAATTACCTTCTTCTATCATTTTTTTTTATTTTTCTTAGTTTTTTTTAAATGTATGTTATTTTGTGCATTTTTGCAGTTTGTGTTTGATGTTGAGCGTGAAGAAGAGTTTTTCATGGTAGTCTTCAATGTTAAGATCAAACTTACCCAAACTCTTGATGTTTGTCCTCTTGTCTCTCTTCCTACTGGCTCAATTTTATCAACAGCAAAATGTTTGGTGAGTTTTGTTATTTTTTATGTCATATATTTGAAATTAAAATATATTTCTAATTTATTGAACTTTGCCCTTTTTCTGATTATATAATTATTTTTATGTTTATAGGAAGATTTGTTTGATGACTATTTGAGGAACAAAGGATTAAAGGCTAAGTCAGACTCAATTACAAAATCAACGTTCTCAAATGTTGCTCTTCCATGGGCTAGTGATGATAAGAGGATCCATTCAGGGGTTTGTCTTATGAGGCACATGGAAACTTTTATTGGAGTTGATAAAGGGAGCGAGAAGAACATATCCAAGCTGCGACAGAAATATTTGGCTGATATCATATGCTCAGATCTTAATGCGGTGCGCACTCAAGTTATTGAAGCAGCCAAGTCTCATGCAAAACTGACATTAAAGGGAGTCCAGGGTCAGAAGCTGCAGTTTAATTGATATTCACTAACTACTGTTAACATTTAGCCCCATCTATAAGTATATATCTGGTATATTGTAGCCTGTTTGGTTGTTGTGGACAGTTTAAACAATGTTTGGACAGTTGTTGTAGGGTATACCCATTTTGGGCTTTACTTGTTACGGGGGTATAACTCTAATCGTATCCTATGGTGCTACTCTGGTACATTTTGTGAATTGTCAGGGATTTAACAACTTAGGTTTTTGGAAGATCTTGTGTTGAGGAATTTTATTCCTATTTAGTTATGTTGTTGCTTCTTTATGTTTAAGTATGTTTGTATATGCTTTGTTTTTGTTTCTGTGTTTTTGTCCTGGGTTTCAAATTTATAAATTCAGTTATTGAACTTAAAACTGGCAGGTGTTGTGTTCTTTGAATTGGTAAATAAAGAGCGGTCATTCCAGGGTTCGAATTGGGGACTTAACAGGTGTGGTGTTCCATAAGTCTCATATTGTGCAACAATAAATTCACGTTGTGCAAATATAAAGATACTCTGTGCATATGTATCAGTATATATAAATAAGAGTTGTGGTATTGTAAATTAATGTTGTGCAAATATAATTGGTTTTTGTGCTAACACACAATCATGTTGTGCATGTGCACTAATATAGTTTTAAAATATTTTATTTCCTCCTCCCTATTTTGTGATTCATTTCTACTTAATGTTTGTTTTATCTATAAAACGTTTTTTAATAGATAAACCTCATTTAATTCATTTTTCAGTTGTGATGGCCATATCCTCCCATTTGTTCAAAGTAACTCTTTGTTGTTCATATTTAAATTTGTATTGTACACATTTATAATTATGTTGTGCTGTTCCCAGGAATACCTGAATATGTACTATTTCGATGTTCAGTTATAAATGAATGTTGTTCATCTTTAATTATCTTATGTTCAGATATAATTGAAAGTTGTTTTTATATGGGTTGGAGTTTCTGGGGTTCATATATGTCTCCAAGTTGTTGTTATATGTTTCATTTATATTTTTTTAGTAAATATTTATCTTTTTTCAAGTGCATTCTTTGGAGTTTTTGTTGTTCAACTATAATTTGATTTTGTGCTAACAAAAAATCATATTGTGCATGTGGAATAATATAGTTTTACGTTTTTTTTTATTTTCCCTCCACTTTTATTTATTTATTTATTATTAATGTTTTTTATATATTTAAAAGGGGTTTTTGGAGTTGTATTGTGTTCTTAAATCTTGGAAAATGAATTAAAATAACTGTTTGTTGTTCACATTTAAGAGTGTTTTGTGCACATATATTAGTATGTTGTAATGTTTCCCAGGGATTCATGAAAATGTAGGATTCTGATGTTCAATTATAAATGAATGTTGTTCAACTTTAATCGTCTCATGTTCAACTATAAATGAAAGTTATTTTTATAATATTTGAAGTTTCTTGTGTTCATACATATCTCCAACTTGTGTTTTCTCTCCCATTTTACTGTTGTTCATCCATACTTTATGTTATTTTTAATGCATACTTTTATATCAGTAATTGCATATTTAAAATGCTTAATAAATAAAATAATAAGATAAAATATTTTATAGTAATATTAATACAGTAAACTTAAATGTGGCAATACTATAGAATAACAACTTTTTCCCTACCACATAAAATACATATTTTTGAAATAGAAATTATATTTGAAGGTGCAATTTTTTTTTTTGTTGCCCTTCTACTTAATCTAGATGCCAAGATATTCATTAATCTTGGCCCTCCTAATATCTTCTGATTCAATCAGTCCTTCAACATGTGCAGTTATGAACCCTTCAACCATCTGCAATGTATCTTCCAGCCTCTCTTGTTCTTTAACCAACTGCATACATTATTTTCAAGTTAACATTTATATTGGAAATATCAAAATATTATTTAAAAAAGAATTGAAATCTTACTCTGGCGTCCAGATCATTGTTTTGTGTCCGTCGTGCTTCAGATATATGGTATTCATTTCCATTAATTTCCTGCCTGACTGCATCGTAATAGGCCTGATGAAATTCAACAGATGCCATGTAATCTGCCCTTTCCCTTGTGGTGAACGTCTCCGCTGCTTCTTCCAAGATTTTCATGTGGTATCATGGGTATTGGATTTCATCTAGTGCGTCCATCTCCCGGTAGTAATTTTCTGTGAACTCTACTGGCCTGATTCCTGCCATTTCCGATTCACTGACTTTGGTGGTTTTTGAAATGGAAAGAGGGAGAGAGCACTGGATATCAATTTTTGATGTTTAAATTGTGCCTTTCTAAAGGAGGGGTGTCTATGTATATATAGACAGAGATTTTGCAGTTTCGGCCATTTTAACTTCCTCCTTTAAAAAGTCTTAACTTTCTATTAACTGCTTTTTGTCTTAAAAGCCGGGAGGCCCAATGCATGTTTATCCTTTTCTTTACCCTATTATAGGCCCTAAAAACCGTGTGTTCCCAATGTAAATGTGATTTAACATGTCTAACTTTTTCTGTTTCACAGTTAAAAAGTGATATTCTAATAACCAAAATTGCATTTATATCCTTATGTTGTTCACATTTAATAGATTTTTGTTCGCGGTAAACAGACCGTTATATTTTATTCGTTTTTGTAACTGCTTTTTGCCTGAAAAAACCTTTTATCACCTATGCATGTCTTTCTGTTTTTTTTTTTTGGTGGAAAACTATATTTTCCTAATATTGCAATGCTTGTTGATATTTCCTAGGGTTGGCATGGTACGGTTACCACAAAAAAATGGTGATTACCACGTACCAACCACAAACTGGTGGTAGGCAAATTTTCATACCACGTACCAACCACAAGTCGTGGTTACCGCATACGTGGTAACCACGATTTGTGGTTACCATTGGTACATTACCATGGTTACCAAGCTTTAATTTTGTGTGTATTTTTTTGAAACCCCATGGCTACCTTTCAGCGGTTATCAAATTTATTGAACAAAAAGAATATGGTTACAAAAAATAATATGGTTACCATGTTTTAAAAGTTCAAATAAATCAAGTTTACAACCTAAATTACAAATCAATTCAAACCAACCAAGTTCAAAGTCTTGAAGAAACAAAAAAAGTTCAATTGTTCAAACATTCAAAATATTCCTGTAAATTCAAACAAAACAAGTTCAAAGTCTTCAAACATCCAGTTTAAGTCAAAATCAAAACACAAAATATAAATTTAAAACTTAAAACCCAAAGGTCATAACAATACAACATTAAATAATATATATATATATACTCGGTAACCGTGGTAACCATGGTATTCAAATTTCATTACCATTACCGTACCACCTTCACGTGGTTACCACCATGTCGGTTACCACAAGTGTGGTTACCAACATAGTCGGTTTGTGGTTGGTACATGGTTGGTATGGTAATTTTCGTACCATTTGCCAACCCTAATATTTCCTACTAATAAGTAAATGTGTAAACACATATCATTGTTGTCCACTTATAATACTTAAAAGTCAAAACAATGGTAAATCATCATAAAATAGTGCTTTCTTCACAAACAGTCAAAGACTGTTGGTGATCCTTGTTGTAAACTGTTAATAAGTAAAAGTGCAACTATAAATCCTTGATGTTCATAGATAACAGGTAAAAGTGCAAACAACGTAAAATCAAAACAAAAAATTGCTTCCTTACTCAACAGTCAAGTGTGTTGCTTGGTGCTCTCATTTTTTCTTTTCTGGGCAAGTTCTGCTGTTGTGAGGAGCATATTGATTGCAGATAGAGCATAATCTTTTCCCCCTTTTTTGTGTTTCCATTGATATCTCCTTTCCACCTTTCAATCGCTCCGCACTCCCCTTTGTTTTTGCCTGTGTTGGATCATGAATTGTAACATTTTCAGATATGTGAACCCCAGCAAACTCATCGAATATACTTGTCTTTGAGTTGGATGACGATTCTGAATTTGTTGCTGATATCAGAAGCTCCTGTTTTGCCTTTCTCAAGGTGTCTGTGAAACGCTTTATCTGCTCTGTATTGCCCTTAATGATGTCTACACATGAATGGAATTCTGCTAGCATATTTGAGAGCATCAGTTTTTGTTCCTCCTTCTCCCTTGACTGTCTGACAACACCATTATCCAATGTAAAGACATTGCTTAGTGTTGCAGCCTTTGTCCACCGAGTCAGTATCAATGTGTCTGGCAACTTCTCCACTTGTAAATCTTTCAAAATTGCTAATATGTGCCTGCATGGGTAGCCATTTCTGATGAACAAGTTGCAAGAACAGGAGCAGTGATGATTAGCAATCTGGTGCTCAACAGTGTACATCTTTCTGTTTTGCTGCTTCAGAGTATACACTTCTATGTCTTCAATCTCTGTCACATTGGTGACTCTGCAGTTATATAATGCAGCACTCAACTCTTCTTGAAACTTTTTCCATATCCCTAGTGTATACAATGTTGATGCATGCTTCTCCAATGGAAGTGGCGAGATCAGTTTTGGTTTCAGGATTGCACAATCATAATTATTTTTCCCTTGCCTATGCCTTTGTGTTTCAATTGCACTGTCATAGTACAAGACAAATTCTATTAAATTTGCTGAACAGTTTGAAAACTTACGGAAGAAGTGGTTCATGCTCTCTGAAATGGATGTTGTTCTCACCAATCCGCCAAGTTTGACATTTCTATAGTATGCGGGTATCCACCTTTCTCTGTTAAGAAACAAATCAGATAATCATGAGTGGTTTGCCATTCCAAAATCGTCCATCAACTTTCTCCATTCTGATTCAAACTCTTCAGGTGTTATCTCCCCGTTCCACACAATGGTCCTGAGCCTGGTTGTGAACATGGAGTAGCCAGTCATTGTGTTGTCAATTTTCTGAGTCAGCTTCTCCATGATGTGCCACATGCATAACCCGTGTCTTGTCTCAGGGAAGACCTTCTCTACAGCTATCTTCATTGCTGGGTATTGGTCTGTTGAGAAGATTGTTGAGCAGTGAACCATTGCCTTCTTGAAATGTTCAAACAACCAAACATAAGATTCCACATTCTCGTTTCGCAAAAGTCCTGCCCCAAACAACACACAACCTTTGTGGTGGTCATATCATGTGAATGGACTGAAAACCATCTTGTACCTTCCAGACAACAAACATACGTGTTTCAGTGTAATTACAGTACTTATATATGATAATGTACTTTAAAAAATGCATTATGATAAAAAATAATATAACAATCAGTGTTTTGTGTTTTGTGTTTACCTGTTCCTATTGTAGGTTGAGTCAAATGATACAATATCTCCAAACAATGAGTAGTTCTTCCTAGAAACAGCGTCAGTCCAGAACAATCTGTTGAGCTTGTCCTCTTTATCCAAATCATATGCAAAATAAAATGCATTGCATGTTTCTTGTTTGTTAAAGAAGCGATCAATAACAACTTGAGCATCAGACCCTTTAAAATAAGCCAGGAGATCTCTTCTTTGATTTTTAAAATCAATTGCCAAAGGCCCAACATTGTTGTACCCTCCAACCATTTCTTGAAACAATCTGTAAGATCTTGCTGTCCCAACTCCTTGTTTTGCACAATCAAGGACAAACTTTCTATGATGCGTACGCATCTGTCTATTTCTCTTCATGTACATTTTTTCCAATTCATCCACTAAACTATGTGTGTGTTTTTCCTCAAGTTTTGTCACAACAAACCCCTGACCCTGAAAATGCTTGATTATAATCCTAGATGTACACCCAATTCTGCCAGACAACCGATTTCTCATATTTTTCGTGTTCTTGTAATTCTTGTATCATGCCTTGTTGCAATGCAAGTACTTCAGTTTAATTAACCCTGGCTCCTTAACTATTGCTCCATGTCTTACATCAAAACCAGCCCTATATGCATAATCCAAATAAGCTTTGATTGCATCCTCCATTGTCTCATACACTTTTTTTTTTCTGATGGCCTCAATTCCTCACTGCATATTGGTATCCAGTACATTGTACTGTTTGGTGAGACAAACATTCTACAAGGCAGGTGCTCTTCTTGTTGTGTTGGCTCAATATCATTTTCAGGAGGTAAAATAGCAAGAGGTAATGCAGTAGCAACAACTTCAGTAGTAGATGCATCTGAACTTTGTCTATTTTCATTGTTTGTTTCCATATCAGACTCCATTTATAATGTGCAATCTGTGTTGTAAAAAATGTATTTATCAATTAATATGTGCTCTTAAAATCACTGTCATTGTTTAACACATCTTAAAATAAAAAACTAGAGTGTTTATATTGTGCATAGTGAATATCAAATGCGTATAATCTAGTTAAAACAAGCATTGATGCAGTTAATGTACTATGAACATGTTTTTATTGAACAATAAAAAGAATCAGTACATATGCGTTTATTAATTGTTTTGGTAGGTTTTTATTTGTGAAAACCCTAGGTTGTTCTTCAATTCCGATTTTCAAAAATTGATGTTAATTATGAATGTTTCTGTTCGAAATTCTAATTTACGTTGTAATTTAATAATGAAATACAATGTTTATTCACCAATTCCAGAATTTAAGCATAGTTATCGAGTTTGTGATGAAGAAATTGGTTTGCGTACCTATTTGCCCTTTTTCAATCGATTTTTTTTATCCCGCGATTGGATGTTCCCCCTCTGCTCGCTTTTGTTCCTTTGAATTGCAATGATGTCTTGTTTCTCAAGATTATCTGCAGTTTGCGCCCACTTTTGTTTGGAAAATCCTCCATTCCGCCATCGCCGAGCGAGATCTTTGAGGAATTTCTCTCTGTCGGCGAGGAAAGAACAAGGCGAAGGCGGCCGGTCCGCTTCTGTTCTTTTTTCTCTTTTTCCCGGTCCACACCGGTTATATATATATATATATATATATATATATATATATATATGGAGATATCTAATGAGAAGTGACATTTCGGTGAAAAGATGAAAAGTAAGCCTTATACCCCTTAGATTAAAATGGTTTTTTTAATATGGATATAGGGGACATATCTAATGAGAAATATATCAATGTTTTTAAAAAAAAATATTTTTTACATTATTTATCTAGATGGTGATTTAATGTTCATTTTAGGGTTTTTATGCTAATTTAAATTAGTTTTTTCATTCATCATCTAAACAATAACATAAAAAATAATTTTAAAAAAAACATTGATATATTTATCATTAGACATGTCCCCTATATCCATATAAAAAAATTATTTTAATCTAAGGGGTATAAGACTTACTTCTCATCTTCTCACCCAAATGTCACTTCTCATTAGATATCTCCCATATATATATATTGCTTTAAACCTAACAATCAGGGTATTTTGTTATCTATTGAAGAAAAACGTGTGCATACGTCATTTATTCACATGCAATGGTTTTTATTGAAGCATTGAATATATTGTGGGATGAAGATAAAATATTTTTTTATTAAGAAAAATAAAGATCTTATGATATTTTTAGTAGATTTTTTTTAAAATTTATTTATTTATGAAATTTATACGGTATAAGGTAGTTTTTATAAATAATTCAATGATGATTTTAGCTAATAATGACTTAATGAGAAAAATATTTATGAGAAGTGGTGGATTTTGAGAATAATAATTATTTAGACTATTTTTTGAAATTATTTGAATTTAAATGTAGCTTGAAGCTATTTTTTCTACAACCAAGTAAATACTTGATACTATTTAATGTATTTTTTATAGTTCAGGTTATAAAGCGTAACAACCCTTAAAGGTTGTGCTATTTTTTTGCAATGTAGCTTGAGACAATCCAAACCTGAAATAACTGAAACCTAAGACAGTCGAAACCCGATACAACCGAAACCCGAACGCGACCCAAGCAAATGATCAAATTATTAGACATTACCAAAAACCCGAATGACCTGAAACCTGACTAACCGAATCCGACCCGACTGACCCAATTGCCACCTCAATATTTCCTTTAAAAAATTAGTTTGAATTAGGGGTATTTTAGTCTTTTCAAACAAAAAATAGAGGTTTAATGGATGAGTGGTCTTTTGAAAATAAATATAATTTATGGGTGGTTTTCTGTAATTTATAATTTAAGGGTGGTTATGTGTAATTTACTCTAAATAAAAACCTCCATAAGTCCATAACCTCTCGTAACCATTACACGGGACGACGTCGTTTAAGACAACTAAAAAAGCCTTATATAAACTCTTACATTTTGCAATCCCGCTAGGGTTTCTGAGCGAGAGCGGCGCAGAGCATTCGAAGGTGAAATCGTGAGTGCTTTTCGATCTCCTCCAGAAAAGTGAAAACATGGGACACTCAAACGTGTGGAATTCGCACCCCAAGAGCTATGGTCCTGGCTCACGAACTTGGTATGTACCTCCTTTTTCCTTTCTCCCCCTTTCGATCCCGGTGTTTATGTGCAAGATGCATCGTTGAGAAATGCGTTATCTGATTCGGAATCTAACTAGTCTTGAACTGTTTGGTTGGCAGCCGCGTATGCGGCAACTCTCACGGGTTGATCCGCAAGTACGGGCTCAATTGCTGCAGGCAGTGCTTTCGCAGCAACGCCAAGGAGATTGGCTTCATCAAGGTGACTCTTTTGTCTCTATCTCTGTTTGGAATTGTGTTTCATTGTCCTCAATTTGTTTTAACTTGTATTTATTTATTATTTTTGATGATTTCATGACTGGAAATGTTTTAATTGTGATACTTAATCGTCGATTTGTTTTGATTTTGTGATTGATGCTTGTAAAGTTTGATGTATTCATATGCATAGGATTTGGAAATAATCGATTTGCCTAATTTTACTGCAAGCAATTAGTTGTCTTTTTGTTCTCCATAAGTTGCCTCACTAATTCCAAACCTCATGCCTCAAAACAGTATGAAGTCCCTTTGTTGGTTTCTTTAGAAAGCCTTTTGATTCATCCTATTTCCATGTCAAATCCCATGAATGCAAGTATATATGTCTGTTGTGGTCTCATAAACATAAAATTTGAGTCAGCTAAAGAGATAATATGAATGAAACTCGTCATGGTTGCTGATCTAGTGTTGTTACAAGAAAATGTTGGCTTTTCTCTGTCGCATTATGGGGTTGCTTATAAATTTACAGGGTAAGGAAGGATAAGATGGAATGCTCGCAATGGTCTTAACTTACATGGTTCTTGTTGAATGTCTGATAGCAAGTGGTTACTGTTTTATCCCAAATACATTACCAGTAGATTGGGCTCAAATATGAGTTGTTTACCTTGTCTGGACATTTTATAATCATTAAGATTCTGTTAGTGAACATTATTGAAACATTGCCGGATTAAAACACCAATTTTATAAAGAATCTATGGATGTGATTTGCTTCCAAATATTGACATGCATTGTTATTTTCTGATTCAGTACCGTTGAAGAATCAAGGAAGTGAGCTGCTGTGCATTGGGAGATGCAGTTGAAGTTTATAATGAATGCCAGCTCTTGAATGATGTTATAGTGCTGAATCTTGATAAGATAGATTCATTAGGTTATGGAATCTCTTGATATTTGCTTTCAGTTTAATGACTCAGTTATTGTTACATTTGCTTTTTGTTTGATGAATGAATCACCGTGACTCTTTTGCTGCTTTAGAAGAACTGTCCAACTTGTCTGTTCTATCCATTACTTGCTTGCAATTCAAAACTTGGATGTTTGTTGCATTGCAACACAGCAAGTTAGTAATGCAAATGCATCCAAGTTAAAGCTGGTGTTGACATACTTGCACTTGAGAGAGGTTCCTGTTAACGCCTCTAGCCGTTCAATTGCATTCCTTGTTTTGCATGATGGTTGGTTCCCGGTAGATGTGTACTGCCTAGACCCTTGGACTCTGCATCAGCGGATTCTTCATTCTGATGAGCGATCAGCCATATATGTATATGTTACAAATTCTTCATTTGCTCCTTATTGCCAGAAACAAGTAGTTTATCGGTATGACCTTGGAAGATTATATGTATCTGCTGGAAGATTGAGGTGGTGATGTTCCTTCTTTAGTCCCAACTTGTTGTCCTATGGATGTAATAATGTAACTGATACTTTTCTTTATTGAAACAACACAAATGAGAAAGAGGATGCGGAGGATAATTGATACGTGGATATCAACTATGAGAGATAACTCGATAAATCCTTCTTGAAGACAATGCCAGAACCAGAGGGGAAGTGAACAAGACCACTATTACATCTGCAAGGGTTGTTCATTGGTAGTTCCCTGAACACGAAGAAAGCTTACAGTATCCGAACATGAAAATCTTCCCAAAAGACGGAGGTGGGAGATGAAACACTTTAAAAAACCTTACAACGCTTATAGATTGGCCAGCTTTGGTTTCGGAAAGAAAGTCTGAACCTTTCTAAAGCGTGCAAATGTAGATTGTTCAAACTGGAAAACTCTCACTAAAATCTGATTTAATACCAAAAAATTCAATGCTACAACTCTAGCTGTAGTGGGAGGGAACAATACTGTACATAGTAACATACTCACATACTCACATACCATGAGACACACATGATTTCTTTTAAAGTGGCCAACACAACCCTTTGTTTACTGCTGCAGCATTAAAAATATATACATGAAAACTTGATGGCACTGAATAACTGAAAGATACAGAACCATGCCATAACACACCAAATAGTTAGTGGTAGCTGCACCTTTACTTTGCTTGCTTAATGAGATTCAACAAGAAAGGTGAGTGGGTTGGGCCTGCCCTAATTAAACAGTGACACTTTCATGCTTAATTACATTAAATCAGGCAAAAAGGGTATGCCTTGGTTTTGTTTATCATCCACCTACTGAGCATCTAGATATGATGATGGCAAATCATATTAATTTGAGTTTGTGGAACATCACTATCCATCATTTACCTACCCTAAACCCTTAATCAAATCCTTCAAAAATCCTCCATTCTGAAAGCTCAAATTTCTTCAAAACCTCTAACCCGAAGGTGAAAGGAAACGACCCAACTTCCCTACATCGCTACAGGGCCTATTTCGAATCCGTACGAAAAAGGAAGACAAAGTGGGATGTAGTTAAGACATCATGTTTGCTATTGCAAGGAAGGAATGATCTCCATAAAAACAGTGGTCCTTTGCTTAAGTGACCATTAAATCCCTTGTTCATGTGCTGATGTTGACATTGCTTTCCTTGAAATGATGAGTTCCCTCACAAGTAACTTTTGTAATGAGGAATTTTATTTTGCTCCAAACTACAGTCTCTTTAAGCAATCAAGAAAGCATTAAAATGCTTTTCATATACACTCTACTGTATTTATTTTCTTGTGTTTGTTTGGATGAGTCATATTATATATATATGATCATACAAAAGCAACTGATATTTGCTTCTGAACTAATCAAATAAGAGATGTTGGATTGAATCAAAGGAAATTATTATTCCTTGAAATAAACTTAATTAAGTCTACCTAATGGCTTGGATTGCAAATTGGTGATTATGATTTACCCCTTGCTTTCTCCTCTCCTAAGTCCTACCTACCAATTATTTGCAATTGAAGCATAAGTTTCTTGATCTCGTTTTGTATTACTTTCGCTTCCCTGCCTCTTTTTCTAGTATACTTTAAAGAAACAACACCATGTGAATATGGAGATTCATATAAAGTTAAAGGAAGCAATATGAATGCTTCAACCTATACCAACTCCTAAATTGGGACAAAGATCAGTCTTGAGGATATATAACAGGGTTTCAAAGAAAGACAGAAATGGCTTTGATTAATTGAAGGGATAAAATGAAGCTAGCTAAGATAAGAACCCAAGCTTTTGTGTATGTAAACATCATGACGATTGACGACAACCGTCTTCACCATCAATCATCATATATCAAAGTTGTGACCTCCACAATTATATATGTTGTTCCTTTGATGAATCTCACCTAATGTTTGTTTTCATAACTACCTACACTCCGGCCCCTTTTTAGTTCAATTCAGTGAAGTTCTTATTATCAATCTTAGGACATATATTAAATTGCCTTGAATTTACTAATCATGATGGTTGTGAAAGATCATGAACTGTGAGATTTCCAGTTCTTTCACCATCCAAGGAACTAATTTAAGACAATCAAAAGTGAAATAATTTGTTGAAAATAATAGAAAAAATTTGCAAAACAGGCACATTTTTTGGACAAATTTGCAAAATGCCACGTTTTTTGGACAATTTAGCAAAATAGCCGTTATATAACCCTAATTTCCTAATCAGCACACCCCAATCTCTCTCATGGTTGCTTCCCGGCGGGCGCCTGTTCGTGGTTGCTTCCCTCCTCCGATTCCTCCTTCCCTCCTCCTTCCCTCCTCCGATCTCTGTCTTCCTCCCCCGCTCTTCCTCCCGGCGCCACCTGCTCGTGGCCAAATCAGCCACCGCCTCTCGACGTGCCTCAAGGAATTCTTGCGGCCGGCTATGGTTGAATCGATGGCGGATACGAATGAATCGAAGATGAATTGTATGCAAATCGAACGAATTAACATCTGAACTTTTAGATCTGATCTTCGCATCAGATATTTGCTCTCGATCTGAACACTTTGAGCACTGATTTGCTCAACCAGCCTCGAAAACCGTCGGCGAATCCGGATCTCTTCCTCCTCATGTTGCTCCTGGAATCATATCGGAGGTGCAATTGGACCTCGCCATGGCTGCGTGCTCTCAGGTTGAGAGAGGCCGGATCTCAGATCTGAGCCAAGGTCGAGAGAGCGATGTCGAGCTAGGCGGCGAGGCGAGGCGGAGCGAGGTAGAGCGAGGTCCAGATCTGAGCGAGGCGGCGAGTTGGAGCGAGCGAGGCGGCGAGGCGGCGCGAGCAGGCGGTTCTCTCCGGGCGCCGACGGCTGTTCAATTTCACATAGAGAAAGGTTGAAGATGATAATTTTTGTTAAATTACAAAAATTACCCCATAAATTTGATAATTAAAAAAGCTATCCATATTTTATTATGTGATTCAAATGTACTATATTTTTATTTTTTCATTTGCACAACATAAAATTATATTTGTACACCAAATTGATATATGTGTACAATGCACTCTTACATTTGCACGACAAAATATAAAAAAAAAAAACAAAAAAAAAAACTAGACTTTGGTTGCTCATCCTCTTCGTTCAAGTGCTTTCAAGATCTATGGCCTTAACAGTGAAATATGTATGAAATATTAATGGCCTTAAAATTTTAAAATTACATTATAAACATAATGTAATTGATTAACATACATTTTAAAATTAGATTTTAGTTTGTATGAATAAAACTATAAATTTCATGAATAACACTATGAAATTTTAGAGTTGCACGACTATGTGTTAAGAGTTGCACGACACTGTTTTAAGAGTTGCACGACTTTGTTGGAAGAGTTGCACGACTTTGTTGTAAGAAATGCACGACTCTATTTTAAGATTTGCACGATAATCGAGACTTGTGAATTTATTCTCAACATGATCTTATTTTAAAAAAGTGCTGACGTGAAAAAAAAAATTATTTAAAAAAAGTGCTGACACAAATAGAATAAAAAGTGCATAAATTAGAATAAAATGCGCACGGATAATATTATAAAGTAAAAAAAAAAATTGTTATCCATGTAGAAAAAAAAACTAGATTTGGATCATATTTGTGAAATTGTTATCCAAGCTTGATGGAATTGTTCGACATTATTTGACCGGCTTATGATTCATTTGTCATGTGCTTCTTCGATTCTTTGTGAAATTGTTATCCTTGCTTGTGCAACTCTAAAAAAAGTGCTGACAGGGGAAAAAAAGTGTTGACACAGAAAAAAGTGCAACTTTAAACTCTTATATTTGCACGATAAAAAGTTAAAAAAATAAAATAAATAAAAACTAGACTAGGGTCATATTTGCACAACTTATGATTAAATTTGCACAACGTTCTCTTGTATTTGCACAACTTACTCTTATTTTTGCTCATCAATAGACAATAATTGCACAACATGTTCTTATTTTTGCTCATCAATAGGCGCAGATTTTCTCATATTATAATTGCACAACATAAACTTAATTTTGTACAACGTATTCTTATATTTCCACGACAAAATGTTAAAAAATAAAAAATAAATTTGCACAACGTACTCTTATATTTCCACGCATCTTATATTTGCACAACTTATGGTTAAATTTGCACAACGTACTCTTATATTTGCACGACAAAATGTTTAAAAAAAACAAAAAAAACTAGACTTGGGTCATATTTGCGCAACTTACTCTTATTTTTGTTCACCAATAGGTTATTTTTTGCACAACAATCGAGACTTGTAAAATTGTTCTCAACATGATTTTATTTTTTCTCAATATTATTTTAAGAGTTGCACGACTATGTTGTAAGAGTTGCACGACTATGTTGCAAGAGTTGCACGACTCTGTTTTAATAATTGCACGACTATGCTGCAAGAGTTGCACGACTCTGTTTTAATAATTGCACGACTTTGTTGTAAGAGTTGCACGACTCCGTTGTAAGAGTTGCACACATCTGTTTTAAGAGTTGCACGACTCTGTTTTAAGAGTTGCACGACAATCGAGACTTGTGAAATTATTTTCAACATGGTCTTATTTTTGTTCAACAATAGACAATAATTGCACAACACGGGGGGTTGGTGAAATTTTGCTTAACATTATCTTATTTTTGCTGAAATATATGTTATTTTTGCACAACAATCGAGACTTGTGAATTTATACTCAACATGATCTTATTTTTTCTCAATATAATTTCATACTTTCTCAATAAACTGTAAATGATTCAGAATAAATTGAAGCAAGTCTAGTTTTATTTTTTATTTTTTATTTATTTTTAACATTTTGTCGTGCAAATATAATCGTAAATTGTGCAAATATAACTTTTTGTTGTGCAAAAATAAAAATAAAAAGATAGATTATGGATCACATAATAAAATGTAGATAGTTTTTTTTAATTTCTCATATTTGTAGGGTGATTTTTGTAATTTAACAAAAACATATCTCCTTCCTCCCGATTTCTGCGAAGAAGATCCACATGCCGGTCGGCGGCCGCCTCGCCGCTGCGCATCGCCGCCTCCGCCTTCGATCTCACCCCCACGCTTGCTCGCTCTCTCCGGCGACCACTCTCCGACGACCTCTCTCAGTCGCAAATTAGCGGCGCTCTCAAGTCATTGAACCCGCGCGAACTCCGGCGCTTTGTCCACCTCCGGATCTCAGATCTCGGACCTCGCCGTTGCGCCTCGACGGATCTCGAATCTCGGATCTAGGAGATCTCGGATCGAGGAGAGGAGAGATCCCGCGCGAACTCCGGTTTGTCCACCTCCGACGTCAGACGGAAGAGAGCGAGATAGGAGAGACGTCCGGGGAGCGGGGAGAGAGGAGAGAGAATTAGGAGGGGAGAGAGAGAAAATTGTTTATATTGCGTCTATTTCCCTAATTTGTCCCAAAACGCGGCTATTTCGCAAATTAGGTCCAATTTGGTGGCTATTTTGCAAAACGCCCCAAAATAATAAGAACAACCCTATCTTAAAAATAGAAACTATATATTCATCGCTAAATATAAGTACTGGGTATTTTATCAGAGCATCTCCAACCGCCTCTCTACAATGGGTGTTTTGAGAATTTTGAAGAATTTTAAGCATTTTCTTCCAATAGATTTTCCATTTTATTCTTCAAAATAAAAAAACGGTGAAAAAATATAGTGGATTCTCTAAATTCGTAGCATTTTTTAAATCTTTAAAATGGGTAAACTGTTAGAGCTTAAATAAAAACAATTTAAATAATATATTTTTTTCTATTTTGAATAAAATTTAGAGAAGTAACCAACCCAAGAGAAGGCCTTGTTTGTGTTAAATCCCACGAAGAAAGAAAAAATGTACGGAGTACTATACATTTGGTTGATATTTTTAAAGTATAAAAACTCAGGAATTTAACTTCCTATGAAGTTGAATTCTTTTAATTTGGAGGAAATTCACTTACCTGCCAACTTTTCCCTTTTTGATTTAGAAATTCTCAGTTCGTCCATTTAATCATCTAGAATAAAAAAAATCAACTAAACATATTTTCACAATTCTCATTAATTTCAATTCATGAGAATGATCTTGGTTTATTATAAGAAATGATCTGTTGTACACTTTAGATTGATATATTTCAATCATGAGTTTCGTGAAGATAATTTAATTACCGATAAGGTTGGACAGTTTAGCCACAGTTTTCTCGACCCCATCCGCAAAAATGCCTTCATATAACATGGATAGGTTCTAACTATCATCCAAAATATTTCCCTACAAAAAAAATAAATCAAGATAACACTAATCCGTCCAAAAATGTTGAAGAAAAACAAAACAAAATCTAAAAAGAAGGTAAATACGTCGTTTTGCGAATTGTCTCACCCTAAAGAAATACAACTTGCTACAGAACCAAAAAAAAAGAAAATAAAAACACGCTGCCACGTGTAAGCGCGTGTTTTCCACATTTCAAGTCCCGCGCGTAACTAAATTACCCCACCTAGACGGTTAGAGAATTGGTGCTTTTTTAATCTCACCCATTTTTTCTTCGCTCTCCCCTCGCCGTTAATTCCTCCCTCTGACTCGATCTCCCTCGCTCTTCCGGCGCCCCCTCTGTAACGGCCTTCACTCCTAATCATCTGCTTTTGAGAGCTTTTTTCCTTCTCTTGATCTCCTCATCTCTAATTAGCTAGAGTTTCGCATTTTTCTGGTTGGATTTCTAGTTCCAAAGCTGTTGAAAGAAACGAAGAAGTTTGTATTTGGATTCCGAGATTGTTTTTTTCGTTACTTTTATTTTATCTGTGTTTAGATGGTTCAGTTTGTGTGGATTTGTAATCCGAGCAGTTGATAATGGCGGCAGCGGTGTCCACAACGCCGAATCTGAAGACCACTTCGTCGCGCGGTAGGTCGTGGCGAAACCCTACCAGGCCGTTGTTGATACCTTCTTCGGATACCGGTAGCAATGCGGTGGCTCAACGGCGACCGAAATCGATTCCACGAGAAGTTAATTCTCGTTACATGTCGACCTCGTGTTCTTCATCCTCCACCTCCTCTTCAACAGCCTCGAATTCTTCGTTTCCGTCTACGCGGAGGAGTGCGTCGCCACTTGCGTCGAGAACCGTGTTATCGGGGCCATCAACGCCGGTGGTGAATCCTTTGCCGAAGTCTTGCTTGAACAAGCGGTCACAGTCAGCGGAACGGCGGCGTCCTGCGACACCGAGCCCCATCGAAGGTGCGACTCGAGCGGGAATTTCCGCGGCGGCGAAGGCGCTGATGTCTTCCAAACGGAGTTTGTCTGTGTCCTTCCAAGGAGAGTCGTTCTTGACGCCGATTAGCAAGACGAAGCCTGCTCCGCCGCGGAATTCCGCAAAAGCTACGGCGGAAAGGAAGATAACATCGCCGGCATTGACTCCGAAAAGTGGAGGAGATCACGGGGGAAATGACAGACCGATTGATCGCAATCCATGGCCGGCGAGGTCAAGGCAGTTGAGTTCCGCGAAGCCGCTTAGTACGAGTGTCGATTTAGGCACTGATGTGAAGAAATTGATTGGTAGATCTGGAAGTGCGGTTAGGGCTTTACGACAATCTCTCACTGGTCGAATCGACCAGCGTCCATGTCATGACAAATTGCAAGATAAAATGAGCAGTACCACTTTGACAAATGATGTTAAGAAAGCTGTGAGTGCTAATTTGCCGATTTTCTCCATCTCGGCATCGGAATCAGCAGCCTCAGATACTGAAAGTGTGTGCTCGGACAGCAATTCCAGCTCAAAAGGTAACGGAACTGTGGTCCAAGGCCGAGCTGGTCCTCGAGGTATAATAGTTCCTGCAAGGGTTTGGCAGGAGACAAATAACCGATTAAGCAGAAGCAATTCACTAAAAGCAGCTACTAATTCACCATCTGCTCGGGAAAATCTTATAAGTAGGGGATTGTCACCAATCCGAGGTGGTGGTCTGAGGCCTGCATCACCTACTAGGCGGTATACTTCAACACTGCCAATGGAGAAAACTCTTCCGTCAAGATCAATGGCTAGTCCCAGTAGAGTAAGAAATGCAATAGCAGGTACGTCAAGCAGCGTGCCTTCAGTTTTGTGTTTTGCTGCTGATGTTCGGCGGGGAAAAGATGGGGAGAACAGGATAATCGATGCTCACTTGCTTAGGCTTATGTACAATCGACATTTGCAGTGGCGCTTTGCCAATTCCAGAGCGGAAGCTGCTCT
Organism: Persicaria tinctoria; assembly: GCA_037127255.1. Classification (NCBI taxonomy): domain Eukaryota; kingdom Viridiplantae; phylum Streptophyta; class Magnoliopsida; order Caryophyllales; family Polygonaceae; genus Persicaria; species Persicaria tinctoria. Next base: position 25,559,064 of record JBANSL010000008.1, on the reverse strand, counting down.
GTCTTTGCAAAGGCATGTTGCTGAGGTATGACTTCAAGTTTATCGGAAAGCTGAATTTCGTTGTTCTTCATAATTCTCTTGAGCATTTAATTGAGGGTATTTTCTGAACAATTGTTTGCATCTTATACCGATTTAACATGCCTGCTATATGTAACGTTTACTGACAATGCAATTGTCTTTGATCCATTGAAACTTTTACCTGCACGATATACTTTAATCATCAGTGAAGCTGAGTCTGTTAGTGGACTGTGGCTCAGTTTCACCAACAAAATGCAGCTCACCTGCAGAAGCATTAGAAAACATTGAACTTTTGATTATGAATGCACTGACACTAAGCTGGAAATTCACCAAGCATTTCCTCAAGTCTTAAAATCATCTAGAACAGAAAAGATGGTTGACTATTTTGTGTCAATATTCATTTCATATGTTTTTGGATATCAATTGTCTTTACCTAATTTCTTTTATTATATTTGTGCCACAGAAAAGTCTATATAACGCGTGGAAAGTTACATCAGATCTGCGCTTATCTGTTTCTAATAGGAGATTGGAGTTAACACGGATGAGATTGAAGTTGAAGCTTCTCTCCATTATTAAGGAACAAGTAAGGCTGATGCTGCATTGTGTTTTTGGTGCATATATGTTCATGGTTTTTGAAGTGTTAGCTGATCAGTATTTGTTATTGAGCTGTAAATTTTGTGTATTTTATTATGCTTTGTAATGGTCCTGGTTTTTCCTCTTGGTCAGCAGAATTAAATTAGATTTAAACCATTCACAATGATATATTATTGCAGATGATGTATTTGGAGGAATGGGCTCTCATTGAGAAAGATCATTCTAGTTCTCTGCTAGGCGCTTCCGAGTCCCTGAAAGCCAGCACTCTTCGGCTTCCAATAGTTTGTGGGGCCACGGTAGGTACAAGGTTATGCAAAGTTTCTATTCATTAATGTGCACAACTTGAATTTGTGTTGGATTTGTTGTTTATCAGGTGGATATTCAAAATTTGAAGGACGTTATGTGCACAGCATTTGATGTATTGCAAGCAATGGCGTCCTCAATAAGCTCTTTGCTGCCAAAGGTAGTATTGTATTATGTTTTAATTATCCATCTCGTGGAACTAATATACTCATAATCTTATACATTTTAGTACAATTTGATCCACTTCAAATAGACTTACATGACAGTAGGATGAGGAATCAAAGTCCATATAAATCATATGAATAATGTATAATGAAGAGAATCAAATGACAGTGTAAGTTGTCATGTTGATTACCGGAAGTAACTGTGTGGCTTTTCATGATTATTATTACTCTAATTATTTGTGTGTTGTGTAGAATGCCATATATTTACTATCAGTCTGCATATGCTTGTATATGGTTCTGATGTTTACATCTCAAAGGCTTCAAAGCCTCAACCATATTTGCTTTACTGTCTTGCTGATAGTATTGCACTAAATATTTTACACTTCAGTGGTGACTGCACTACCTTTGGAAACTGGGATTCATATGCTTGGACTGTGGACTTCCACTTTAGATCATTGGTTTAGATGCACGAATCATCTCATGCAAGTTAGTTGATCTAACATTTAAGGCTGTCAACTTTTAACCTAAAAAAAAGGGGGCTTTGAAATCAATTTCCCAAGGGGTGTCTTTTCTGCTTTCTAATTCCGTTCTAGATGTTCAATATGATTACATATACCGCAATATACTGTACTTAACAATGATTGAGAATTACATATACCGCAATATACTGTACAAAATGACTACATTTCATTGAGAATTTAGTCTTGATTTTGTTTGCTACCCGCTTCTATGCACATCTATATATATTTTTAATTTTCGAAAAATGCTGTCATGAACAGGTGGAGGAAATGAATGGTTTGTTCGATGAGGTAGTCAGCACATCTACCAGTGAACTCGCGATGCTTCATGAATGCAGAGGCGTGCTTTCAGTTCTGGCAGCCCATCAGGTAATGACAGATTCTAACTCTCACTCGGTTCATCCATCTGAAAATACTGCAAAAGGTTTGAATAGTACAGCTGACCCTAACGCGGCAAACAGATATGTTGCATTTTGTGTTCAAATCTATTGCCTTTGTCATATGAACCTTAAAGTTTCTTTGAACCAAAACAGGTGAAAGATTGTAGCCTTAGAGCACACAACTTGCAGCTGAAACAAGTAGCACCAAGCTTGCCCAATATTGAAACATGAAAGACCTCCAATGTGACGACCACACCATTAACTTCACATGCCTCCCGAATGTCATTTCCTTGGCAAAAAATGCCGATAATTGCAGGTCTACTCTCTTTATTAGTCTAGTGGAAAGTGTGTGATTTGTAAATATGTGCGGTAAATCGGTACGTAAATCCAGCTGATCAAAGTTCCATATGATTAAGATTAACTAACAATTGGACTCTGTTTATCTCATGAAAGATCAGGAGCCGTACAGTATATACTTATTGGGCCTCTCTTTTTGTAAACTGGCTTACAACTACGGAGTAAACAACTTTGGTCCACTCCACTATCAGTACAAAGAGATAGTATATAAATATATTTCTAATATTAAAATATCTTGTGGTTGTGCACATAGAAAAGGAACATTGAGAACATGACAGGTCTGATATTGGATGGACAAAAAACGAGAGTTACCTGTTGAATGCCAAACCATGAGTTATAATATACTATATAGATAGATGCCATAAAAGAATATCATATTAGATGAGAGGGATAATATTAAAGGGAGAAAAAACAAAGGGATATTATCCACTAAAGGGAAAAGGGTGAAAGACAGGCCAAAAAAATTGGCATCCATTTTTTTTTTCATACGGAGTATGTAATAAATAAAAATTAGTTCACCACAAGTAAAGTTTATAGGGAGTGGAGTGGAGTGGAGTGGAGTGGAGAGGGGAAGGGGAAATTGGTCATGTGGTGGGTATTGAAGGGCGGTGTTACGTGTATAGGTGGGTGTGGGTTGCTAGTTGCTACCCCAATTTAGTGGGGTGTTTTGTGCCCACCCAAATACACATATGTTGTGGGATGCCCCCTCATAGTTGCAACTTCATTTCTCTGGAATCACCCCCTTCCTTCCTTCCTTCCTTGTTAAGTCTATCTATATTAATTTACTTGTTTTGAGTTCTTATATGATGCTGTATTTACATAAACTTTTGTGAAGAAATATGTGTATTTTACTTGTTATGATTTGTTTGGAAGTTAAGTCATTTGAAGTTAAGTTGTATATCAAATCTCCCTCAGACCCCAACTACTCCAATAATTCCATACCATAAAAATAAAAAAAATATTTAATTAATTAATCCTAACTATATATTTTTTTTGGTCACAATTAATCCTAACTATGTGGGAGTATAAATATAACACATGGCCGGCTAGAGATGGGACCGGACTTAAAGAGCAACAAGTTGGCAAGTAACTAAGGAACTGAGAATCTGATTCTGATATATGCCTAATATTTAATTTCAGTTAATCATTAATTTAGTTCTGAAATCAAAAAAAGGAAAAAACAAATGTTGAATACTTGAATATATATATATATATATATGAAACTTATGATAGGGAAGAAACAGTCCTGAATGCCGACTTTGCAAGTTGATACTCATCCCACTTGCTTGGTATTATTAATGTGAGTTTCAGTCACCGGAAACGACTTGTTCTTGATTTTTTTGTTTAATTAATTGGTAATTAGAAGTGTCAAATGGAAGCTTCATACGTCTGAACAACTACTTTTCTAAATTTCTAGAGCTTGTCCCATTAGATTCAATAGAATCATTATACCACATATATATGACCCGTAAAAGCTCAAGTCAATAGTTGTATTAAATTAACAAGGCAATATTGATTTTTTCACCATAAAAGCAAATTGATGGGTTTTTTGCCGTCAAATTAGATGGGTTGCATTTGGTACAGGGGAAGTTGACATTTTAATTTTGGGGGGTTCAGCAACTATTTGGGTTAGGTCATTGATTAAGGATTAATGACTTGGGTTTGAAGGTGTTGAGCGGACCCATTTCATCTAAAACTCCAACTACTCAAATAATACAATGTACTACCATAGACAGATGCTACTATTTCCATCAGTTTAGATTAGAGAGGAACTAAAGCAAATAAATTAATGGCCTAGCAAATCGTTAGAAGTTTGTTGAAACATTAGTGCAGTACCCAACTAATATTGAATTAACAACAGTTGAAAGTAGAGGTGAAACCCCACGTGGAGATGAAGTCGGCAGAGTACATTAACCACTTGGTGATGTCTTCTCGCTCCTCTAGTGTCACGCGTTACGCTTATCGACGTCGATTAAGTTCGATTGAACTAGTCGAATTCGATCAGATTGAACCGACTCTTGTACAATGTATATAGCTCTCTCTCCGTGTTTACATAACAAGGGGTCTCAATTGCTCGTTATTGGCCACCACCGAAGCTTGTCCTGGGGCCTATCTTCTGCCGTGTTTTGGATGTAAAATACTTTGAATCCACTTTTTAATAACAACTGTGTAAAATATATATTTGGCCAACTAATTTTAATTGCCGACAAGCTATGTACCTTACTGTAATAAATAAATAAATTAAAGGACTAATTTAAATTAGAAAGAATCAATTAAATTGAATCAAGTAATGATGAAACACCGATTACACAAAACCCACTCTGAATAGTGAATAGTGAATAGTGAATAGAAGTTCTAATAACAACTATTTACATATAATACCACAATTTAATTATATATAATTGGTACATTGAAATTAACCAAAATTAATGGAAGCTCTAACAAACAACTGATTGATTGATTTGGATGACTACCAGTAACTTCCCAACACCAAGCGGGGCTTCTTCAATGGATGCGGGCTCTCCACCTCTTCCTCCGCGTAGAATTGAGTCTTCTTGGCGAAGTCAACTCTTACGACGGGGCTGGTGGAATCTCCCATAGCTGGCAGGTTGAGGTCGAATCCCCGGTGAGTGACGGTCGACCCCGCGCCCTCCCCGGAGGTAGTCGTCACGGCGCTCCCGGTGCCAGCACTCTTGGTGGCGGTGCCGATGACGCCTTCGTAGTGGCAGCGCTTGTGGCCGCCCAGCGCCTGGCCGGTGGGGAAGCACTTGTGACAGATCGAGCAGCGGTGAGTCTTCCCGCCGCCGGTGGTGGCGGCGGAAGAGGCTGACTTCTGATCATCGTCGACGGCGGAGTGAAGACTCTGGCGGTGGCTGGCCTTGTGGCCGCCGAGGGCCTGGTAGGAGCCGAAGGCCTTGCCGCAGACGCTGCACTTGAAGGTGAGCTTGGGGGTGTAATCAGACGGCGGCGAGGCGGCGAGGGGAGGAGCGGGGGAGGGCTTGGGGGTGGGAGGGGCGCCGCCTCTAGCGAGCATGATGAGGCAGAGGGCGAGGTACTCCTCCTGGGACTGGGAGGTGGAGGTGGAGGAGGAGGAGGCGGAGTCGTGGCGGGGACGCTTGGAGCGCTTCTTGGTGACCCAGCGGTCTAAGGAGATGGGGGCGGGCTCCTCGAATCGGGCGGCGACGATGTTGAGAGTATCAATTTGAAGTGCCATATTGAAATACTTATTGATTTGGGTGGGAGGAGTGAATTAAAGGTTGGATCGATGAGGTCTGAATTGAATGAATAGAAGCAGATAGATAGAGGTATGATGATGAGAAATGAAGGAGAGGGTAAGGAAGTGGGAATGGTTTTATATAGAGGTGGGGAGTGGCGGTTGGCAACGCAACTACACAACACACAACACACAACACACAACACACAGAGAGTTGCGGAAGTTGCGTGGCAAGTGGTAGGAAAGTAGCTTGCTTTTCTTTTTTGAATTAAATAAAAAAAAAAAAGGGAAATAAGAGGAGTGACCGAGTGAAGAGTGGAAGTAGTTGCACTAGACTGGAGCAGTCGTCTATACTCTAGAAGACAACACGTTCCCTCGTTTCGGTTTCACTATCTATAACTTTAGATATTATAATATTTTTGAACCAAAAAAGAATCAGAAATTATAATATTTATTTTAAGAAGTGAAATAAAAATATATTTATACTTTTAATTATTAATTAAAATTTTCAGTTTATTAAAAATTACAACTAATCTATATATATAATAATAATAATAATTATGGAGAAAATTTTAAAAATAAAAATATTGTCTATAAAACGATACGTTTTTCAGCATTAATAATTAAATTTGAATTAAGTGTGTTAAAACTTGATACGTACTAATGCGGAGACGGAGTTAATTAAGGGGAGGGGAGGGGAGGGTAGGAGGAGGGGGACCATATATTTCATAAAAGTAAATGGATAGTGAAGAAGAAGAAGATAGGAAATCAAAGGAGAATGGCACATACATACAGTAGCGACTACCAAGTGAGATACATCATACTACATGATACAGTTAGTAGACTCTTTCAAAGTCAAAATCTCTGAACCGCGTTACCCACTTACCCTTTAATATATTATATATTATATATGGGCAACCCCGGCCCCCAACTATCATTTCAATATTTCAATATCCCAAAATCCAATTCGCATGCAGTTTCGTAATTCATCATACTCCGTAAATGTGAACTTAATACGAGGGCCGCCGATTCTGATTGCAAGTACATTAATCGTCACCACTACCACTACCACTGATTTTATAAAGAGAGAGAGAGGGGGAGAGACGGAATGGTATACTAACTATTACCTACCTACCTACCCTTACCCAAACCATGAATTCAAGGCCACCCTACTCCTTCCATCTCCTACATCAGAGGAAGAGTTTTACACTCCACACCGGAAGCAGAGAACCAAGCGCACACTTTTTTGTTTTACTGCTTTCGGTTTTTTATTGAAAATATTTACGGTTACGAAAAAGTCGGTATAAACAACCTATTCTCAGATAAAAATTTAGGGACACTGAATATTGGTAAATGACTGCACATATCCTTCTTTTATTTCTTACGTACCAACTTAAGTCCACTTCTTCTTAGGCTTTTTTTCCGCGAGTACTAGTACTTAATGCTTTACTGTATAAATCGGCGTGGGATGGGAATATGGGATGCCCAATCCAAAATAGGAAAATTGAAGGGACAAACGGTAAAATCATTATTCTAAGGATGGTAAACCTGTGATTAAATTAATGCTTGAGAAAGGTTGGATTATATGAACTTGTTGCTACTCCTATTATCAATACCTCTGCTACTTCTTTTACTGCTATTGATAAGCCTATGTCTATGCATGATACCATGTTATGGCATGTTAGGTTAGATCATATTGGTAATAAAGGTCTTGAGAACCTGTACAAATTTGGTGTTATATATTCTTGCTAAACCATGCCCCATTGACTTGTGTGAAAACTGTGTTTTAGGCAAGCATACAAGAAAAAGTTTCAAATCATCTGTGCATGTTTCTACTGCTCCTCTTGATTATGTTCACTCTGATGGGCCCTGCCCAAGTTTCTACTGTTGGTCTTAAGAGATATTTTATGTCTTTGATTGAACATTTTAGTAGAAAAGTTTGGGTTTATTTGTTGAAAACTAAAGATGAAGCTTTTGAAACCTTTAAAACATGGAAGTCTATGGTTGAAAAGGAGCATGGCCTATCTATTAAGTGCTTAAAAACTGACAGTGGTCTTGAATTTTGCAATTCTCTGTTTGATGTATATTGTAAACAACATGGCATTAAAAGGCACTTGACAATTCCTGGAACTCCCCAGCAGAATGGTATTGCTGAGAGGATGAACATGACTCTTCTTGAAAAGGCTAGGTGCATGGTTATTTCCCATGGTTTGAAGCATTGTTTGTGGGGTGAAGCTGTTATGACTGCTGCGTATTTGATAAATAGAACCCCCTCTTCTGTGATTGATTTTAAAACACCTTATGAATTATGGTATAAAAGAAAGCCTAACCTTGATCACCTTAAACCTTTTGGTTGCACTGTATACTCCTATATTAACCAAGGTAAGTTGAATCCCAGGTCACAAAAGTGTGACCTTTTGGGATACCATCAGGGTGTTAATTAAAGGCTATAAACTCTTGCTTGTTCAACCTAGTGTTTATAAAACTATTGTTAGTAGAAATGTCATCTTTAATGAAAATGAATTTCACTTTAAAATGGCTTCTGTTCCTACTGTGCATGACACTAACCTGCAGGTACACAATGGTGATCAGTTTTATGTTCCTAAGAACAATGAAACTGAATCAGATGATGAGTTTGATACTGGTTATTCCCCCTCCCCTCCTCTTACTCTCTCTTCTGTTTCTCCTACCCCTTCTGATTATGTGACTGTGCAACCTCACCAATTGGGTGGGGGAGCTCATGAACCTATTGTTGAACCTATTGTACCTTCCTCTTCTGCTTCTCCTATTTCTGTGAATGAGGATGCTCTTGTTGAGTCTGTGCTTGCTTCTGGTTCTGGTTCCTCTAGTTCTTCAGTTGCTGAAAGGCATGATCTCACTGATTGGCAGTTAACTAGGGATAGGAGTCCTAGGATCGACATTCCTAACACTACTACAAAATTGAGCAAATAACCCATAGAATATAACCCGGGTGTTCCATCCACGAGCTATAAAGTTGTAAAATCGAAAAAATAGACTTAGAATAACCTTTATATACCGCCAAGGGAAATATCCGGTGTATATAAGGGCTTTTTTAATCGAATAATCTTAAGTATGAACGCCCGGGTTATTATGTCCTATGAATTCTAAACCAATTCCGGGTTATTTAACCCTATTTTAATTTGAATCCATAAGGGCGATTAATTGAGATATCAGATAGAGTTCACCTCTTCCTTTCTCTCTTCCACTTCCCCAATCGATCCCTTCCGACTCAATTGCCTCATCACCGTTCGTCTTCTTACGACGTCGGGCGTCCATAACTCTCGGATCCCTTCCGACTCAACTTTACTCCCCTCCTCATCGTTCGATTTCTACAAGGTCGATCGTTTATAAGCCTTTCTCTGACATGCCCTACTAATGACACCGACTAATTTGGGGTTTTATTGTCGGCAACCGTTCTAATCTTGTTGCCACCGCTCCACCACTTCTAGTGTTGCCACCAGTACTGCGTCAATTGAAGAAAGCATCATTCCATCACTGTTGCTGCTAGAGAATGCATAAGGTAGGTTTCGTAATACTTTGCTTACTCTTTTGTGTTCAAATTTACCCATTTAGGTTTAGGATTGACAAAATAAGTGAATTTTTGTTGAAATTTTGGTTACTTTGGGCTGAATTTGTGTGGATATTAGTGTATGTGTGTCGAAATTATGGTTAACGAGACTAAGTAGGAGTTGGCATTGTAATCCCCACTTTGAGTGGCGCCTTGTAAGCTGTAAGGAATGGAGAATATGAATTGTGTATAATTGTACTTGTTTGTCATCCTCTTTAATTAATTTCTTTATGCCTAGCTTCTTTTTTTTGTATGTTTTGTTACTGGATTGGATGAAAATAACCAGTGGAAAAGCTAATTAGTACTTAGCCTTGATCTCTCATTGAGTGTAGATACTCTTTATTTTTTTAATAAATAAAAAATTAATGAGTTTAGGTACTTGCTACACCGGAAAGATTTTGGTTCTTTAATTGGAATTGGTTCAGATAACGAAAGTCGAAAGGTATGACTGTATGAGTGCAAGCAAACCCACCTGTTCTGGTTAAAATAAAATAAAAAAAGCAATCCCACCTATGTGACAATGGCATAGAGTGATAATTACAATACACTAGCTAGCTACTGATTTATGTAAATATCATACAGGAAAGTTAAGGAATTAAAAATGTAAAGCTACTAATATGTGGACTCAAGGAAAATGAAAACAATAATGAAGCAAAGAAAACAATTAAAAAAACATTCAACAAAAAATTTACATAAATGTCTCTGTTCATCTTATTGATCTCAAAATTGGTTAAGGGGAATTTGAACAAAAATACCCCTTTAATTTATTATCATTTATCAACCACAATTGATTTCCCAACAGATCTACACGATATATAGATGTAGACTGAATTTTCATTCAACTGCCCTACAATATACACATAGCCTTTCTTATATTCTCTAAATAATACAATATCCTCTTTCTTATAATTTTTCTCCCTGTTTTTGTTGATTATAATAATTTCAATCTTGGCATTTTGTGAGATTTTTCTCCCTTTTTGTTGTGAGCTTTGTTATAATGGTATTCTGTGAGTTTGTCCTTACATTTCTGTTTTGGCATCTACCTCCCTTTTTAAGAAGTTAATGATGAAAATTGATCATATTTTTGAAAAATCATCTGTAACAGTTGTAGTATGTAACTAATCCTTGTAGCTTGTAACTTGAGTTACAAATACCAATGTGGAATGCATTCCTTCTCTAGAAGTAGCTTTTCATGTTCGTTTTAGACTTGATGTATGCCTGTATGTTCATCTTTTTTTTAGATTTGGTGTATGTATCTGCATCTTTTTTATGTTATTGAACTGATGTTTTTTTGTTCTTATTCTGTCTTCCTTCGGACAGATGGGCAAGACAAATTCTTCCTGACAATAGATCGGATGGTGGAGTTGAATGCAAGAAGGGCAAAATTTCCTAGAAATACTGCCAAAATTACCCAATATAATGCAGGTTTGAAACCAATATTGCTCGCAAGTATTTTGTATTATTCCATAGAATTCAGTAGCAAACTATATGATGATTTAAGGCATGAATGTGCTACTGTTGGGATATAGAATGTGGAACTAGAGAGATGCAACCATCTAGATAAGATTTAGTGCCATGAGCACTCAAAGCAATTGTCAAGTTATATAGTCTTAAAGCTTTCTTGCTTTATAGGTTTTATTAACCATCTATGTATTAACTTGTTCTTTTTCTTTTTGTTTAGGCCAAATGACATTGCTTTCAAGTCTAATCTTATCACAAGAAAATCAAGATCTCATCCCTTGTTATTTTGTGTGCATGGAAGTGTAGTGCTGATAGAATAGAACTCTAAAAGTTTGAAATGGTGAACTGATGAGTCTTATTTACCTTTTTAGCCGTTGCTAACCTCAATGGTCAAATAGGAACTTTATTTTTAGGATTACGATGTATCTAGGGTATGGAATTTGTGTTTTTACCTTGCTTACACTGAGTTTGTAAAATTTGATCTAGGGGAGACAAAAGCCTTGAAAATTGCAAAGCTGCCAGAAGAATTGCAAGCTACGCAATTACAATTGGAAAAAGAGATGGCTCTGGTCTTTCCCTTTTATATGTATCTTGTTCATATTACCAAATTATTTCAGGACAAAGAGCTATTGGTACCAATGATTTTGAAGATATCGAATGTTGGTAAGTGGTTTCAGACCTTTAGATATGGGTTATCATTCACATTAATGAAGGATATGATTTCTGTTTAGTGATTGTTGTGAGCTTTGTTGTAGTGATATTCAATGAGATTGTTCTTGCATTCCTATCTTAGCATGCCAATTTTTTTTCCCAAACCTAAATATATTGATGATACTACACAGTAAATCCATTTGGGAAGTCCTGATGAGCCAAAAATGTTGTTACCCATTACCAAATTATTATGACTTTTGCAGGCTTTTGCTTTACCGAGAGTTCAAGATATTCGCCATAAGTACCTTTTTATCTCGAGAAAGGTAAAAAGTTTCTTGATTATTTGACACATCCAGACTATTTGAAATTTCATAGAAGTAATGAATGAAAGGTTTAACTCTGCTCCTACAGACAAAAAAAAAAAGTAACAAGGTTCCTAAAATTGATCATTTTAGTTATGTTATTATCTGCTTCGACGCTGATGGTTTTACTTGATTGTGCTTTGTTTTTAGGTTGTTATCATGAAAGAATGTGCTTTTGTTGGTGGTTGGATGTCAAGGACTTGCCATCACCATATTCATTTTGAGGTACTACGTACCAACTACTCTGAATCCTAAAATTGATGGTTTTACTTGATTGTGATTTGTCTTCTTAATTCTTATATTACTTTTCTAGGAATTATTATGTTCTTACCTCAATTCTGAACCAAATACTCTGATTTTTTATTTTCTTTTAATTTCCACAAAAATTTATATCAATTTTTCAAGATGTAGAGCAAGAGCTATGATATTGGGTGGTTAATTTGATCCCAAAATATTAGTGTGACACACAAATTACATTTTATTTTAGTTACAAAATTGATTGTTCTTCCTCCACTATTTTTTTTGTACTCACAGCAACTTATGCTTGTATTATTTGTAGAACTACATGGTTCAGGCAAGGAATTAGAATCAAAGAAGGTGTCTGGAAGAGCACTAATACGATGCAACGAGATCTTCTAAAGAGTCACAAGGAATAAGGATATATAATTTTTATTTTATTTGGACAGATGGCATATATATGCTTTAATTGTAGTAGCAGATGTCTATCTTCTGATCTCCTTGATATCCATCTTCTAATTAAACAAGTTCTTTCATATGTATTTATAAATTTACTTTGTTATATAAAAAAGAGTTTCCTAGTCATTTCATAATTTAGCCCGAGCATAAAACTGTAGGGTTATATCTGGTTTAGTAAAATGTACTAGGTAGCTGGAATCTACCCTATAAAAAAGTCAAATATATATCCCGGATCTATAATATCCGGGTTATAATGTGGACTATATAACCCGAAAGTTCCATAAATCCAGAAAATATATTGAGCACTAAATAACCCGGATGTTTCAATGTCCGGGTTATATTGTACACAAAATAACTCGTAGCCTTCGGTGTATAAAGTGTGGATAACCGGATTCATCAAGTCAAATAACCCGGGTGGTTGGTCCGGGTTATATACTATTGTGACTATATAACCCGCTGACTTTTAACCCGGACCATATCCGAGTTATAAAGCCTTAAAAATCCGGGTTATAAAGCCTTTTTTGTAGTAGTGTAATAAAATGTTCATAAACAACATTGTTGAGTTTGCTTGTCTTGTTTCTGATATGGTTAAAAGTTTTACACTTGATACTTATGAACAAGCTTTAAAGTGTGCTCATTATAAGAATGGGAAAAAGGCTATGGATAAAGAGATTGAGTCTATGAAAATCAACAAAACCTGGTCTTTAGTTGCTAAACCTGAAAGTGCAAGACTTATTGATTGCAAATGGATTTTTAATTAAGCTAAAAAATGGTGTGTCTAAATCCGATCCACCTAGATATAAAGCCAGGCTTGTTGCTAAAGGATTCACCCATAGAGAGGGTGAAGACTATAATGAAATCTTTGCTCCATTTGTTAAGTATAAGACTCTTAGACTCATACTTGCTATGACTGTTGTGCACGATTTTGAACTTGAGCAAATGGATGTTAAAACTGCTTTCTTGCATGGTGACTTGGACGAAACTATATACATGAGACAACCTAAGGGCTTTGTTGATTATGTTGAATAAGTCTATCTATGGTCTTAAACAGTCTCCACGACAGTGGAACATTAAGTTTGATAGTTGTATGAGGTTCAATTTAGGTTTTAAAAGAAGTAAGTTTGATACATGCTTGTATTTCAAAGGTATTAAAAGAAATGGTCCTGCTACTTATGTGCTTTTATATATATGTTGATGATATTCTGTTGATTTCTAAATCTAAAGAGTGCATCTTAGACATTAAAAAGAACTTACAGAAGCATTTTGACATGAAAGATTTGGGTATTGCTAAGAAAATTAGGGGTGTGCATGATTCGGTCCAAACCGAATTTTCGGGCCGAACCTAACCGAACCGAAGTTTTTCGGTTCGGCTTTCGGTTCAAGAATTTTCATTTTTCGGTTCGGTTTGTGTTCGGTTTCGGTTCGATTTGTGTTAAACCGATTTTTTTTAATACACTACATAAATACATTGTATATATATATTTGCATGTGTATGTATATTTCTAATTGTATATGTATATATACACTGTATTTTGTTAAAACTTTAAAACTATGTATACTTTAAAGTATTAGGGAATATGTACACATATTTTGGAATATATTTGCATGTGTATGTATATTTGTAATTGTATATTTGCATGTGTATGTATATTTGTAATTGTATATGTATATAACACTGTATTTGTTAAAACTTTAAAATTTGTATACTTTAAAGTATTTTGGAATACATACACATATTATATATATATATATATATATATATATATATATATATATATATATATATATATATATATATATATATATATATATTTTTGTATACTTTAATTTTTTTTAATGGAAATTCGGTTCAATTATATTAAAACCGAACCGAACACAAACCAAACCGGTAAATAATCGAACCGAACCTAATGCTTTCGGTTCGGCTTTCGGTTTGAAATTTTGAGATTTTCGGTTTCAATTGGGTTCGGCCCGGTTCGGTTAGGTTTTGAACCGATGCACACCCTTAAAGAAAATCTTGGGGATGTCCATTCTTAGAGATAGACAACATAAAAATTATGGCTGCATCAATGTGATTACATTCATAAGGTGCTTGATAGGTTTCATATTTCTAGTGACAAAGTGAATAACATTCCTTTAGGTCCTCATCTTGATTTGACTAAGTCTAAAGATGTCTTGTCTGCTATTGAGATGAAAAATATGAAGTCCATTCCTTATGATGCTACAGTTGGGTCTGTTATGTACTCTATGATTTGTACAAGGCCTGACTTGGCATTTGCTATCAGTACTCTAAGCAGGTTCATGTCTAATTCTTCTGAGAAGCACTGGTTATCCATGAAATATGTATTAAAATACTTGCTTGGCTCTGTAAATTTGTCATTGTTATATTCTGAGCATTCTCATGCATCTGAATTACATGGCTTTGTTGATGCTGACTATGCTAGTAACAAGGACACTAGCTAGGAAATCAATTACTTCCTATGTGTATACATGGGCAGGTAATTGCATTTCCTAGAAGTCCCAACAACGTAAAGAAGCATTATCTTCCACTGAAGCAGAATACATTGCTGCTACAGAAGCTTGCAAAGAAGCTATCTAGCTGCAAGGTATTTTGAAAGAGGCGGAAATGAAGCATTACACATCTGTACTGCATATAGACGTCCAAAGTGCTCTGTATTTGTGTAGAGATCGTATGTACCATGAGCGTACTAAACATATTGATGTTAGGTATCATTTCATTCGTGAAAAGGTTAAAGATAACATCATTCATGTTAAGAAAATTGATGGTAGAGTTAATCCGGCCTGCACACTTTGGCACTAAAATTGTTCCTTATGAGAAATTTGTGTTTTGCAGGAACTTCCTCCATTTGGAGGAACTTGAGTGATCTCTGTGTGTGATGTGTGCTTGGGCTGAGGACGAACCTGGCCATGAAGAATCCACTTATCAGTAGAGTCTGAGTCTGCCCAGTGCAAGACTTAGAAAAGTAGAGGGGTGTTTGTAATGTTATGTGTTTACTTTCCTAATCTTTTCCTTTGGCATGTAATATCGTTTTATGTGTGTATGGACATGTATGTGTGTATGATGACTATACATGTGACGTATAATATATAGTATGCATATATGATGCACTATAGTTTAATCTCGACTGAGTCGTATTGAGCTTGATGAAGCTTGATCCTCTAACGGGATTATAACTATAGTGGGGTTTAACATATATGTGTAACATATATTATACATGTCATATGTATACGATATATTATAGGGAGAAAGTTCTAACCGGATTGGGCTTTAGCCCATAACCAGACCCAACTGGTCTCGGCACATGGATGAGCTCAATAGCCCAGTGGATCTAACGAGCTTACCTTGGGTTACCATTCGTGTGTGGAGCGCTACGTTTTGGAGCTCGGGCTTGACCTAGCTATATAAGCTCCTTTTTAGGGTTGGTGCTCTTCACAAACGCTCTGCTAGGGTACGGTTTTCTAGGGTTTGGAGATTTCCTGCTCTTGCCGTCGGCTTGCGAGCGCTCGGAGAAGAAAGGTTGCTGTAGGCATCTCTGGGAAGGTGGAACGAGCTCCGACGTCCTCCTGGGTGGCCACTTTCCGTGCCTTCTGAGATCTAGGGTTCTTGGAATAGTTGCCAACTTAGACTTCTGTAGGGGTCGGCGATAACACCGTGTAAATGATGAGAAATTCACCATGTATATAAGAGTACATCCCCTTCAATTTTTTTGGAAATGAAGTATTTTTATTAGGATTGTTGATTTTTTTTTCTATTTGGTTCGTTATATGTGTGTGCGACCCATTCGCTTAATTTAAACCATAGATGAATTTCATGCATTCATTAAAATTACATTTCTTAGTCGATAATTAATTCACATAAAATGAACCCACTAATGCTAAACCATAACTGATGGAGTGATCTGAGTTCACTACGCCAGATGGACTTTCGGGCGACGGACCGAAGTCGTCGCCTGAAAGGTGTTTTTCGCCCTCTGACAACTCAGGCGACGAACTTCCGTCGCCTGAGTTGTGGTCGGGTGACTTTCATCCTTCCACCATTCAGTCGATGACCATCTGTATGTCCGTCGGCAGAGTAAACTCAGGCGACGGAAAAAGTGTTCGTCGACTGATGATGTTGTCAGAGGCCAAGGGCCATCCAGGCCCGCCCATTAAGACTCAGGCGACGAGTTTAGTGTCATAAGTTCGTCGCCTGAGTCGGTCCATAGGGCTATGAAAGCATTCAGGCGACAGAATTTTTTCTTAATGTGTCGTCGCCTAGATAGTTTCAGGAGACGGAAATAGAATTATTTTGTCTCCTGAGCGGTCCATAGGGCTATGAAAGCATTCAGGCGACGGAGTTTTTTCTTTATGTCTCGTCGCCTAGATAGTTTCAGGAGACGGAAATATAATTATTTTGTCTCCTGAGCGGTCCATAGGGCTATGAAAGCATTCAGGCGACAGACTTTTTTCTTTATGTCTCGTCGCCTAGATAGTTTCAAGAGACGGAAATAGAATTATTTTGTCTCCTGAGTGTAGTCTAAGGATGCATTCTCAGTTGCTGCTTTCATCGTGAAAGTGGACCTTGAGTATCGATCAACAGTATATACTCCAGTCCCCCATAAGTGGCGAAGCTCATCGATCAACGGCTGCATGAACACACTAAGACACTTTCCTGGAGACTTTGGTCCCGGAATCAACAACGCTAACATGTTGAATTCCTTCTTCATGCACAATGACGGAGGCAAGTTGTATGGCATCACTATGACAGGCCATGTGCTATGGAGGGTTGACTGATTCCCAAATGGATTGAATCCATCGGTTGCAAGTGCAAGTCTCACATTCCTCACGTCTTCAGAGAAATGCGGGTAGGTTTTGTTGAATTCTTTCCATGCCTCACCATCTGATGGGTGTTTCAACCATTCTGCATCTCTCACCCGCTCACCATGCCATCGCATAGCCTTTGCAATGTTCGGCTCCATGAACAATCTCTTCAGTCTAGGGGTTAAGGGAAAGTACCGGAGAACCTTCCTGGGAACCTTGCCTCTCGTACCCTCCCTAGTACACCACCTAGGTGTGTTGCACTTGGGGCACGCTTCGAGATCTGCATATTGTTTGCGAAATAGCACACAGTTATACTCACAAGCGTCGATCAGCTCGTACCCAAATGCAAGGTCCCTAATCACACTCTTCATCTTCGCTCCATCCGTAGGATGTTTATGTCCTTTCAGCAACATGCGAGCAATGTGTGCGCACATGCCGTCCAAGCTCCTATCTGTCCAACCAAACTCTGACTTCATCTGCATTGCATCCAGACAGGCATCCAGAACAGTCATATCGCTGTTCTCACACAATGGCATGTTTGCTGCCTCTATAAGCCTATTATATTTCTCGTAATCATCGTCAACAACATATTGGAACGGAGGATCGTCGGGGACAGAGTGCGCCTCATATCCGGCATGAAACGGAAAAGCATCGTGCAGAATGTTCATAGCCGGACCATCAACGGAGGAAGATGCCCCTTCCTCCCGGATCTGCGTTCGTCGTTGCTCATTTGTCCTATCAACTGGGGCTTCGCCATGCTTGTCCCAAACAGTATAACTAGGCCACATTCCCATGTGGGCCAAATGACTGTGTATTTCATCTATTGGCTCCCATTCATTGTCGCGGCATCTCCGACACGGACATAGGAAATGAGTCATTCCATTCGCATTATCTCTAAGATTCTGCATAAAGAGAAATATTCCTTTTTGATACTCCCCGTGAGCGTGAGGGAGTAGCATCCAACTTTTGTCGATCATTATCGTCCTATCATTATCAATCCATTCATATGAATTCATCACATTCTAAAATGAAATTGCACATAAACAATCCATTCTCATCATCTATGTCATTCTACACCACATTCTAAAATAAAATTTAACATAAACAATCCATTCACATACACAATCCATTCATACCTCAAACTCAATTTAAAATCAATTTCCAATCATACACAATATATACATACACAATTTCAACTCAATTCCATTCTCATCATCTATGTAATTCTACACCATATATACATACACAATTTCAACTCAATTCCATTCTCATCATCAATTCATAACACAAACTCAATTTAACCTCCATTTAACCTCAATTCCATTCTCATCATCAATTCATAACACAAACTCAATTTAACCTCCATTTAACCTCAATTTCAACTCCATATACACATACACAACTCTTTCTCCTCATAAACTCCATTGAAACAACTTTTTTACCATCCAAACTCGATTAAAAAAGACAAGCTCATCATCAAATATCCAAACAAACAATGTATATGCATATATTCAACAAAAAAAACAAAATTTTTTAAAATTTATACATACCTTCAATGGAGGTGTGAAATGGGGGAAAATTTTCGAGCCCTCTAGGGTTATTGTGGGAGAAAGGATGAAGGTGAGAGGGTAATTATTGTACAGTACAACCGATTTATTTGGTTGTTACGGAAAACACATTCAGGCGACGGACATATATACACCTCCGTCTCCTGAGTGAATAGTAATAAATATGGGGTCAACTACCCCACTTTTCAGGCGACGAAAATATTTAAAAGTTCGTCTCCTGAATGAACAGTATTTAATTACCCCCACCAACCGGACTTTATTACTCTACTTTTGAAAAAGTCCAACGTTCAGGCGACAGACCACTGGAACTTCCGTCGCTGCAAAGGCCCGAACAACGCTCAGGCGACGAACCAATAGAATTTCCGTCGCGACAAAGGCCCATTCTGACAGCCGTCATTCAGGTATGGATACCTGTTTGGGCGACCGATCTTGAGAAATGTTCGTCGCCTGGATTTGTTCCGTCGCCTGAGTACAGTTCAGCCGACGAACATTGAGGTTTTCTGGTCGGCTGAACATGGGTTGGAGGCGGTTTGGGCCTCCCAACGTTCAGGCGACGGGCCTTAGTAATTTGGTCGCCCGAACATGATTCAGGCGACGAACCTTTTTAGGTCCGTCGAGCGAGAGTGAATCTGGCGTAGTGGTTGATAACTACCGACGACGTACGACTTTTGACTTTTCCTTTGCATTTCTTTTTACTCCTTAATATATTTAATTTAATATAAGTAAACACTATCTTCTTATAATGTTAGGGAGCCAGAACATGGTCGAAATTTACCTCATCACAATTAATTAATTAAATCGACTCTGAAAAGTGGAAACGGTGTACATAGTGTGGACATATGAGAGGCGAAAAACCCGCCTAAATATTCATTTATTTATATTATTGTGTACGTATTAAACACATTCATCTTGTGTGTATGTTAGAAATATCCACCTTTCTACAACACGTGGAGACACGTGTACTTTCATTCCAAGAAAAGCTCAAATTATATTTATATATTTGACCTTATCTCTTTCACGCATATATGATTAATGATATATCCCTCTTCATTCTCTAGCAAAATCCATATTCAATTGGCTTATAATATTATTTTTTTTAAAAAAAAAAGTGTATATATAAGTAGTAATCGACTTGTGGATGAGGTGTTACATAGAAATTAGAATAGAACCCACAGGAAAACACGGTAAACACCAAACAAATCACAATTGGGTGGAGGGTGCCACGTGGCACACCCTCTCAAAGTATGAATCCAGCCGGGCCAACTATATATTGGGTATATCTGGTATCTTTGTTGAAGAAACTTACACCACCAGAATCTGATTTTCAATTACATTTTGATGTATATAAAAGGAGATGGCCAAAATTAAAAAGGGCATCAACTCAACACAACACTTGGCCGTGTTTGGAGGATGAAATCACAGCGACCTACTCAGTGTGCTATATATGTACGTGGACCAATATTCATCCACCAAGTGTCATTTATTGTTCGTTTATCAATCGGGTGGCTGTAAATACTAAATACTCCCCAAATTTTTTTAAAAGAAATTCAACGATCATGTGTATGGGATCGGTACGGTTGAAACGTATGTTTATTGTTAAATTTTTTAATAATGGTCAAATATTTTTTTGGAAATATGTATTATTGGAAAGTTGAACAATTGTTACAATTCTACTACTGTGAGTAAATTAATGTGGGTTGATAAGTGTGAAATGTATGATTCAATCAAATTAACTGAGCATAACAGCTCAATATGTAAGAGATCATTCACTCTTGTTTCATAGGAACCACCGAATCATGATCAAATTAAGAAGGAAAACTGGCTGCCAAGGCCTTCATTCATACAATACAACAATCCCAAAAACCCAACTGAATGACAGTATGAGGTTAGTTTAAATAGTATGGAATCCTTGAACATGATTGGTGCAACACAACAATACAAAAAAGTGCAAAGCTAGCTTATTACAAATAAGAACGAAATGAAACTGAAATGTAATGCAAATGAGCTGAGAAATGCAGTGCATTTCTCTCCCTATCGATCCCCTCCTCAAGTTGGGACTTCTGCAAAGCCTATAAGACCCAACTTGGACGCAAGAAGAAGATGTTGTTTTTCTCCCAATGGTTTTGTCAATACATCAGCCAATTGAGACCCACTCTTGATGTGCTGAGGATACACAAATCCTACTTGAAGCCTTTCTCTAACAAAGTGACAATCAATCTTCTAGTGTTTAGTCCTCTCGTGAAATACAGGGTTCTCAACAATGTTTAAAGCAACTTGGTTGTCACAATAGAGGGAAATTGGCAAGGGCACCTTGATATACAAAGTGCTAGCTAGGGACTCCTTCAACCCAAACTAGCTCACTAGTTGTCATTGACATGCTTCTATACTCAACCTCTACTGAAGACTTAGACACTGTGTTTTGCCTCTTTGTTTTCCAAGAAACCAGGCAATTCCCTAAGAAAACACAATAGCATATCTTGCACTGAACCTGAGTGCTAGATGGGAAGTGGAAGGATAATGAAGACCAACTATGATTGATCCTTTAAGATATCTAATAACATGGAGGCCTGCATCAAAATGAGGTTGACGTGGCTCACACATAAACTGACTCAAATGCTGCACAACATATGAGATATCAGGCCTAGTATGATTGAGGAATAACAGTATCCTAATCAATCTTCTATAAACCTCTAGATCTAACATAATCTTCCCTTCACCAGATGACAATTTAAGGCCTCTTGGAAGAGGAAAAATAGCAGGTTTGCAGTCAAGCATGTTGCATTCCTCCAAGATATCTACTATATATTTCCTTTGGTGTAACAAAGTGCTTGAATTACCCCTTAGAATCTCCAGGCCTAAGAAATACCTTGCCAAACCAAGGTCTTTGATGGTAAAGGCCTTGTTCATTGCATCCTTAGTAGCTTTAACGACTGATTCATCATCTCCAGTCAGCAAAAGATCATCAACATACACCACAACTATGACCATTCTTTTATCAACCTTTTTTGTAAATAAAGAATAGTCTTCAATGGATTGAATATTAGGGCTGGGCAAAATTTGGATCGGACCGTAATCGGACCGGAAATTACGGTCTTTGGATCGGACTGGAATCTTACGGTCCGGTCCAAGATTTTTCTATTTCCGGTTTACGGTCCAAACCCGGGATCGGACCGGAATTTCTGGTCCAGACCGGAATTGGACCGTA
Source organism: Persicaria tinctoria (assembly GCA_037127255.1). NCBI lineage: Eukaryota > Viridiplantae > Streptophyta > Magnoliopsida > Caryophyllales > Polygonaceae > Persicaria > Persicaria tinctoria. The sequence continues at coordinate 25,537,163 of JBANSL010000008.1, read as the reverse complement.
AACTTTACCATTAAAAAAAAAAAGGAAAGAAGTTCTGTCAAAAAAAGAAGAAGCGTGCATTTCCACTTTTTCAGACTTCCAGTACCCTCCTCACGCCTCACCCTCCATTCCAATTTCCAAGTCGGCATCAAGCTCTCGCTCGACGCTCCTTCTATCTTCTTCACGCCTCTCCACCTCATGGCTCACCCTCCCGGAGTCACGGCCACCTACTGTACTCTCCGCCTCCCGTGCTCGACGGCAGCAGTACTGTAGTATCATCGACGAGTTTACATCTCTCTTCTCAAGTTTTTAGATCTAGGTTTTTTTTTGTGTATTTTGACAAATTAATGTCGATTTTAGTATAGATTTGGAGTAATTATAAGTATTCTAGACTAAGATTGAAGAATCTCGTCCCGATTTTAAACCTAGGGTTAAAGAAATTTCAATTTGTAATATTTGTAGATCTAGATTCGATTTTAAGGGTAAAGGTTAGAAAAATTTCAATGTTGATTTTAGTCTAGGCTTTGTGCTTTAAAAAATTGAGAAACTACATAAAGTGAGCCTAGATTGAGTCGAGACCATAAGTTCCGGTCCAACCGGTCTTTACGGTCCGTGGACCGGAAAGACCGGGACCATAAATTCCGGTCCCGGTCCGATCCACGGTCCAAGTTCTTGGAGATTACGGTCCACCGGTCTTGGACCGGACCGGAATCTCCGGTCCGGTCCAGACCGGATGCCCAGCCCTATTGAATATATCCAAGTTTGATAAAGAATTTACAAAGCTCATCATTCCACTCCTTAGAGGCTTGCTTCAATCCATAAATGGATTTCCTTAGTTTACAGACCTGAACAGGTTTGCCAAGACTGTAATCATTTAGAGGACACATATAGACTTTCTCATCTAAGTTCCCATGCAGAAAATCATTATTGACATCTAGCTGATGAAGAGGCCAACTTTTAAGAGTTGCTACTGCAAGCAAGATTCCGAGTTTCTAATTGTAGCAAACTTAGCCACAGGAGAAAAGGTATGTTTGTAATCTTTCCCTTTGATCTGGTTATAGCCCTTGGTCACAAGTTTAGCTTTATATCTTTCTACAGATCCATCAGGCTTATTTTTGATTTTGTACACCCATTTGCTTCCTGTGACCTTCTTGCCATTAGGTAAATTTGTCATTTCCATTCCAAGGCTTTAATCTTTCCATATATATATATATATATATATATATATATATATATATATATATATATATATATATATATATATATATATATATATATATATATATATATATATATATATATATATATATATATATATATATATATTTTCATAGCATTCACCCAATCTGGATTCTTAACAGCTTGTGAGAATCTACATCGCTCTGATACCATGTGAAATGTATGCTTCAATCAAATAAACCGAGCACAACAACTCAATATGTAAGAGATCATTCACTGTTTCATAGAAGGAATAAAGGAATCATGACCCCAAAGAAGGAAAACTGGTCGCCAAGGCCTTCATTCACACAATACAACAATCCCAAAAACCCTACTGAATGACAGTCTGAGAAAGCTTAAATAGCATGGAATCCTCGAACACGATTGGTGCAACACAACAAAACAAAAAGTGCAAGCTGACTTATTACAATTACAAATAAGAACGAAATGCATGAAACTGAAATGAGCTGCAAATGAGCTGAGAAATGCAACTAAAGGGCATATCTCTCCATAATAAGTATACGGAATTAATTGTTATTACATGGTAAATATATCGTCAAGTACACGGTGAAGGAAGTCGAACACGTAGCATGAATATGCGGTTAAATGAGGCCCCTTGTTATTTTGAGTTGGGAGAAACGAGAGTGTGTAGTACACATTTTCAACCTAGCTAGCTAATTAATCATTGTTTAAATGTACTCTATATAATTCTTTCTCCTAATCTAAAGGAGTGCGCAGTATACATGTATGGCCCTATCGCGTACGCACATTCGCAGTGCGTGTAGGTGCTTTTTTTTTATATAAAAAAAAAGATCTATCATGTATTATGGATGCGTGAAAATCCGCACATCCACAATACACAAATGCAACTGCGTATCGAGCAATAAAATAACCATTCAAATAAAAGCCCCTAAGTTTATTACTAGGTAATAAAAAAATGACTTGAATATATTTTAGGTAACTAGCTGGATAACTATTCGTTACTAAATTATAATTTTTGTTTGTTTGTTTGGTTGTGAACTTGTGATCGATACTAAATTATAATTTGAAATGACTAAATATCTAGTAGTGAGCAAATAGATTAAAGGATTGGAACAAATAAAAATTGAAAAATGATCAAAAAGAGAAGAAGCAAAATTTTAAAGTACATCAAGAACAAGAAAAAAACAAAGCAGGAGGAATTGAGAGAAATAGTAAGTGGAAATTAATGTTTGTTGGAGCAAAGGCACAACTAACAGGGGCGGATCCTGGATTGATTTTTCGGGGATGCTCGAAGATAATGAGAAACAAGGAGTGATTTTGGCTATATTTGGTAAGAGAGCAGGGATGAATATAATGAAGTTGATTGATTATTTGTGTCAAATAAATATTAATAAATTAATATATTATTTGGTAAATATAGCTGTTAAGGTAGCCGATGGAAATTGTGAATAGAAAACTAAAACCTCCAAAAAAAAGCTTAAATGAATAATTGTTGAAAAGCTTCAATTTTAAAAAACTAATTAAATTAAAATTTTGTATATTTATTTAATTTTAAGCTATATGATGTCAAATTTAAAAAGCCAAAAGAGCCTTAGTAATATTGACTTAATTTTGTGGGCGGCCCTTGTTTTGAAACGTCAAACATTAAAAGATGAAAGGAACCTAAAAAGTGTTGATGGTATTTGGTGAAGGGGCTGCGCTTTTTTAGTTTCCCCATCGGCTTATAAATATTTACATATTTGGGGTGTAAAATGAAAAGAGCAAGTGGCGTATGTAGTTGAAGAAGGGTCCATCACCGTTCAATATCCATCTTCTGTTTGGTGGTTCACCGAATCCGGCCGCCCTACACCCTTTCACCTATCTGATAAGGTGCACTTAACCCACCCTTTTATGTTTCTTTCTCTCTCACTTGCACTTTTCGTCTAATTAGCAATAAGAGAAATAGCTCACCAACTTGTATTTCAGGGTTGTTATCTCTATTTTGGGGTTTACATGATCTCCAATCATCAATTCGAGTAGGATTTTGATACGATTATCAGAGCCGTTAATCTAACGACTTATTTTTCGATCTTGTTATGGATTATTAGTTGTCCAAATGTCAACTAGAAGAGTCCTTCCTAGTTATAATTTAAGATGTGAAATATCAAAGCGTACTGGTTGCACTTGTGGATGCGGGTTAAGAAGCCGATGTTCTAGGCGATCTATGTTTAGTGTCAAAACTTTCAAAGTTTCACCAAATATTTTATACTTTTTAATCTGATTTTGTTTTATAGTACGAAACTATTCAACAATAAGTTTTGGATGAAGGAGTGATGTGAATCAAAATGTTGTACTACCATGAGTTAAAGCCCTGCAGTTAAATGGGACTGGCCCAAGTTTGAGGGGATAAGGCCCACTTCATATTGGGTCAGAATTGCCACTGGATTCCTGTGATTGGTAAACAAACTTGATCGGATTTTTAAAATAAAAAAATTAGGGAGGATTTCACTTAGCAACCTTTGCTTAATTGGAACAAAAACCTGTAAGATTAGGGAATTGACACTGATACGATATTAAAGTTGGCTTCGTCTACATATATACGAGAGACAAACCAATGTATAGTGAAAGATGTTGAGTTATAAGGTGAATCATAACTTTACAATATATTAGACTTAACATTATTAAGTTAGTTTCGATTTAGTCTTATCAATTAGTTATTCTCTACATATTCTCTTGAAAGTTGTAGCCCTATAAATATGGTTTGATATCAATAATACAACGTGTGGTTCATCATTTCATTTCACTATTTTCTACCTGGTTTCTGAGCTTTTTAGTCTAACAGCTTCATTCCTTCCCAATAGCTTAAAAAATTCTTTGGGGCCAGCACAAAATAGCCTCCAATAAAACTAAACATGGCTTCAACTTTCACAAAATCATATCCGAGCAACCCAAAAATGGTGATATAGCAGATGTTCAACAGATACGAGTTCGACAACGATTTTACGAGGTTCGGTCCAAATGACCTACATCCTCGGGGCCTCCAGATCTGCAGATTAGACCCTAAATCCACTAACTCAAATGTTCAAAGGCTTACAGAGTAACACAAAACACAGAAAGTAAGAATAACATGCAACAACAAGAAACCACGAAACACTGAAGAAGAAACAAGAGCAAGAGGAAGAAGATCTTCGTCGAAGGTAGATCTGCAGAGGAACAGCAGATCGGCCACCAAGACAAGTGCCGGAGACGACCACCAGAGCCAGGAAGAAGCGACGCTCCCGAAAAGGGATATTGCGGTGCTAGGGTTTCCTAGCGCTCGCTCCTCTCTCTCTCTCTCTCTCTCTCTCTCTCTCTCTCTGGACTTACCAGACAGAGAGCTTCAATAGTGACAAGCATGCAGGAGGTAAGGCGTATTTATAGACGAGCTCGTATGGGAACCCTAGCATCAAACGCAGCGTTCCACACAAGCTAAAACCGAGCTCGGCTTCCACAAAAGAGAGGTGGGTCGGTTGGGCTCAACAGGTTTGGGGGCCCAACTCTGGTTTTGGCAGCTAAATAGCTAACACACAAAACCGAGCTTAGCTTGACCCAATTCCACCTTTCAATCATAGCCCATATAATATACAACCATTACACACATTACATGTTACATAAAATGTACAAAACCTAAGTGTTTAATGAAATAAACTCTACAATATGCCCATGTATTTCTTTAAGCCACATATCCTGGATCTGCAGCGAGTTAGAGCTTCATAGCCAACTGGATTTAGGGGTAACCGATCCTTCTGAGGCCCAGTGGTATCCTCCAGATGGATTTAGGGGTAACCTTGTGACACCAAGCTAAGTGGTATCCTCCAGATGGAGGAAATTCCTGCAGAACACAAACTTATCAGATGTAACAATCTTAGTCCCAAAATCTGTAGGATTTTTATCACCACTTATTTTAACAGCTTTAATAATATTCTTATCAACCTTTTCTCTTATGAAATGATATCTCACATCTATATGGTTTGTTCTTTCATGATACACAGGGTCACGACAAAGATATAAAGCAGATTGAGAATCAATATTAATAGTTGAAGTAGAAATCTCCCTGTAAAGCCCCTGTAGCCATATTGCTTCCTTTGCAGCTTCAGTAGCTGCTATATATTCTACCTCAGTTGATGAGAGAGCAACTATAGGTTGTAACTGTGACTTCCAAAAAACACAGTTTCCTGCACATGTAAACATATAAGAAGTAGTATATTGTCTTTGTTGGTCGCATAATCTGCATCCCATAGCCTTGAAGGCTTATAGCTGAGTGCCTGCCATAGACCAAATCAACATTTTTTGTACCACACAAATATATCAACAAGAATTTCATGGCAACCCAATGCTTCTCACTGGGTTAGACATAAACCTGCTAAACACACTGATTGCAGAAGCTAAATCAAGCCTAGAACAGATCATAGCATACATAACTGAACCCACAACAACATCATAATGAACCTTTTTCATAAAAGCAGATTCATTTTTAGAAAGAGGATCAACAATCCTAGTTAGATCAAGATGAGCACCAAGTGTGAAACTTAATGTTCCACTGTCTAGGAGATTGCTTCAAGCCACACACACACACACACACACACACACACACACACACACACACACACACACACACACACACACACACACACACACACACACACACACACACACACACACACACACACACACACACACACACACACACACACACACACACACACACACACACACATATATTTTCTAAGCAAACACACATAATCAAGACTTTTATCATCCACAAAGCTCTTGGGTTGTTTCATATAGATCACCATGCAAGAAAGCTGTTTTAACATCCATTTGCTCAGTTTCAAAATCATAAACAGCAGCAATGGCAAGCAAGAAACGTAGAGTTTTATACTTAACAACAGGGGCAAATATCTCATTATAATCTTCACCCTTCTTCTAGGTAAAGCCTTTGGCTACAAGCCTGGCCTTATACCCGAGAGGATCATCAACAATAGAACCAAATTTGATCCTATAAACCCATCTACAATCAATAATCCTCTTATCTTTAGGTCTTTTAACTAAGGTCCAGGTTTTATTAGCATAGAATCAATTTCATCTTTTATAACATCAAGACAAAGATCAGAATGAGAACATTTAACAACTTGTTCATAAATATCAGGAGTGTACGGATTTATGACTTCAGAAACCATAAGAGCGAATTCAACCACATTAGACTTTGTATACTTAGGATTTGGTTTCTTGGTCCTAGGCTCCCAATCTCTAGTCAACTGGTAATCAGCCAAGGGCTGACCATCCAAATTGACTGAGATAGCATCCTTAGTGTCATCAAGAAGCAAATCCCTAGCATCAGAATCAAAGACAGAAGTGGAGCTAGAAGAAGAGGAGGAAGAAGATAGAGCTTCAGTCTCACCACCATCATTAGCTCCTTCATATACCTGACCCCCGTGGGGTTGAACTTGATCATTATCAGAACCTTCCTCCAAGGGGGGAGTCTAAGCTTAAGGCACATAGAAGGAGGTGCCATTTGCAGCTTAAGATGCCTTCACACTTTCATCAGGTTACCTGCAGGGGTTATCTTAGACTTGAAATAAAATTCAGTCTCATTAAACACCACATTTCTGCTTACAATGACTTTATATGCACCAGGTTGATTCAATAAGATTTTATACCCATTAACTCCCTCAGGATACCCCAAGAAAACACCTTTTTTTTTTTTCCAGATCTAGCATTTAGTTTTCCATCAGATTTATGAGAAAACACAGTGCACCCAAAAGGTCTCAAGTAACTCAAGTTAGGTTTTTTTTATACATCAACTCATAAGGGGTTTTATAATCAACAGCAGAGGATGGAGATTTATTAGTCAAATATGCAACAGTCATGATAGCATCACCCCAAACAGAATGTTTAATGCCAGAAGAAATAAGCATGCATCTGGTTTTGTCAAGCAGAGTGCTATTCATCCTCTCAGCAATGCCATTTTGTTGGGGAGTCCAGGAATAGTCAAGTGTCTCTTAATACCATGTTCTTTACAATATGCATCAAAGTCTGAGTTGCAAAATTCAAGACCATTATCAGTTATTAAGCACTTAACCTCATAGCCAAATTCTTTCTCAACACTGTTTTTCCAGTTCTTAAAGCTAATGAAAGCATCACTCTTAACCTTTAACAAATAAAACCACACATATCTACTAAAGTGATCAATGAGAGACATAAAATACTTCATGCCAGAAAAAGAATCAACCTGGGCAGGGCCTCACAGATCAGAGTGAATATACTGTAAAGGATGCTTAGCAGTGAAACTAGATTTATCAAACGTAGACCTAGTATGCTTACCAAGCAGACAATCATCACACATATATATCCAATTCAGCAGGTTTAAGCTTAAGAACATCAGTTTTATAAAGCTGTAACAAGCCATTGTTTCCAATATGTCCTAATCTCTTATGCCACAAAACAGTTTCACCATTAGACATAGAAACAGAAGCAACATAAGCATAATGTTTCAATGCAGACTTAACAATAACATGATAAAGACCTTTCTTTTTCACAGTTTGAATCATGACTTTCCCATCTTTAGAAACTCTTTTATTTCCCAGATAAGTGTTAATATGACATCTCATATCATCAAACACACTTTCAGATAGCAAATTTCTTCTCAAATCAGGCACATATCTAACATTCTGAATAATCCTAATCTAGTTATCAAACATGAGGCACATTACCCACCCTTTTAATAGAAACATCATGATGATCACCCAACAAAACATCCCCTTCATCAATCAAGGTAAGATGATCAAACCATTTCTTATCAGGTGTAGCATGCATAGTGCAACCAGAATCAAGGATCTACACATCATCACATGCAGAATCATTACAAATAGGCAATAACTCATGCTTAGAACAAGAACAAGCTTCAAATAATGCAGAGACACCAGGCTTCTCCTTTCTAGCCTCATCCTTCTTTTTCTTATAACAATCTTTCTCATAATTCCCAATTTTATCACAGTAATAACACTTCACATTTTTCTTAGGATTGTTATCCTGCACATTCTCAGACACTTTTTCTTTACCTTTGTTGTTATTAGAAGGAGGCTTGTCAGTTTTAGCATTGCCATCTTTATTCTTAAAGTTCTTGTTCCTTTCCTTTCTAAATTTAGTCCTAGCCATTAAGGCCTCAGACTTAGCTTCCTGTTTAGACTTAAAAACCTTCATGACATCATTTTTCTAAACTATAGATTCTATAATTTCCTTCTTATTCAAATCCTTACAACAACACAGATTGATGCAAATCAGAAATATCATCACCACATCTAGTTAAATCCCGACTCATATTCAAGAACTTGTCAATGTTATCATTTAGGGAATCAGACACATCCATTTTAAAATTAAACAAACGACACATCAAATTAATGCGACTAGGAAGAGATTTTACCAAGTATAACCCCTCAAGGGTCTCCCACAACTCTTTGGTTGTTTTCTTACCCGTAACCTGTCGTGCAACCTCATCAGAAAGGCATATCATAATCTCATTGTGTGCTATCAAGTCCAATTCCTTTCTCTTTTCCTCATCTATAGTACTTGGATATACTGCATTGATAGGCAACCATCACTTCTCTTTGATAAGGATAGCTTTCATCTTTAATTGCCACATTGCAAAGTCAGAAATCCCATCATAGGGCTTGATACGAACAGAAGACTCAGCTATGGCAAACACTGTCAGCAAATGCAAAAAAAAATAAAAAAAATTAGCTTTTAGAATAACTAAGAAGACCTTAGCTAACGCAAGCACAAACCAATTGCAGAGAGTAACTCAGCAAGATCAAGAATCCCAAAGTTATTTAGGAGTTTATAGTTCTTCAAGAAACCCTAGATCCAAACAGTTAAATCCAGATCTGAAGATTTTAATTACAAAAAACTCAAGAATAACTAAGATTTAAAGATTCCAAACTCAGAAGAACACACAACAAAGCGAGATTTACAGAAACCCTAAAGCATACAAGACACACAAGGTTTCACACAATCTCATAACAGGATTTGACGCGTCATGTAGAGGGGAATGACACCAGGCGATACACCTTATATAGGCCCACTCGCTTCTTGTATCAATTTCTGCTCTCTGATGTCTATGAAGATTCAGAAAGGTTGGAAAGAGGACACTCAAGCTCTAGCATAAAAAACACAAACTTTGATACCAATTTGATATAGCAGATGTTCAACGGATACGAGTTCGACAATCAGATAAGTGGAAGCGAAAGTAAACTCAAGTAAAGAACACAACGATTTTACGAGGTTCGGTCCAAATGACCTACGTCTTCGAGGCCTCCAGATCGGACCCTAAATCCACTAACTCAAATGTTCAAAGGCTTACAGAGTAACACAAAACACAGAAAGCAAGAGTAATATGCAACAACAAGAAACCACGGAATACTGAAGAAGAAACAAGAGCAAGACGAAGAAGATCTTCGTTGAAGGTAGATCTGCAGAGGAACAACAGATCGGCCACCAAGACAAGCGCTAGAGACGACCACCGAAGCCAGGAAGAAGCGACGCTCCCGGAAAGGGATACGATGGTGCTAGGAAACCCTAGCACTCACTCCTCTCTCTCTCTCTCTGGACTTACCAGACGGCCGAGAGCTTCAACAGTAAAAAGCATGCAGGAGGTAAAGCGTACTTATAGACGAGCTCACATGGGAACCCTAGCATCAAACGCAACGTTCCACACAAGCTGAAACCATCTACTCAATCCTTAATGAAATAAACTAATCGATCTACAAATGGCTTAGGCCAACCAAAACCATCTACGGGCATATCATTAGCTTCGGCTACCACAAAACGCCTTTGAACACTAAATTTGTTTTCTTTTGCCAATCCAAGGCTATAGCCAAACCATTGACATTGTCCAAGGCTTTTTACCAACTTTTTGTTTTGGCCAAAACCGTTGTTGACCTTTCTTATTTTTTTTTAAAAAAATTCCCCATTGGCTATCTCAATTCTCACCACCACCACAGGCATCATTGTTTTCTATTCTAATAAAAAAGACAAAACACAAAAAAAAGCAAAAAAAAAAACACCAAACTTCGTCCCACACAACCGACATAGTTTTGACAGCACCACCTCTTAGTGTTGGGTCAGCTCCTGCAACCACCGGCCTCCACTGCAAAGCCGCCTCACCCAACGACGGAGAAGGGCAATGTGCTAAAGATGACCTCTACGTTCCAGATTTGAGATCTTTTGATCGAGCCCCCTTGATCCTTATAGGAGGATTTTTTTTTTGTTAAAGTTGTACATTAATTTCATGTTTTTAATTAAATTATAATTATCCAATTTTCAGCATTTGTTAATTTCACTCCTACTTTAACTGCAGGATGATATTAATATAAGTACGTATTATAAGATAATTTAGACTAGTTTAGATGTAGTCTTAGTTATTCTCTAATCTCTACTAGACCTGGGCAAACGCGGGCCGGCCCGCCCGCGAAATTGGACAGGCTTGGGTAGGGGGAAAAGCCCATGCGGGCTGCTAGGCCCGGCCAGCGCCCGCAGCGGGTGCGGGATTGGACAGATTAATCAACCCGTTACGGGCCGCTAGGCCCGTAACGGGTACCCGCCTTTTTTATTAACATTAAAATATATATAATAAATAATATAGTTAGTTACTTACTTATATAGTTATTGTTTTTATTAGTAACTATAGCTACTGTATCATTATATATATATATATACAGTAATTAGTAAATCTAATTAATTAGTAACTATAGTTACTTTTGTTATAAAAAAAAACTATAGTTACTGTTTTTAATATCAATTAGTTTAGTTACTAATATATATGTACATTTTATTAGATTTATTAGTAACTATATATACTTACTATATTACTGTTTTTTATTACATATATATATACTAATTAGTAAATCTAATAAAAACAGTAACTACATATATATGTACTAAAAATTTATTTAGTATAGCATTAATAAGAAAAAATGATTAGATTTGCGGGTACCCGCGGGCTACCCGCACCCGCATTTACGGACGGGCTTGGACACGACTTTTATCCCATTAAGCGGGCTTAGCCCGGCCTGCACCGGCAACAACGGGATAAATTTTCGGGTAAAGCCCGTCCCAAGCCCGGCCCGCGCCCGCGTTTGCCCGGGTCTAATCTCTACCTATTCTCTTACTGTATCAATCAATCAAATCAAAATATATAAAAAAGGAGGTGCTCCCATATATTACTAATTACACTTTTCTGTTTGATGGCTCCCTTAGTTACGTTGGAAATCCTCTACCCCAAACTCCTACCCCAACTCCTTACTCCACAAAATTATTTTACTTCTAAATTAATATTAAAAAAATTTAAAAAAATATATTTAGCTTCTACATACTTATGATAACATATTTGAAAAAAAAAATCTTAAAAAATCAACTTACAAAAACTATAATAATTCACAAAAGATAGAAAGATTTTTTTAAGTTTTAAAAAGATGTGAGTTTACTATATATATTTTTTTAAAAAATATAAGTTGATTTTTTAAGATTTTTTTTTCCAAATATGTTATCATAAGTATGTAGAAGCTAAATATATATTTTTTAATTTTTTAAATATTAATTTAGAGGTAAAATAATTTTGTGGGGTAGGGAGTTGGGGTAGGGGTTTGGGGTAGAAGATTTGCACCGAATTACTTTCCCTTGATGAAAAACATATGCTATAATACTAATTTAATTTATGCAGGATTGATAAAAGACAAAATGGCTTATACATATTGGATATATATTTTATCTTGTAGGTTACTCTTATTTTCGGACCAATATATATTAGGTTAGAATTGTTTTAGTCTATCCTTATATATATATATATATTCGGTTATATAGGTTTTATTCTATCCATATATATTCAGTTTTATAAAGATGATTTATTCTATTCCTATATATATTTTCGGATGAATTGATTAAATTTGTTTAAATATTATCTCACATCTTTATTGTATTTTTGGTTAAGAATATATTGGATAGACATGTGTGGTTCTAGAATTTTTGTGTACAGGATATTCTCAATCTTAATTTGGAAGAAAATAAGATCTCAGCAAATCCATATATCTCCTAGCAACTAGAAGATCTCGGCCAAATTGACCAGCTGGAATTTAAATTGAAGAGAAAAACATGGAGCGTCCAGTAGTTTGCTCCAACAGAATATCTCGGCCAGAAAGTCTCAAACGCAGCAAATTCAAATTCTAAAGCCAGGAAGTTTTGGCAACAGAAAATCTCCAATTCAACGTTCAAATTCTTGTTACAATTAATCAAGATTTGGAGAGATAAAAAATTAGCAAATCCTTTGGAGCTCTCGGTTATAAAGCAGAAGGAAGAGAACGATAGATACACACCTTCTGCCAAGTCTTCACTGCGCAACAAAGAGCTCTCGAGTTTACAGACGCTACTGCTGATTTCATTCGCTTTCTTTCTCTCTACTTTGTATTCAATTTATTATCTTTGAGAGTTAGGAAGTCTTGAGCTTCATAGTTTAATTCAATCCCTGTTATACTAAGAGTATCATATACTCAAACGTATCACACTTCGGTGTGACGAAGGGGACTTTTATTTCTCTGTATCTTGGGTTGTCTAGATAGAAGCGAGGTAGACTTCAGGATTAGAAGAGAGGAACTTCTTCTAGGTTGTATCTAGGACTCATAAGGAAAGAGAAATAAAAGTTGTTGAATCCTACGAGTTGGATAACCCTAGGCGGGGACGTAGGCTGGTTAAGAGCCGAACCTCGTTAACAAGTCCTGTGTTATTTATCTCTTTGTTATTATTCTTACGTCTGATTACTTTGCAGAACTATCAAGGCACGAAAAATATTTTCAAGATCTTGAGTGAGTTCAAGGCCTTGAAACCCACTATCCAGCCCTTGAAGTTGCTACTGCAGAAAGAATTTGCGAAAAGCGTCTATACTCTATTCAACCCCCCTTCTAGAGTATTTGTCTATTATTGTTAATTACTTTAAGTACTCGTTTCTTCAATTGGTATGATTGGTTCACTCCTTTATCTCACGGCAAGTAGACCCGATATTATGTTTAGTGTATGTATGTGTGCAAGATTTCAGGCTGATCCAAGGGAATCGCATCTCATCGCGGTTAAAAGAATTTTTTGCTATTTGAACGGAACTCAAGACCTTGGCCTTTGGTAACCAAAGCGAGGAAACTTTAATCTAACTAGTTATTCAGATCTAGATTTTGCAGGTTATAAAGTTGATAGAAAAAGTACGTCTAGGTGTTGTCAACTATTGGGATCTTCTCTAATAAGTTGGCACTCCAAGAAACAAAATTATGTGGCTCTCTCAACTGCTGAGGCCGAATACATAGCTGCTGGAGCGTGCTGTTCACAAGTTTTATGGATAGCTCAACAACAACGAGATCTTGGCTTCGACTTGAAAGGTATTCCAATTAAATGTGATAATACTAGTGCTATATCTATCACTAAAAATCATGTGCATCATTCTCGAACGAAACACATTGATGTGAGACATCATTTTATTCGGGATCATGTCGAAAAAGGTGACATATCTATATCATTTATCTCTACTGATTTACAACTTGCTGATATTTTTACTACACCATTTGAGGATAGATTTAATTTTATCATATTAGAGCTCGGTATGTTGTTTAAGGATGCATTCGTTTAGGGGGAGCATAAACGAATTAACTTTCAAGGTTTCGGAAATAGATTTCAAGACCTTCACTGTTCATACCGTATACAGAAAAGATTGGATCAAATTTTCCGGCTTTTATTTTTATAAATATCGGCCAGAAAATTTTGTTTTTCGATTTCAAAAACTTTATGTTAAATTTTTATTATTTCCGAAATTTTTTTTAAAAGGATTTGATTTTCTGTTAAGATTTCTTTAAATTGGTTTGTTTTCCGAAAATTTTAAATTTTAAAATCTTGTTGAGATTGGGTTTTTAAATAAAAGGCTGTAATCTTTATCTTTGGATAAACTTTCAAGATTTTTTTACCCCTTTCCAAGATATTTTTACCCAATTGTGATTTACCCTCCTTCTTGGAAAGATCTCAACCGCTCTTATTAACTCCCTCTCTCCCTCTCTCCTTCCTCTCACGCTACCTCTGAAAGTCACAGACGTCCTCTCTCTCTCTTTTCCCAAGAGCTTTAATCTTCCCTAACCATGGCTCCCAAAACTTCTGTTGGAAATCCGGGCAAGGGCAAGCGGCCAACCTCTCGGAAAGGGAAGGAAATTGCTACCGACGACGACACCATCAACATCCGCTCCTCCCCGGACTCTGCCGCCTCTCCTCCCAGGATTGCAGCGCCGCCACCGACAGCTCCATCTTTGCCTGCTCATTGGTTCAGGACTTTCGAAATTGGAGGTAAGTGGCTTGATTTTTTCAGTTCTAAAAAACTTTGCCCGTGTGACTCCATTGATCCGACCTTTCTAGAGTCTCTCAACCTCCCCTGTATTACCAAACTCGGTGATGTCTATTACCCTCGTCTCACCCGACTGTTTTTCATTAACCTTTCCTACTCGAGAGATCGGGGTAAACAGATTCTCAAAACCAGCGTCTGCAACAAGTTCATAGAACTCAAACCTAGTACCATTGCTGAAATTTTTGGGCTCCCTAAGGCCGTTTCCACTGATAGCCATCCTTCCAAAGCTAAGTGCATATCCTTGGCTAAGGGAAGCCTATTCCTTCCTGGGGTCTCTGTTCCCAAACACCGTCAAGCTACATATACTGTCCTAACCCTCGAAGCCAAAGTTGTCTTCACTGTTCTTCCTAGATGCGTCTTCCCGCGCTCGAACTCCCGGGAGTTGGTCACCGATCAACTTCTTTACCTTGTCTATTTAGTGTTATCCGGTTATGTTCTTGACATCCCCAATCTGATTCTCGATCACATGAAACATTCCATTTCTTCTTCCCGTGATGTTCCGCTCCCTTATGGAAATCTGTTGCCCTGTATCTTCAAACATTTCCGTCTTAATACATCCCTTGAGGAAAAGGCGTCACACACATGCAAGGTGGATGCGAAATGCTTCCAACGAATTGGAATAATCAAGGTTAATGATGCTTGGAAATTGAAGTCTGATTTGAGTCCCGCCGAACTCGCCTCTGCTGGTATTCCAAGGGCTCTGACATCTGCTCAGCATTCATCATCGATCGAAGACCGCTTTGAGGAACTTGAGTATGGCTTTGATGCTCTCAGATGGGACGTCATTGATTTCCAGGATGAGGTCTCCGACAAACTGGATGCTACACACGAGCTTGTTGCGATGATCAACGCCAAAATCAACAACATGTTCCATCTCAACGCTCTGACGTTCACGTGCGCCGGAAATATCCTTCCCCTTGCTGAGGATGCTACAAATCTGTGCAGATCTAAGACTTCAAACGTGCTCTTTCAGTGTGAGCAATCAGTTCGAGGAAAAGAGGTTCTCCGTCTGGTTATCCCTGAACCCGCTATCATTACCGTTGAAGCTTATGATGTGATTAAACGCTACCGCAAGTCGGCACCACATGAGCGAATTGTCGATGAAATGAAAAAGGCTCAGAAGATGAATCAGGCTCAGAAGCGCTACAAGAACAAAGCTGAAGCGGATATTGCAGCCAAGAAGCACAAGAAGAATGGTGGGGATGATGGTTATGGAGAGTGGCATGACGAGTAGCTGTCTTGGTCTAACTATCTATTGTTTTTAAAACCTTCAAATTCTGGATTTTCCTTTCCTACTACTACTGTTAGTTTCTTTTGCTGTTAATTTCTGCTACTGCTGTTATTCTGGATTTCTTTTGCTGAACTTGGTCTTAGACCTGTTTTTGATTCTCCCTTGTCGAAAGACAAAATGGGGGAGATCGTTGATCTTTTGCTTTATTAGGTACTGGTTTGCTACTGTCATAGTTATGTTATGGTTTTCAAATGATTTTAATTTCAAAACTATAGATCCAACATAGTTATGTTATGCTTAGTAGATTCATATTTGTCCGAATTATGCTATGCTTGACTAATCTGTAGGAATTTATAATCTAATATGTTTTTGTCTTTCATCAAGGGGGAGATTGATGGCTCCCTTACTTTCCTTTGATGAAAAACATATGCTATAGTACTAATTTAATTTATGCAGGATTGATAAAAGACAAAAGGATAAGGTATTATGGTTTATACATATTGGATATATATTTTATCTTGTAGGTTACTCTTATTTTCGGACTAATATATATATATAGAATATGGATCATGTGTACACAAGCCTTATTGTGTATCAAGTACACAAATCTCGGCCTTTGGATCAAACCAAATCAAAGGCTCACAATAATCAAAATAAAGAAAAGAGAAAAGAAAAGAAAATGGGGGTTGTGAATAGTGATGGGGAAAGTAATTTTTTGGCTTTTTTTTGTTATTTTTGGCCATTTTAAAAAAAAAATTTATTTTTTTTGATGTAATTTATTTTTATCTACCTATAGACACCCACTTTGCATATGTTTTGCGGAAAAAAAAATTACGATAACAATTGAGCTTAAGAGTTTTCGTTTTGTTTGTACCCAGTTTTATTATTCGGTGGAATTGGTGAGTTTTTTGATATTATTCATTGAATTATATATGTTTATTCAGTGGAATGTAGTGTTTTTTTTGTAGTTCGAAATCATTTGGAGCCACATTGAGCTTAAGGGTTTTTGTATTATTCATGCCCATATTGATCATTCAGTAGAATTGGTGATTTTTTTGATATTATTATTTGAATTATGAATATTTACTCAATGGAATGTGTTTTTTTTTTACCAATTTCTTTGAATATGCTACCGAATAATTAATAGTATATATTACCATGAATATAGCTTTATTCAATGGTATAACTTTATTATTCAATATTATATATTACCATCGAATAATATTACCGAATAATATTGTAACACCATCGAATAATTAAGCTATACCATTGAATAATAAAGCAATACCATTGCATAATCCGTCAATACGATCGAATAATATAGTGATACCATCGAATAATCAAAATGACTAACCTACAAAACAGACTCATACGAATGAATAGTCTTTCATATACTAGTGCATAATCATTCATACTCAACTGCATAATCATCTATGGGAATCAACGGCTCATATTCCTTTATGGGAATCAACGGCTCAGATTTGTGTACATGATACACGTTAAGGGCTGAGTACACCGGAACTAACCCCTATATATATATATATATATATATTCGGTTATATAGGTTTTATTCTATCCATATATATTCAGTTTTATAAAGATGATTTATTCTATTTCTATATATATTTTCGGATGAATTGATTAAATTTGTTTAAATATTATCTCACATCTTTATTGGATTTTTGGTTAAGAATATATTGGATAGACATGTGTGGTTCTAGAATTTTTGTGTACAGGATATTCTCAATCTTAATTTAGAAGAAAATAAGATCTCAGCAAATCCATATCTCTCCTAGCAACTAGAAGATCTCGGCCAAATTGACTAGCTGGAATTTAAATTGAAGAGAAAAACGTGGAGCGTCCAGTAGCTTGCTCCAACAGAATATCTCGGCCAGAAAGTCTCAAACGCATCAAATTCAAATTCTAAAGCCAGGAAGTTTCGGCAACAGCAAATCTCCAATTCAACGTTCAAATTCTTGTTACAATTAATCAAGATTTGGTGAGATAAAAAATTAGCAAATCCTTTAGAGCTCTCGGTTATAAAGCAGAAGGAAGAGAACGATAGATACACACCTTCTGCCAAGTCTTCACTGCGCAACAAAGAGCTCTCGAGTTTACAGACGCTACTGCTGATTTCATTCGCTTTCTTTCTCTCTACTTTGTATTCAATTTATTATCTTTGAGAGTTAGGAAGTCTTGAGGGTTATAGTTTAATTCAATCCCTGTTATACTAAGAGTATCATATACTCAAACGTATCACACTTCGGTGTGACGAAGGAGACTTTTATTTCTCTGTATCTTGGGTTGTCTAGATAGAAGCGAGGTAGGCTTCAGGATTAGAAGAGAGGAACTTCTTCTAGGTTGTATCTAGGACTCATAAGGAAAGAGGAATAAAAGTTGTTGAATCCTACAGGTTGGATAACCCTAGGCGGGGACGTAGGCTGGTTAAGAGCCCGAATCTCATTAACAAGTCCTGTGTTATTTATCTCTTTGTTATTATTCTTACGTCTGATTACTTTGCAGAACTATCAAGGCACAAAAAATTTGTTCAAGATCTTGAGACTGAGTTCAAGGTCTTGAAACCCACTATCCAGCCCTTGAAGTTGCTACTGCGGAAAGAACTTGCGAAAAGCGTCTATACTCTATTCAACCCCCTTCTAGAGTATTTGTCTATTACTACTAAGGGCTTGTTTGATATCGATTACCGGGAATCAAAATTGGTAATCGGAATGAGCGATTACGGGTTTTGGTGTTTGGTACGACAAAACCCGGAATCAAATCGATTACCGGTAATCCTCTCATCCCCATTTTTGGGCATTTTTCATTCCTCCCTCAAATGTAGGGGATGAAACCATTCCCGTTTTCCCATCTTCCCCAACTCAAGCCCTACAGCGCTCCACCTTCCTCCGACCTTCTGCCGCCGCTACTCCCACCACCACCGGCTACCGCCTCATCCCACACCACCACCGGCTACCGCCTCTGCCTCCACCACCACTGGTTGCTGCCGCTGCCGCCACCACGACCTCTAGGCTCTTGTTCATCTCCAGGCTCCCGTTCACCCACCTCCGCCTTCCCTCCAGGCTCTCGCCACCGTCTCCATCGTTCATATCCATCTCCAGGCTCCGTTCACCCGCCTCCGCCTTCCCTCCATCGCAGCCTTCGTTCATCTCCAGGCTCCCATTCAGATCTGCGCTCATCGCCTCCGTCGGCCATGTTCAGATCCGCCTCTGTCGCCTCCTGTCCAGATCTGCCTCCGTCTTCCCTCCGTCGCCACCTGCGTCTAGATCCGCCTCCCTCCTTATTGCAGTCGCCCACCGCCACCGCCCAATCCTCTCCTTGTTGCAGTCGACTTCCACCACTGCCCAAATCTCCCTCCTTCAATATTTACCCAAATTTGTTGAAATTGATGATGAATTTATGTAATTCATAGGTTTAATTTGTGTATTTTTATGTTAAATTTGAGAGATTGGATTCCAGTTTTTGAATTGAAAATGTGAAATTTGGGTATTTTTAAGGTTAATTTGTTAATTTCTCATTCCCGAATCATACCAAACAACATGACTCGGTAATGGCTTATTTTCATTTTTGATTCCCATTCCGATTCTCATTCCCATTCCGATTACTACATTCATACCAAACGGGGCCTAATTACTTTAAGTACTCGTTTCTTCACTGTTAAACCATAGAAGGTGGATCAAGTTTCATAACGAAGGACGTACGATTAAATTAATTTAATTAATGTTATCTAAATTAATAAATTTATAAGATGTAACACGCTAGGTCATCCACTTATATATGTACGTAGACGCAGTGTAGCCATACGTACTGTATGCATCACTGTTTCCGAGTTCCGACTAATAATAAAATCTCATTTAATTTAACGCGTTATTTATGATTACATATATTTTACCGTCCAAAGCCACAATGCCGGCCACCGTGTGGAAATATATAAAAGATTGATAATTCAAATGAAGATGCATGTTAATTTCTTAATTAAAATGGTCTTTGTCCATCGTCGACGACTCGATGTAAGAGAGGGTATTTCTCTATTCACCACGAACTCAGCTAGTTTTCCAATTTGTTTTAATTACTTGCCTTGCCTGTATATACAAAGAATTAAAATACGGAGTAATAATTATTCGAATTAGATATTGTAAATGAGGCAATAAAAGTTAATTTATACTACCTATGTATTTGCTCTTTCTCTTGTTGAATATATAATATATGTATAAACCAATGTCTGTTTTGGGAGAAATCCGTACATTCCTTGGTCTCCATTGATCTTCATTCGAATTTTTCTACATAGAAGGAGAAGAAAGAGGCGAAGCTTGTTCTCAGGTCCAACGCTCAAGCCAGAGAGTTTATTCGAATTCGCTGAAAGAAAGCCCTCCCCAACCCTAGCTAATCACCCCTCTCTCAATATATAATAAGAATTAGGATTTAATTAAATGTTACCCAGTAAAAGATCATTGTGCCCCAAGGTTCTTTATGAGGTTATTTTAGCCTTGTCAATTGTCCCTCGGATTTCCTCTTCATTATCACTATGACGTAGGAAGATGCGCAAATATTTCGATTTTCTTCACTTTTTATGATTGACGACAATCACTAATGCTTGTCCTTTTGCCTCTTACCTGCATAACATTCTCAATCAATAAACATAATGTAATGTAATTAGTGTGTTGTTAACTAATCAAATGAATATCAAAAGGATTGATAAAAAAAAATTTCCATAACTGAGAGCAGTGTTCTTAAAAGCGCTAGGCGGATCCTAGGCAGTGAGGGGCCGCCTAGCACCCAGGCGGCGCCCAGGCCGTCAAGGCGGACGCCTAGGCGTGCTTAGGCGGTCATTTAGCTCTAGGCGGAGTGGGGTCGCTTAGCGCATAGGCGCAATTTTTAGAACAGTGACTGATCTGTTGATGACATGCACTTAGCTTTCGTTGGCCTTAAATGGGGTTTGTATGTCCTAAAATAGGCTTTTATTGGCCGTAAATACTGGGGAGTTGTGATTTGTGGTCGTAAGTGGCGATTCATTGACTGTAAGTGGTGATTCGTGGTCGTAAGTGGTGATTTATTGGTCGTAAGTGGCGATCTGTTGGTCATAAGTGATGATAATTTTTTTGTAAGTGGCGATTCATTAGTCGCAAGTGGCGATAATTTTGTTCTAAGTAACGATTCATTAACCGCAAGTGGCAATCTGTTGGTTTTTAGTGGTGATCTTTTGGTCAAAAGTGGCGATCTTTTGACCGTAAGTGGCGATCTATTGGTCTTAAGTGGCGATTCATTGGTCTTAAGTGGCTATATGTTGTTCTTAAGTGACGAGTTTTTAAACGTAAGTAGTGATTTTTCTGTGGCATCTACGTACGTGACCATAATTTGTAATTGACTTTGATATAATGTTGCCCTTGAGACTAGATGCTAACATAATACATTAGCTGTGAGATGCCCTAACATAATACTCCGTATAAGATGCATGTATATTAAAATAAAAAAAGGCAAACAGAAAGAGGACACGCGGCCAAAATGGGAAAATTAATACAGTAGGATCGGATGAGACAAGCTTCATTATTGACGTCTAATTATTCATTTGTAGAATCAAATTAGTACATTAATTAGTTCTTTTTTACGGAGTATTGTATTTTTTTTGAGTTTGGTAGTTTGATAAGACAAAGACATTTCCCAAATAAAAATTCCACCCTTAAAAACAAATTAAAAAGCATAAATTGATTCAGTTAGGCAGTCGTGCAATGCTAATGCCGGCTTTAATTAATGATATTTAAGTATAATATATGTAGCATGTATATATATAAGACGGCAACATTACACAGTACATCTTCATTTCCAGTGAATTTCGGATTTGCTTCTGTGATAAAATCTCTACAGCTAGACTTCAGCTATAATAATAATAATAATAATAATAATAATAATAATAATAATAATAATAATAATAAAACGCGTTTTCTAAATACACCGCTAATTTTTACTAAACACATCGCTAAACTTCGCAACCTCCTACGGACCGAGCTCTGCTACCCCTTGCGGACCATACCGGACATCGGACCAAACACGCCCTAAAAGGTCATCGACAAAACATCCGCACGTTGTTGCTGAGAGAAGTCCACGTTAAAATGCGAAGTGCCTAACCTATATGTAAAAGAAGAAGAAGAAGAAGAAAAAAAGATCCACGACTTGGTGCGGACCTTTAGCAAGTTGAAATCAGCCTGTGCAAATGCAGTTAAACAGTAGCTGGAAATCTACCATTTTTTGACCATCCACAATGATTTTGCTTAAAATATGTACATTTGCACAAGATGTGTAAAGATACACATCATTTTTTTGGTAATTTGCTCCATTGGTAAAATGTGCATTTTTTACACATCACTCAAATACAATTTATTTAAAAAAAAATCATAAAAAAACAAACCAATTAAATTGTCTTGCTTTTTGTAAAAGTTTATGTAGATGGGGAGGTGGTATGCTCAAATTTGCACATCACATGCTCAAATGTGTACATTTGCACACACCTAAAACAACCAATGGAGCTCACAAATGTTTAAAAAGTACACATTTACACATTTGCACATCACCATTGTGGATGGTCTTAGATATCATTTACATCACCAATCCAGCAAATTTTTTTTTTTTTAAAAAAGCAGATCAAATACACAACACAGTGAAAAGGTCTGCATGACTGATCAATCTTCAAGGCATCTCCTCAGGCTGATGGCATCAAGCTCGGGTTTGTATTTGGGCCGTGTTATTGTCTCATTTGTCAAGAAGGTCCGCATGCTCTTGCGGAGCTTTTTTTTTATTATGTGTTTTTGTATTTATTTATTTTTTTTGAAAAAAAAATCTTCAAGCTAGTCCGCAAGTAGTTGCGGACCTTTCTCCACAACGTGTTGCGCGGACGTTTTGTCGATGGCTCTTTAGAGCGTGTTTGGCCAAATGTCCGGTGAGGTCCGCAACGGGTAGTGGAGCTCCGTCCGCAGGGGCCGGGTTGCGAAGTTTATTGGTGTGTCCAGTAAAATTAGCGGTGTATTTAACAACCCCCTATAAAAAACAGTAAATAATTACCTTACAAATAGTCATGTTGTGAATAAATTTAGAGTATTGGATTAAAAGATCAATGGTTGAGATTTAAAGGAAAATTTAAACAAAAAAAATTCAGCATCTTTTATGACCCTTCATCTCTCTAACTTAGTTGAATTTTTTTATGCTGACAACGGTCTCATCTAGCTTTTACCTACTACCGTTTGTACTTTGTAGAAAGGGAGTGTCTTGAAATCCAAATTTAAGTTTATAGGAGGAAAATAATGTTGATAAATTGCTTTTTACTTGCTATGATTACAATAAAATTGATTGAATGAGCTTGAAAGTTCAAACCAGTACAAGTTCAAATCATAATAAATAATTGACTTTTTTTTTGGTTTGTATTTGGCCTTGAAAGCTCGTGCGATATCATAGCGCTCAGATCTTAAGGAGAATCTGGGGGAAGGGAAAGATCGAAGAGAAACTTGTTAAAGTCGGTTGGGTTCGGTGGGGTCAAAGACAAGCTGGAGGGAGGTCGTGTGTGCGGGCTCACATACGGGAGCCTCGAACAATACTTAAACCCGAACGGGGTTCCATCTCAAAACTAATTGACAATGAGAGGAGTAGCTCTTCAACCTTATATGTTGTTCAAACATTCTCTATATAATCGATATGGGACAACCACATTCCAACAAAACTGAGCCGCTGATTGAAGAAGACAGGGTTAGGGAAAGGACTGACCGGTAGACATTAATCTAATTTAGATTATCCGGTAGATATTAGGCTGTGTTTGGCACTAGATGGAGATTATAGGGATTATGGGGATTTTAGTAGATGTTAGGAGATGGAGATTATTTTGGTAGATTAATGGGATTGTGGGGATTGAGATTATGGAGGTCGGAAATCTCGTAAAAGGTGTTTGGTTGGTATGAGATTGGGGTGTATTATAAACTAAGAAAATGTCCGAATTGCCCCTAAAAAAAAAGGCTCATACCCCCTCCCCCTTCCTCCCACCCCCACAGTTTGCAATCGATTTTGGAGGTCTTCCCATCGTCGGCTCCCACACGCAAACCCGACACCGCCTGGCGATTTCCGGGGACGAGGTTCGACAGCTGCCGGCGCTCCGTGACGACGATTGACGAAGCCCCCTCGGCCATCCGCGCACCCTGCCGCACCTCCCCTGTAGGCGGAAGAGCCCTCTTCGGAAGTTGTCGTGCTACACCGTCGGACTTTCGCAGGTATGTGATTCTCTGAAATTGGAGGTTGTAGTTGACAATAGAAGTAGAAATGGGCATATAGGTGCGCGAAATTGTTCCCGTGAAACCCGACAAATCAAACTTCAATTGGGGGGTGGTGAATTGTTGACGCTAGTGTCCAATTTTGGGATTCTAGGTCTGCAATAGTTTGTTCAATTGGGGATTTCCCCACAGCCACCTAATAGGGCACCATAGGTTGTCAAGGTGAGTTGGCTCCCGATCGATGAGGTTTGATATAGCATGTTCAATTGGGGATTATAGGTTTTCAATAGCATACTCAAATCGGGATTTCGATTTGTTGGCTCCCGACCGATTGAACCCTTTCAAGTTAGCTTGTTACGGCGAGAAAATGTCGAAATTGGAGGAACCCCCAACAATCGGCCTTCCCTTTCGTTGTCTACTGCTGATGGTTGCATATGTTTTCATGTGTTGTGAACGTTGGGGGAGATCAGTTGAGGACGAGTATCGAACATGTCATCCGGTACCAAGCCCCCTGTTCCTGACAAGGGAAAAAAACCAAAGGGCTCGAAAGAAACACCCTTTCAGTGGACTCCGACGCTAACAAAACAGTACGTGGATCTGCTTATTGGGTATCGGTGCAAATATGGCCGCGATCAGGGGTTCAGTTGGGTGGTTTTAACGACACAATTCGAGGAGCAGACAAGCCAGAAGTGTGGAAACAACACCCTTAAGAACAAGCACGCGACCATGAAGGAGAGATGGAAGGCCTGGAAAGAGTTGATGCACGGCGAGACCGGATTGGGGTGGGACTACGAAAAAGGGTGCATAAACGCCACCGATGAGTGGTGGGAGCGGAAATGTCAGGTACGCTATCAATTGTAACATTTGTGTGTTGGAGAATGAGTCTTTGGTGACGTTATGATGATTAGACATGCGGATATGTATTCATTTGTTGTTGTGAAATATTCATTATTGTTGTTGCAGCTTCTGTTTCGAGTTGCTGTTGTTACATTTGGTTATGTATTGTTGTTTCATGATAAAGGCCATGTGTAGAGTTGATGTTGATTTTGCGTTGCTGTTGTTGGTTCTGTATTGTTGTTTCATCATAAATGCCATATGTGGAGATGCTGGTGATTTGAGTTTGTGTTTGGATATGTACACCCTTTCAGTTGCTAAAGACGACGGTTTTCTCATAATCTAACCCTTCTTCGCTTGGACTGATCTTGCAGGAGAAGGCAGATTTCGGCAAACTGAAGAACAAGTGCATTCCTCCGGACATTCTTGATGCCTCGGACCAGATTTACGGAGGCACCGTCGCCACCGGCAAGCACTGCGTGTCTCCTAGTATGGACCTCGTGGACAGTCCAGTGCCGATGTCCTGTACGCCTGACGACGGAGGTGTCGATCACCGTCCCCAGGCGACTGCTGGGGATGTTAACCTGGGGGATGACGTGGAAGATGTTGATCAGTTCGACCTCCGTAGATTTCCGAATCTAGTCCGGGATGGCACGCAGTCATCTCCGGTCAGTCCTGTGGAGGTACCACCCGCCGTCACCCCTGGATGTAGCACCTTCCCCGCTCGGTCTGGGAAGCGTCCGGCAAGCTCATCTCCTACCCCGTCGGGGCGGAAAAGGAGTGCGCGAAAGTCATCGGGGTCAGTTGCGTTCGATAGGCGCATGGATTATGTTGAGGAAACCGGTGACGCTATACTGGATTTCGTGCGTGCTGAAGACGATTTCTCCCGGACTGAAGCAAACCGGGAGGTGGAGGTCGTGAAGATACTAGACAAGCTTGTGGCAGATGGAATGATAGGAGATGAGAGCCCTTTGTTGATGTTCGCTATTGACTTTCTCACCGCCGCCGACCAACAAAGGATGTTCCTTGCGCTCAGTAGGAGCAACGCTGTAAGGCTAGCGTGGCTTAAGTCCAATTTCCGGCAGAGAGGCGGTGACGTGTAGGTCGGGTAGAGGTTGTCTTTGCACAGCTAGAGTTCCCTTCACTTGCGTTTTAAGTTTCGTTAATGGAGATTTTTTGGCACTTATGTTTGAAGACTTATGGTTGTGAGGTTTTAGACATCAATCGGTACCGTAGCTTGCGTTTTAAGTTCCCTTCACTTGAGTTTTAAATTTCTTGTGTGGCCCAGATGTAGGACCTTAGGTTGGGTGCCTCTGTGTGAATGCATTTGCGAAACCTCAGTTCTATTCGCTATCTATGAACATGCCATTGTTTTTCGTAGCCTCTTTGCATGCTTCTATCATTCTTTCAACCAGCTTGCATACATACTTACATTAGTAACTGTGATCGTCGTACCTTCTACTTCCACTTGTAGGTCAAATGGATGCCTTGGCGTTTCGACGGCGGAGGAAGCGGAGGCTAAAGCGTGCTTTCCTTGCTTACTGGTATGTAGTAGTCAAGGCAATGCGCCTAGCATGTCACTACTACAAGCACATACACAAGGTGCCGTGCTACACCTCTACGTACACCGGACAGCAGTGGATTCAGGACATTCTCGGCCATGAGACCGACCTCCGATGTGTCCAAGTGTTTAGAATGCGGAAGCACGTCTTCACCTCCCTGTGTTCCATTCTTCACGATAGATATGGATTGCGAGGATCGAAGCACATGACCGTCATGGAGAAGGTGGGGATATTTGTGAACACCATGGCTTGGGGAGCATCGCTTCGGGACTCCTGCGAGCGCTTTCAAAGATCGACCTCCTCGCTCAGCGAAGCAATAACCGACGTCCTCGAAGCACTAGTCGGGCGTAACCGGGGTTGGAATGGCCTAGCTCGCGACGTCATCAGACCGGTGGACCCAACTTTCTCTGAGGTCCCGAAGCAAATAAGCGATGACGCTAGATACAACAGATACTTCAAGGTCATAACTACCTCCTTGTTATTCATGTCCCTTTCCTCGTCTTTATAGAATGTGAACATGCAGTTGCTCCCTGCAGGGATGCATCGGGGCCCTCGACGGCACACACATCGAAGCTGTTATTCCGCGTGACGAGCAGCTACCTTACAGGGGACGCAAGGGCATAACCACGTTCAACGTCCTAGCAGTATGCGACTTCGACCTGAATTTCACATTCGTTTCCGCCGGGTGGGAGGGCAGCGCACACGATTCTCGTGTGTTGGAACACGCCCTTAGCACACCTGGTATGCATTTTCCCCACCCGCCCGCAGGACGTTATTACTTGTGTGACAAGGGTTACCCTGAGCGACCGGGTTACATGATTCCGTACTCAAAGACAAAGTACCATCGAGCGGCGTTCGTGCAAGAACCGGCGGACAACGAGAAAGAAGCTTTCAACCAGCGACACTCCTCCTTGCGCGGGGCTGTCGAACGGACTTTCGGTGTCTTCAAAAGTCAGTGGAAGATGACCAAGCCAATGCACAAGTATCCCGTAGGGAAACAGGTAGACATCATCATCGCGTGCGTGGCATTACATAATTTCATCCGTCGAGCGGGGGAAGAAGGGGAATCCGTCACCGGATTAGTGGATGACATGTATGTCGAGCCCGGTGTTGCAGGTGTCGGTGAAACAGCCGTCGCATCCGACGAAGAGAGAGATGAGGAGCTCGTCCATTCTGACAACGATGCCGAGGACAATAAGCCCGAGGGGATGCAGGAACTACGGGACGTGATAGCACGCCAAATTTGGGCCGACAGGAGACGAATTCGGTAATGGGGTTAGTGGCACCATTTTGTATTATGGGACGGTTGCGTGTGCAACGTTCCGAACCTAGTAAGGCGTAGGACTTTCTGACTATGATAACATGTGCGGGGTAAACATTCGCAATTTTGTTTGTCACTGTTTTGTGTGGGTTGCCCAAGGGGTGTGACATAACATTGTCATTGTTCCTGAATTATGACTAAATTTGCATCAAAATGACAATTTCATGTTGAGCTACTACTCGCCGAATCCATTCACATACATCACAAACTTACAATGTTTTCCAACCTACGAGACGTTGTTTGTTAAACCATGTACCTCCTACATTTGTACAAACTGACAGTTTTTGCCAACCAGATGGACAATAGCGCCCCCTACACAGCAACAAAAAGGGACTAGGGAAGGGGGGAATGCGTTCCGATACCCGATGTCTTCGGACAATGAAACCTTATAGAGAGGGATTCGAATCCCATTTCATACAACAAGGGAATGTACACAAAAAATGTCTTCACATCACGGGAGGCTTCAGTTCCTTGCCAGGGCGGCTAACGCCACAACTGTCATGGCGAAGAACATCCATTTCTGGGTTTCCAGCTGGGACCTTGCGCCAAGAAGCTCCCCCCCACACTTGCAACGATTGGTTGGAGAGGGTCGCGAGTTGGTCTATCAGCTGGTTGTTCAGTTCATTCGCCCTCTCCAGCTCTTCCGCAGTCCGCTGAGCCGTTGCCTCCGCTACGAAGACCCTGGTGGTGAGGTCCATAGCGATGTCCTCAAGTTGCTGAATTCTGGGATCCTCAGGACCAGGGGGGATTGGCTGAGGAATCTCCTCAAGGGGGGCCCTGTTCTCGTCGCCAGATGGAACATTACTGGAGCTTTGCTCCACCCACATGTCCCTCTCCTGCAGATTGAATTCACCACGGATAAGCAGGTATGCCACAAGCTATACACATAACCTACGACACGATGCATAAGGTATGCCACAAGTGGTTATAATATAACAGGACAGTTGGACTGTTATAAACTCATCTCTTTAAATTGCATAACATATGAATTGATCAAGTAATAAAAGAAAGGTACACACATTTATCAAAAATGGGTTATGTCAAATGTATAAAAATGCATATTTCCTTTTTGTATACTTTGAAGGTATAGTTGTACATATATCATTTATACACTATTTTTATGTCCCCACTTGATTTTAATTCTTACTTTCTTGGTTGATTTTATAGTTGCATATGTCTAATGTATTACTTGCAATGAATAACAGTCTCTCATTTTATACACTGTAGTTATATGAAACATATATTTCCATCTTTAATTTATGTCACCTTCTAATCAACAGGAAACATGAAGAGAGTGCTGAAAACAATAAGTAAATGACAATATTTAATGAACTGGGTAACAGAACTAGCTGTCATATATGTTCATTGATATTTATTGGACACTTGAATCATTACTCTGTATTACTTGTCATGTATGTAGCTAATTACCTTGACTACAAAATGAACTACTGCGGTCCAAATAAGGAAAACCAATGGTTGAGAAAGCGAGCAAGGGCATCACCAAATACCAAAATGTTCGAATTCAAATTTCCAAATTCTGTTAGTTTCATTTTGCTATTACTTCTTCTGTTTCAAAATCTGCTTTAGAGTTAATTTTATTGTTAACTACTTATCTTATCATGCATAGGTTAAGCATTACGTTCGAGGTGAATGTACAAACCTGCTCGTACCACGGGGGAATCCTCTCCTCCCCACCAATCCATGGGTATTTTTCAGGACATCCACTTGGCCAGCTGCCGGATGAAGGCATGATTTCCTATGAAGTTCATATAACAGAGATTTCAGATAAACAAAGGACTCTCTGCACTATAACAGAAATGAACTACATAAAGCAATGTCATAGATGAACTACACAGAATAGAAATAACATAATAGAAATGCCATGAGGTTCCAAAAAGTTACATATAAGAAACTAAACTGAGAAACAGAAATGAATTGCACAGAATAGAAATAACATAATCGAAATAACATGAGGTTCCAAAAAGTTTCATATAAGAAATTAAACTGAGAAACAGAAATGAAATACACAGAATAGAAATAACATAATAGTAATAACATGATTGTCCTTCCTGATTCACAATGTGAAAGATGGAACACATAAAGCAAAACATAAATGACATACATAAAGCAATGTCAAAGATGAACTACATAGGAAATCCACAGAATTCATATAAAGCAATGTAAAAGAAGAAATACATAGGAAGTTAAACCTTTGAAGATGAACTACATAGAGCAAAGTCAAAGATGAAGTACATAGCAATGTCAAAGAAGAACTACATAGTACATGAACTACATAAAGCATTGTCACAGATGAACTACACATAAGAAACAAAACAGATACAGCAAAACAGGAAACCATGACAAAGCCCTGCAAGACAAGAAAGTGAAAGGGAGAGATGGGATGAGAGAACATAAGTTCTTTGTACATGTGTATGGAATCTGTCAAAATGAAGTACCACAAGAGGATTCAGTCATAGGTTAATAGGCTTTCAGTTTTTTTTAAAGTAATGGAAAGAAAAGCAACAGATTAGGATTTTTCATGCATAAACAAGACTTAAATCCAACATATAAGGCTCTTTAGGCTACTCTGTTATGATTGTGTGATTTACAAACAAAGGTAATTGAGTTAGTCATATTAAAACTAAAACCAAACTCTACCTAGATTTTAAAGACAATAATTTTGTCAAACATACCATATTAACACCACCATCTATAACTGTTAGTAGTTGTTACTTGTTACAGCTTAGCAATTTGTGTAGATGGAGACGTTGGTTAGGGTTTAATGCAACAAAAAAATCCTTGTTAAATGCAATCCCAATTCAAAATCCCTGTTGAATGTTCAATTTTTTTCCTCAGTTGTGAAATTTGTGTTGAAGGAGACGTTGGTTAGGGTTTAATGCAACAAAAAATCAACAGAACTACTAATGTTCAGACCAAATGCAAACCCAATTCAAAATCCCTGTTAAATGTGAACATTTTTCGTCCTCAATTGTGAAATTTCTGTAGAAGGAGGCGTTGGTTAGGGTTTTCGAGCCGTTTGACCTACCCAAACCCAGCCCCTCCCGACCGTCGAAAATCTCCTCCAGCTGAGAGATCTCCGCCGCCGGTGGGAAGTGGCC
The DNA here is from genome assembly GCA_037127255.1 of Persicaria tinctoria. Classification (NCBI taxonomy): domain Eukaryota; kingdom Viridiplantae; phylum Streptophyta; class Magnoliopsida; order Caryophyllales; family Polygonaceae; genus Persicaria; species Persicaria tinctoria. The sequence continues at coordinate 25,506,215 of JBANSL010000008.1, read as the reverse complement.
GCCAAAAGCTTCTACGCCTTGGACAGGACCCATACGAGGCCGCCGACAGGAGAAGAGGCCGGTCCTCGGTTTCCCTTCCCCTAACTCCCCTCGACAGCGGAGACCACCCTGCCCTGGAGGAGATCTCCGCCGCCGGACCACCGAGCCCACCCCGGCCACTCCGACTGGCAATGAAAGAGAGGAGAGAGAGGTATTTTACCTGAACTTGGTGGCGGTGGTGGCGATTTACGGGCTCCGGCGATTTCTCTCGTCTCCCGTCTCTCTCTTCTTGCGCACTCCTCGAGATCTGAAAATGTGATACACCCGAGGGCAATTATGGATCTCATCAGTCGAAATCCACACACAATCTAGGGGGGTGAAGATTGTGAGAAAATCTCTCATAATCTCCACAATCCCCATCCGAGATTCTGGACAATCTGCGCTCCGAACACCGTCGCCTCCCCTACAATCCAATTTGTATTTTGTGATAATCTCCAGAATCCCCTCAATCTCGGATGCCGAACACGCGCTTAGCCTAATTAAGAAAAGAAATTGGGCCTCCCGACCCAATGGCCCAATTTCCTCTATATGTATATACTCCATTAACTGTTCCCGGTCATCTCTAATTAAACAGTATCTCAACTTGAGATGAGCTTGCTACAAAATTCACACAGAAATCATATCGTTGGTGCATGTCATCGTGCAAAGGGCGGTGCGATCAAATTCCAAGGGTCTACTGTAAATACATGAATCACGAATGTCAAGGCAACAAGAAATAAATTAAATTAAAGGTGTGGACGAAATTTTTTTATATCATTATATTAGATATTTAGATCTAGTTAAGATACTTACATATATATGAAATCCTCGTTTATTTCATAGTGGGGGCTTGGTTCAGGTAATCTTGTTAAGTTATGGAATACCTATGAATCTATGATTGATCAAGCTAATTTTAATTCGCAAATGATAATTTAATGTCATGTATAAATGCAGTTAATTACTATAATTAAATGATCGGGGATCGATTGCCCGTTGTACGTAGTACGTAGAATTGATTAATTTGCGATTTGATAAATTTTAAAAAAAATGACTGAATGATTAATTTGGGGTTTAGTTAATTTGTGTACGACATAATTTATGTTTCATTTATGTTTTTATTTGATTTGGATGATGCACGACCATTTCATTATTTCCTCTAACTAGCTATAATTAGTTCGTCAAATTAATTAAAAGCGAAATCAGAACCCGTCCAAAAGTAACAGAATTTAAAATAATAAAAAAAAAAGTATTTTCATTAGACGTACGCATGTATTTTATACTAGCCTAGCTAGTTACATGGTTACATACATAACAGTACGGATTGAATTATTAATTTGCAAAGTCAAACCAGTTAATCTGATTGAGTCTTGTTCATGCATGGTTCAAAAAGCTATAGTTTACCTTGTTTTAATTTGTATTTGTATTTATTAATTATATGTATTTTTTGATATGAACCATCAACAACAATATCTCGCCAGTTGTTAACTAAATTATTTATTATGTAGAGATTGATGAGCTGATAAATTCTGAGACTCCCGATTAAACCGAATAAAATAAAAGTCGTGGTAAATTAAATCCCTCCGGGACAGATTGCCCTAGGGTGATATCTCAACTTCGGAAGGTCACAAACTGGCAAGATTTTAGAACACAAAAGATACAGACTGCTTGATTACAATTATAAGTTTTGGAAACAACGAGCTAAAGCTAAACATCTCCAACTTGGTGATCGAAATACAAAATAGTTTCAAGTTACAACTAGAATAAAAAACTTCAAAAGATCAACTACTTCCTTTATTACAAAACAGAATGTGCTTCTAACAGACCAGGATTTGATCACAGATCACATTACTGAAGAAATGTCAGAAAGGTTCATAGGATCTAACCAAACCAATGTTTCTGCTAATCATGTCTGGAACATCCAACCCCAAGTAACAACTGAGGAAAATGTTAAACTCATCTCTCAACCTACTAATATAGAAATAAAAAATACTCTCTTTAGCATGACAAATGACAAGTCGCCAGGACCAGATGGCTATCCTCCTGAATTCTATAAACGCTATTGGAATATCATAGGACAATCTTGTTGTAAAGCAGTCAAAGCTTTCTTCCACTCAGGCCAGATGTTATCTGAATTAAACCAAACTTTTATAGCATTAATACCAAAAGTTGAAAATCCAACCTCTATTAATCACTATAGGCCTATTAGTCTCTGTAATACTGTCTATAAAGTTATCTCAAAAATAACCGCAAACCGCATGAAGCCAATCCTTCCTAAGCTAATCAATCCTTTCCAAGGAGCATTTGTTGAGGGTAGATCAATTCAAGATAACACCCTTATAGCACACGAGATTTTCCATACATTCCATAAACAAAAAGGAAAAAAAGGACTCATGGCTCTTAAACTAGATATGGAAAAAGCTTATGATAAATTAAACTGGAACTATATTAAGGCAGTGCTGTTTAAATTTGGTTTTCATGAAACTTGGATTAGCTGGGTTATGAAATGCTTAACCACTACCTCCTTCTCTGTCTTAGTCAATAACACTCCCGGTCCTCAATTTAAACCTAATAGAGGAATCAGACAGGGTGATCCCCTAGCCCCTACCTATTCGTACTAGTAATGGAAGGATGTCTAGGGAATTACACAAGGAAGCACTTCTTGAGGATGCCTTAATTGGCATTAAACTGGCTAAAAATGGCACTCCCATACCTTTCCTAACCTTTGCTGATGATACAATCATATTTGCAAAAGCAGCCCATACCAGCTTAAATACAATTCAGAACATATTAAATAACTTTTCAAATCTATCAGGATTAACCATAAACTATAAGAGCTCACTCCAATGCTCTAAGAATGTTAATCCTAATTTGGCAAGGGATTTGACAGCCCACATGGGTATCCCAGTCTCAAAAACTATTGAAAAATACCTTGGAATACCTCTTGTCAACGACAGAATAAAAAATAGTGTCTTTGATGAAGCAATCCAGAACATGAAAAAACAACTCTCAAAATGGAAAGCATCCACCCTTTCTCAAGCGGGCAGAACTGTTCTAATACAATCAAACTTAAGCTCCAAAACAAACTACTTAATGCAAAACTTCCTTTTGCCCAAAGGAGTTCTTAACCAAATGGATCAAATCAACAGAAACTTCTTTTGGAATAAATCACCAGCAGATAAATACATCCCTCTGATCAGCTGGGATACCATTTGCAAAAGTAAATCGCTTGGAGGCCTGGGCCTTAAAAAAGCAGAGGAATTAAACATCGCCCTTCAAATGAAACTTCTTTGGAAAATATAAAAAAATGAAAATAGCATATGGGTACAAATCATAAAGGAAAAATACCTCCAACAAGAAAGCATAAGGAGCTTAAACAAAAAATATGCTTCATGGCAATTCGGAAGGCTTCTTACCCTAAGGAAAAAATTTGAAGAATGACTCCTCTGGGTTGTTGGTAATGGCTCGACTATAAACGTATGGGAAGACAACTGGATCCCATCTATCAACCTAAGAGACTACATAGGTACAAATGATCCTAACATGACAGTCGAATCTCTTATCTGTGACAGGAAGCTATGGAAGGAAGACGTGTTAAGGCAGACCTTCCCCCAAGGATTCATCGACATGATTCTGCTATTAAAAATCCCCCCAGTGGCAGGCTCAAGACAACCTGATTTGGAGTCCCAACCCAGAAGGTAAATTCACTACTAGGTCGGTGAAGAAAATTCTGGCTACACAACCCCAAGATCATAACTCACAAAGCTGGATTTGGAAGCTTAAGGCCCCCCCTCGCATCAAAAACCTCATTTGGAAGATCAAGATTGATGGTCTTCCAACGACTGACAGACTTAATAGGTATGTTAACAGAGTCCCTAACCAATGCTCTCTTTGTGGCCATGCAAATGAATATGCTGCTCATCTATTCACTAAGTGCACCTACACAAGAGAAGTCATAGCCCAATATGAGCAGAAATCAGGTATGTACTTCCACAATCTTAATCTCCATGGCCCCCTAATTGAAAATCTATATAGAATCAATACGTCTAACACTAACTTTATTGATCTAGCTTTTATATGGCAGTCTATTTGGAACATTAGGAATGACAAAATTTTCAGGTCTAAAGACCCGACTGGCACCTCTGTACTGATCCAGATGATAAACTAGAGTATTACGGATTGGACAAAGGAAGAACAACACATCCCAAAACAAAAATCAAACGCTATAAGAAGGGTTAGAGCCAGATGGACCAGGCCTCCTAGGACTATCTACAAGATTAATGTAGATGGTTCTTTTACCCAATCTGGAAAAAGCCAGACTAGGGGAATCATTCGTGATTCTGAAGGAAATATTATTGATATTTTCTCCAAAGAAGCTAATGTTGGGTCAGCAATCCAAACAGAAGCCTCTGCCATGATTCTAGGTCTACAAAGAGCAAGACAGAAGGGACTAAGAAAGATTATTATGGAAAGTGACAACCAGATTCTGGTCAAAGTAGCCAACAGAGAACTGTCGCCCAGATGGGAAATTCTACATCAGATTGAAGAAATCCAAAGGCTTACAGCTTAATTCTTATTAGTGGAGATCCGACATATATTTAGAGAAGCAAACCATACTGCGGATTATATATCCAAATCAGGTTTGATTTGTAACTTACCCTCTATTCCCTACCATAGGGATCTCTGTAAAATCATCCTTCAGGATGATCCGGGAGTTAGGTTGTTTTTATTAGCAACGGCTCTCAATGTTTGCCTACTTTAAAAAAAATGTTTTTAGGTTAAAAGATCGGAATATATACATTTTCTACCTCAAAAGTTTAAATTATTGTGTACCTCTCATTTTAATTATTTGGTTATACAATTTTACCTCCTAATTAACCAACCAAAGTGGGAGGGACTTTTTAATCCTAACACACCCTTTCAGTTTTGATAATCTAATTGATTGAGGCTTGAAATGAGTTAACCATCTCAGACTCTAATTTATATATCTTGTCAAAAATGGATCAAGCATTATATCTTATTCTCTTATAATTACTTACTTGAGGAATTGAAATGTGACAAATCAACCAATTCAGAACATCACAAATCGAAGAGGTTGATCAATTCTCCAAGAATACAAACTTTCAATTGAAGAAGAATAAGATGGAATGTAGTTCTACAACTGCAATACAAGGAGGAGCTCGGTTATATACTCCCTCCAACAAACTTCTAACTACTTACAGAGGAAAGTACAAAAATACCCCTTTTATTATGATATTATTCCCAAACTGCCCTTATGATTGCTCTAAGATGGAATGTACACTAAATGTACATCATACTCCATAGCCCCCCCTCAAGAAGGACTTGAAAGAGGAACAAAAAGGCCGAGCTTGGAGCAGAAGAACCTGTGTTGAGCAGCACCAAGAGCTTTTGTAAAAATGCAGATGTCTGCAGAATTGTAAGCACATGAGAGGTTTGTAGGAAACCATATATCCTGAATCAACTCACGAATAAAGTGGCAATCCACTCTTATATGCTTGGTTTTTTCATGGAAAACCGGATTTGCAGCAAGATGCTGTGCAAATTTGTTATCACAAAAGAGCTTGATGGATAAAAGGACATCAATTTGTAAATCTGATAGTAAACCTATCATCCAAATCAATTAACTAGCAACATAAGATATTGCTCTATATTCACTCTCAGTGGATGATTTAGAGACAACTCTTTGCTTCTTTGTTTTCCAAGAAATAAGAGAATATCCTAAAAAGGCACAATAACCAGACAATGAGCGGCTACTGAAGATGCATTTAGCCCAATCTGCATCACTGTAAGCCGAAATAACCAGATTGGAGGAGGCAGAATATGAGAGGGAGAAATTGAAACTCCCTTTCAAGTATCTCAGCAAATACTGAACACAATTCCAATGAGAAACCAAAGTATTTTGCAAGAATTGGCTTAATTGTTGCACATTGAAGGAGATATCAGCCCTGGTAAGTGTGAGATAAAGCAATCTCCCTACAATACGTCTATATTTCTCAGGATCATGAAAAACATCATCACCATCAATTGACAACTTATCACCATGTTGCATTGGAAAATCTGTAGGCTTACAACCTATCATATCAGCATCCTTAAGAATATCAAGGACAAATTTCCTTTGATTCAATAGAATGCCAGAAGAGATTCTAGATATTTCCATACTAATAAAATATCTAGCAATCCCTAGCTAAGTCCTTGATAGTGAATGCTTTATGCAAGACATTCTTAGTGAACTGTATATCAACATCTGAATTTCCCATGATCAACATGTCATCTACATAGACCACAGCAACAGTCATAGCAACTCCCTCAACTTTAACAAATAAAGAATAATCATGCTTAGACTGCTTGAATCCCAACTGAATCATAAACTTTGTCAATTCAAAGTTCCACTGCCTACTGGCATGCTTTAGACCATATAAAGACCTAGTGAGCTTGCAAACCTGCCCTTGAGGCACATTAAGGCCAGGAAGAGGCAACATGTAAACTTCCTCATCTAGAAATCCATGCAAAAAAAGCATTATTGACATCTAACTGATGTAAATTCCAATCTCTAGCAGCAGCTGATGTATAGCTAATCTCGATCCTTCGTCTGTGGGCTCAGAATCAAGATTACGACGTCGAGTGTGTGGCCCGATCTTGCAATAGCTCTTGTATGTTGTCTTTCTGTGACCGAACTCGTAACCGATTGGATTGTCTGGCGTGTAATGTAGTGGAAGCCCAATTAATTAACCACTTGCTAATTACGTGGTCAACAATGGCTGCGCAATGCCTCCTCACAGCTCACCCAATTGATTTATACGATTCCGAAACCGAGCACTAATAATGGGGAACTAACAACAATTCATACACAATTTGGAGTAATTGTAGCGTGACCACTTCGACAAAATTAATCAGTAATGAAGGTAGTAGAGATTGTAAGACGGCGTGAATTGGAAATAGAGTTTGGATTGATAATCGAGAACCCTTTAATCCATAAAGGGGTTTCTCAATTCTATTCAATCTGCCTTAATTCAATAGAACTACAATGTTTAAATAGAAAACCTAAGAACCAATTCTACCGTGCAAGATAGAATTTAGGTTTATAAAGATAGAATTTTAATCCTAAAGATAAATAAACCTAGAAGATAAAACTTAATCTAAAATCCTAATATATGAAATAATAAAATATGATAATTAAGAAAGCCTAAAGATAGACTCTCCTAACCATCTTATTAAATCTAACTAAGAAATACTAAAAATAAGCAATTCTATAATTAGACTCCAACTAACATAGGAGTTACTAAAAATAGAAAATAAGAAATATAAATAATAAAATAATTAACGTCGTTTCTTCAACGACTCCCAAGGTGGAGCCTTCTTCTTCTGCTTGAGGATGACATCATTCTCCTCCATTTGAAATCGACTCGTCCTCGAGTCGTCGCCTGGATCCAGATCGTTGTTTGACCCACAGAAGGCCAGCTTGACCCGCATCAACAGCAATGGCAAGGATTACACGAACTGTTGCAAGCTTAGCAACAAGAGAGAAAGTATGTTTATAATCCTTGTCTTTTACTTGGTTATAACCCTTGGCAATAAGCCTAGCTTTAAAACTTTCTACAGACCCATCATGCATGGTTATATTTCACTTTATAAACCCACTTTGATCCAATGGCTTTCTTGCCATGTGGAAGGGAAGTCAATTCCCAAGTATGATTAGAAGCCAATGCATCTAACTCCTTCTGCTTAGCCAATTGCCATTCAGGCACATTTTTGGCTAATTGGTGATAAGAATGTGGCTCAAACACTTTAAACACATTAAAGAGAGATGCCACATATGAATGTGAGAGATGAGAAACATCTTTAATGCTCATAACAGAAAACACCTGACTCAAAGAATCAGAAGAAGCACAAGCTCTAGAGGGCAATTTACCATATATGAAGTCTTGTAATCGAGCAGGCCTATGAACAACACGCTTAGTAACAATCAGTTGAGGAAGAATAGCAATCTCACGAACATTAACATCAGAAACTGAAATATCATCTGAAGACACCCCATATATTATCTAAACCCATTGTGCCTACTGAATCAGAAACATAATGATCAAGATGTGTAACTGAATTATCTATGGCTAAATCATCATTCAAACTGACTGACTGAGATGATTGAAAAGGCAATAAGGGAGGAATCTCAAAACAAGGACCATGAGCAGGATTAACCAAGGGGAGAGAAACCCTGGTATCTGTAAAAGAATGAAGCAAATAATTGCCATCCTTAAAGGGAAAAATATTCTCATGAAAATTGAGATGTCTGCATATGGAAATTTTCTTAGAAGACAAATCAAATACTTTATAGGCTTTCTAACCTGGTGGATATCCATGAAAGACACATCTTCTGGCCTTAATTCCCAACTTATCAACATTAGTAGTGCTAATCTTAGCAAAACACTGACAACCAATGACCGTAAGACTCTTATAATCAGGAGGTGACTTGTATAGGATCTCAAAAAGAGTCTTCCAATGAAGAATGGAAACAGGCAATTTATTGATCAAGTGTGTTGCATCTAACAAACATTCCCCCCAAAACTCAATAGGCAAACCAGCTTGCAGTCTAATAGCACAAGCTGTTTCAATAAGATGTCTATGTTTACGTTCTACTCTTCCATTCTGTTGAGGAACCCTAGGAGTAGAACGTTGATGAATAATGCCTTTGCTAGCAAACAAATCGCTACAAGATGAATGTGTAAATTCGGTAGCATTATCAGATCTCACAAGCTTAACACATCTGTGAAACTGATTTTTACCATAGCCAGAAACTCAACAATAACCTTGTATACTTGAAGTTTATTCTGTAGCAAATAAACCCAAGTAGTCCTACTGCAATCATCTAAAACAGTAAGAAAGTACTTAGCTCCACACAGGGATGGTACCTTATAAGGACCCCATAGATCCATGTGAATCAAATCAATGCAATCAGAAGCAATGGAATCACTTCTCTCAAAAGGCAATCTGTGGTGCTTAGTCATAGCACAAACATCACAAAAGAAATTGTCAATATCAACCTTATTACAACCATCAATATGTGTCTCATCTTTGACACAGATGTATGACCAAGTCTAGAGTGAAGAGTTTGCAAACTGATCACAGAATTACAACATTCAAAATGAAACTGAGAAATGATACCAGTGAACTTCTCTTTAGCTCTTAGCTTGTATAAGCCTTGATCTTCACGTCCTTGCAGCAACAGACCCTTAATTAGTTGTAAGGTCCTGCAAGGTACATGATGTATCAACAAACCTGAACTCCAACCTTTTATCTCTAAGAATTTTTGACACAGATAGAAGGTTATGTCTAAATTCAGGAACAAAAAACAACACATTGTCAAGCTGTAGATTATCTGAAATACATATACTGCATGCACATTGCACAATCTTAGTTGTTCTATCAGGCAAACCAAGCACAATATGTATACCAAGACGCCTCACATCATAAAAAAAATAGACTCATCAAAGGCAATATGATCAGTAGCCCCAAAATCTACAATCCAGTCCCTCTTATCTGATTTATGTGAACCAATGAGAAATGAAGAGCTAAGTTTACCTACAAAGTTGACAACAGCTTGTCCAATAGACAAATCTATCATTGAACATTCATCCTTTTGCTTGCCATTCATCATTTTGACAATTTCTTGATAAATGGCATTGACCATACAAGGATCAGGCTTAACATTGCCTTCCTGAGGGTGATTTGCCTATAAATACTCCACATTAGCAGCAAATTTCCCATCCCCAATAGGAAGAGGACCCTTAAACCATTCAGGATAACCCACTATCTTGAAACAATAATCTTTGGTATGACCTTTTTCTTTGCAGAAATCACAAAATCTATCATATTTGGGCTTCTTAGAATCCCTCTTAGACTCATCAGACAAATTTGTAGGTTTATTTTGCTAAGATGAATGACCAAACTGTCCCTTTAAATCAGGCTTTCTAGTGTTAGAAAAACTCCTTCCCACAGCTAAAGCACCTGCATCACTTGAGGATCCAACAAAAGAAGTACCACGTCCTCTCTCAACTTGAACAGCTAATTGAAACACTTTGTTGATTGTTGGGAGAGGATCCTTAGTAAGAACATTATTCTTCAGGTTCTCAAATCCATCATTAATTAAGACCCATAAGAAACTGCATAACCTTGGCTTTAGCCTCTTTTTTATCCATCTTCTTTAGTACACCACAGTTGCATTGCAACATAACACCACAATCACAAGCTGCAATTCTTTCAAGAACCTACAGTTCATCCCAAATTCGTTTGATCTTGTTATAGTAGGCACCAACCGACAGATTTTCCTGCTTTAAATTGCATAGATCTTTGTGCAATTGATACACAAGAGGATTATTTGATTCAGAAAATCTTTCTTTGATCTCGCCCCATAGCTCCTTAGACTACTGTACATACATCAGTCTCTCACTTACTTCACTAGTCATAGAATTCAATAACCAGCACATCACCTTGTAATCTGCTCGAATCCACTTCTCATAGTCATCCCTTGACTCATCAGGTTTAATGCAAGCACCAGTTATGAATCCAAGTTTAGTTGCACCCAAGGCCATTCGAACACCTCTATTCCAGCTCGTAATGTTCAATCCATTGAACAAAGTAGAGACAAGTGTCATACCAGGATGATCGGAGTTTGCTAGGTATAGAGGATTCACATGAGCATCATTGAACTGCTGATTGAGATCCCCAAATTGCAAACCTCCAAACGTAGGTGGAGCTGTCAGACGAATCGGATTTTGTTGTCCAGCGTTCGGAATGGGAGGTGACACACCAACGCCTCTCCCAACACCAGTTCTCGAACTCTGTCCAATCAACGGAGATCCACGACCTGCCATTTCTATAAGCTCCAAGATCCAGATAACCAGAATAAATCACAAGCGGAAGCAACTGAAGAACACGAGCAGAGACATAGTAAAAACGCAGATCTAGACACTACAAAAAATAATGAAATTAGCAACGCTACCTAGCTTCGGCAGAGGGCTTGGCGTGGCAATTGGTCCCTTTTGCCACCCTAGTAGCTTCGGTAAGGGTTTACCGTAGCTAAAGGGTCAATTTTATCACCCTTGGTAGCAACGGCAAGGTTTTCCGTGGCTAATAATTTGGTTTTTATCATTATCTAGCTACGACAATGGAGTCCCGAAGCTAACTTTATTTATTTATAGTTTAATATAGTTTAATATATACAGATATTATAATTAAAGGATTTGTAACCCTAATCCTCTATCTTCAGATCCGAACCTCAATCCTCTATCTTCCCCGTCTATTTTCAGATCTGAACCTCAATCTCCCTTCTCTCTTCCGTTCACACACCTCAAACTCATATCCGAAATCAAGCTCCAATCTTCCCATGGCCGGTGTCCTCCCCTTCACCCCACTCGTTCTCCCTCTACTGCTCTCTCTCTCTCTCTCCCGCCATTGAAGAGCCCAAAATCGAGCTCCAGACGTCCTTCTCTTCCCCTCGCCTGGCTCGCGCCTCCCCGGAGTTCCTGTACCCTCTTCTCCGCCATCTCCGAACGTTTTCACAATTTTCGCTCACCACCTCTGAAGTCGTCGTCGTGGCCGTGGCGTTCAGCTTTCACTTCTTCTTCGCTTTCCCGATTTCCACTCAGTTGCTGTCCTCTTTCCCGATGTCTGCTCAAGTGTCGCCCGCTTTCCCGATTTCTGCTCAGTTATCGCCTCCATCTCGTCCCTCACTGTATTTCAGCGATGTCAACAAGGTAATGTGTCATTCTCCTCTGTTTCTCTATGAATCATGAGGATTTTATCTTGAAATTTCCCTATATTTCATTCGTTGTACATTGTTCGAGCAATCTGCGAGTTAGGTAGGTGAAATCTAGCAGATCTGGTTTTCGAGTTAGGATAGATGAAATTTACTAGAGGAAATCTAGCAAATTTCCTTGTATCTTGAAATTTGACTTAGAATCGATGCTCAAGGACTCGCTGAATTAAGTTAGGGTAAGTGAAATCTAGCAGATCTCAGATCTGGTTTTCGACTTAAGGTAGATGAAATTTACTAAATGAATCTAGCGAATGATATTTACCATTAGTGTTGGTGATGGCCTGTCAGAATGTGTTTAATGTATATGCTGCTTCGCTGTTATTGTTTTTCTTAACGTATTTTATTTTTAGCTTCATAGGAACTAAAAGAAAGAATTGAAAGGGTGAAGGAAATAAGCATGAAGGAGAAATCCTTTGACTGCCTTACTAAGCTAACATCATCCTTGTGCTTGTTATAGAAATCCATTCCGGGGAGAGTGGGCTTAGTACTTCCTCTAGATGTTTCCAGATCACAATATCCCCACAGGTACACTAGTTCATTTGCTGGTTGCAAAAATATTCCATACAAGGTAAGAAGTTTGTTGGATCTGAGCCTGCTTTAATTGTATATAACCAAGGTTTGTTTAATTGTATATAAACAAAGAAGACATAAAATTAAGGAACATTATACCTTTTTGTGACCAGAAATAAGCTATCACATTGATATGGCAAGAAAGCATGTGAGAAAAAAGACTTCATCTTTCACACACTTTTCTCTAGAAATAGTTTTTAAAGGTTTAGGGTCTTAAAAAGGCAATGCCATCTGATTTATGAGTGTAACATTATATGTGTTCCCTTCATCCTTGGTTTCTCAACTGATTAGGTTCTTTCCATTTTTTCGTTAGGTGATCATTGGATTCCCCCTATCTATGCTTGGATTTGTCTGGTGGTCCCTTCAAGATTTGAGATGGAAGATCACCAGGTGGAGACTTAGGGGAGAAATTGAGGGGTATGAGCTGCATCTATCTTTATTTTATTTTAAAAAAAAATACATCTTACAATTTTTAAAATCTCAGTTAAAAAAATAACAACTTTGAAAAGTAAATTACTTAATTATTTATTTTAGAACAAAAAATTGGAAACCTTGCATTGATAGCAATTTTAAGTTGGATGCAGCATGATCCCATGATTTTCACTTTAACCTCTTTATATTGACTATTAGTTACGAGTCAATTTAACTTGGACAACTGCTCATTCCAATACAAGACTACCAACTCAATGTGTGGTGGAAAAGCTGGACTACAAAGTCCATTGTGGGATGATTTGGTTCAATTTTTTATGCTGATTTGAGGATTTGGATTGATAGAAACAAAATGATAAGTAGGTTTGTTGGGTATGAAATATGTCTCTACTTACCATGTGTTGCAAAATTGCATAATATTTACCTCTATAACCAAATCCAATATGTAACATCATGCATATATACTTTGTGTTTAATTGGTTAGTGCCTCTTTCATGGTTTATATATACACAGGTACAATAGGGATTAGATTACCTCACACACTTTTCTCAAGCTCCAACAGAGGAGAAATATCATATTTCACACACTCTTCTCTAGAAATAGTTTTTAATGGTTTAGGGTCTTAAAAATGCAATGCCATCTGATTTATTTGTTTCCTTCATATCCTTGGCTTCTCAACTGATTAGGTTCTTTCCATTTTGTCGCCAGGTGATCATACCTCATGGTGAACCTGTTACTCTTGAATGTTTTCTTGCATGGAGGGAGAGGTACGAGACAGAGCTCACTAATCTGGTGCATTTTGTTCTTGTAAATTTTACTTAAGCTGTTTATGTAATTGGCAATAACTTTTGTGAATATTGACATCCACTAATCTGGTGCAGTTGCTTTCCTATATGGTTGAAGTATGTTCCCTGGATCAACTTCCGCACCGACAATGAGCCATTCAAGGTTTGTTATACCTCAGTGATTTCTTTTTAATTTTCAAAATAATGGAAAAATTAGCATGCTTTGGAGTGGGAAAAGACACTCATAATCAAGGGAGAAAAAAGGTATTCCTTTTAGATCTTGGATGATCTCATATTGTCTTTATCTAGAAAGATCACTTATTGATCTTTCTTATTGGATATTTTTTTCCCGGTTGTAAAGAGCGCGATGCAAGGATTCACTCAGAAGATTGTTGAGATGATGAAGAGTGAAAGCTGATTTGCATCACAAGGAGGCCCCATTGACCTTTTAAACCTCCACCTTCATCTTTTTTTTTGTGTGTTCGTTCCCTTACACGACTGATGTACTTCTTTACATACATGTAGATGTTCAAAGAGGTCACTGAGAAGAATGAGTTAAAAATGCCCATGTTATATCGATTATACTCGGAATTTCATCCATCTTCATCTTCTTGTTTGGTTAGGCTCTGATCTGTTGTTTTTTCTATTCAATTAGGTATCCCAAATTCTGCAGCTAGGGTTTTGATTACTCTATGAAATTCATGTTTGAAATCAGGCAATCTCTCCTTCTCTCTTTACTATTTTATCAATTCCAGGTTCTCAATTACTTATTCCAATTTGTTCAGCAAATTTCATTTCTTTTTTTTTTCAGATTCGATTCCCAAATTCGTCTTCAACTGTGACCTGGCACCATCTCCATCTCTGCAGGTTCGTCATCTTTGCTTTCAGGGTTTACTACATTACCACCACCAGTTTCACTTTTATATCATCTATGCCATCGTTCTCAAACTGTTTGTAATTGCTTAATTCCTTTGTGTTATTTGTAGAAACCCCATAATATGTAAGGATCTGGAATCCATGAACAAGGGATATCATTTTAAAGGTTGATGTTTTCCTTGTGCAAAGCTGTCCTTTCTGATAAGTAGCTAATATTGATTGAACTCCAATGGCATCTTTTGACAAGAGATATAGAATGCACGATTACTATCTATCTTTCTTTACGTTTCGTGGTTGGTGTGAAGGAGAAGCATGTTATTGTATCTTCTGAACTGATTTAGCTCTTCTTTAGTTCTCACAATTCGTCCTAATAGCTTATTTGATGCAGCTGCAAAAACAGGTGATCCCGATCAGAGATTAGAGAAAGTTGCGGTCTTTATTTTTCTTCTCAGAAATTAGGGAAACATGTGATTATTTTTCTTCCCTTTTTTAGTGTTATCTTCTGTTACTTTTAATTGAGAGATTAATGTTCAATATCTCTAGTGTTTTACCAATTCTAATCTGAGATATTTCTTGTTCCCTGCAGGCACACTGAGGACTTGGCTCCTGATAGATACTCTACCTGTTGATGCTTAAGGAAAATTGGTGGGCTTCCCCTCCAGGTACAAATGCTTCATGGTTTTTAAAGAGTACTAAATACTCTTTACATCTTTTGTTATTTCATTTTGCAATCTTAGTGTCTTCTTGTTTGTGGAATTGTGGTGGATCGTATAATACTTTGGAATTTCGTTTGTTTTTACTAAGACTCCTTGTCTATTCCACTTTTATATGATGATTGCCTCTCTTTTATTAGTTCTTACACAAATGTAAGTTAAAATTCCTTGTTTCTACCTTATAGTTAAAAAATACTATCCAGACTACCCATTGGCTAGCTTTGGACATTATTTGACTTGCTTACCTTTGTCCACTTCCATAAAGGATATCTAAAGCTAAATTTCAGCAGGTTGTCATTGCAGCACCATTTTGTTGTACTATTGCTGGCTAATTTTATAAGTAGGTGGAAAAAATAATCAAATATGCTTAATGATATCTACAGATTAGTTTCTGAAAGATTATGTGTTATGCCCGTCTGAGATGGAAAAGTTGCAATTGATTTCTCAAATGGAGAAGATTAGGTTGTTGTAGGTAGCATTTTGACGCTTTCTAGCAGTTCCTCATTATGATTATGTATCAACAAAGTTAGTCCTTTGTTAATTGAGCAGAACTTAATTTCTTGAATGTTTTATCTCCTTTGTGAGTTAGATTGAGCATATATTAGTTTTTAGTTTCCATGGTATAGATTTCATTAAAAATTAACTCAACTCAATTGCTTGCTTTTCATCAGGTGTGATGACAGAATGTTAACCAAATGCCTCTTAACTATGGATTTTCCAGCTGCTGTTTATTATGAGATTTCTTTCTTTCTTTCTTTATTAGCTTGTCCAATTTGATGTAAATTATGTAGTTTTAGACAATTTTTTGGGTTAAAATATAGTTTTGGACATTTTATTATATATGTAAATTTTATAATTATGTATATAAATTTTGTATAATTAATGAAAATTTATTATATGTAAATTGTGTCTTTTTTTTTATTAAAAATATTGGACTTTTTTAGCCCGGGTATGAAGAAACCGGGCTAAAAAGCATTAGCTACGGCAAGCTGCCGTAGCAAATATGTAGTGTCTTTCATAGCGTTACTTAGCCGTAGCTTAGCCGTCGCTATTTTTTTTTGCTACGGCTATTTGCCGAAGCTACCAAATTTTGCCACCCCAAAATTCGCCACCCCCTTATTTACCGTAGCTAAGCCGAAGCTAAACCCCTTTTGCCACCCCTTGAACCCCTTTTGCCACGGCTTTTTGTCGAAGCGAATTTCTTTTTTTTTTTTGTAGTGAGATCCTGCGCTCTGATACCATGAGAAAATGTGACGAATCAACCAATTCAGAACATCACAAATCGAAAAGGTTGATCAATTCTCTAAGAACAAAACTTTCAATTGAAGAAGAATAAGATGGAATGTAGTTCTACAGCTGCAATACAAGGAGGAGCTCGGTTATATACTCCCTCCAAAAAACTTCTAACTACTTACAGAGAAAAGTACAGAAATACCCCTTTTATTATGATATTATTCCCAAACTGCCCTTATGATTGTTCTAAGATGGAATGTACACTAAATGTACATCATACTCCACATTATTTACCCAAAGACGAGTCTAGTATACGTCTCTTAATAGCTAGCCCATGGAAGTAAAAGAAATGGATGTGAACTTACATTTTTTCCATATGATTTTCTTTTAACATGTTTTATCATAGACTAGCAAATGGACTACGAAATTTAGACCGGATGATCCTTAGCCGTTTATATATATTTTTGTATTTCATTTTGTTCCCAACCATCGTGGTATATTGCTAAACATTTTTTTTTTTAAATAATGTAACTAGATAAAATCCTTACATATATATTATATTCAATTATTCTGTTACACTATATAAATTCTCAAATTGATAAAAAAGAAAATTATCATATCAACTAGTGAATCCTATATAGATAATAGATCCAATTATATGGCTATAAAAATGTGAAAAATAGCTGGAGGTGAGCAAAACCCTAAATAAACCTTTCTCACAGTTGGAAGGGCTAACTGGAAATTAATCAAGATTTAATTATTTAAATTTTGCCCCAACAAAAATGCAGTGAATAGAGGAGGCAACACTTGATTTCCATGGTCTATATGTCGGCATTAATTAATTAATATCAATTGATTAATCTATGGAATTTGAGATTAATTTCCCCATCATCTCTCTCGCCCCAATTTTTTTTAATGATCTCTAATGATAGTCGATGATGATATAATAAATTAGTGTACTTAACCAAAGAATCCCCACGTTCTCTCGCGCGTACTTCTTGCATTATATGGACCGATATATATTTTTTAAATTGCATATTTGCATGCTTTATATTCTTTGTTATCTTGACAAAAGGTGAGCTAATTATTAATTAATACAGTACCTAATTAATTTATTAAATCACATATGATTAGCCTTCCTTTGACGATAGATGATTTAATTAGGCATTTATCTTTTTCACCGGCCAGCTATACGTAATCATCATATGATTAGTCATTGGAGAGTGGGGGATATATGGCATGGAATCGCGTTTATTGTCTAGTTATTTTGGAGTCGGACCTATTTTTAGAACTCGTTTGGTTTAAATTTTATTGGGGAGGGTTAATTAGTCATTCAATAGTGTTAATTTTAGTCATTGTGTAGAGTGATACATGTGTGTCAGGACTGATGGGCATTTTAGTCATTTCCGGTTGTTCAATTGGTTGTTAGAGGTTGTTAGAACCTCCATCTCCCTCCGTCTGTAGAACATTTTACATTCTCTATAGAATTTCTTGTTCTTCCTCCATTTTGATCTTCTCTTTTGGTTCAAATGGTATCAGAGCTGTGTGAATCTCCTTGAGATTCAGAGTGTCGTTTCGATCTTTGTTAATTGGTGATATGTGAGATCTAGCTTTCGTTGTGTTCGTGACGGTTGGAAGAGGAGCTGGTTCTTCTCCGAATCAACTAGGAAACGGATCTGGTAGAGGTGCCGACAATGGCATCGGTCGAGGAACTTTTATGACACCACCAGCAACTGGATTTGGAAACGGAATGCCTGGAACAAGCCATGGAGCTCCGGGAGGTGCAGGTGCTGGTGCTTTTGTTCCGAATCAGATGCAATTCGGCGATTTCGCACAAGGTATGAACAACATTCATATCAATCCCTTTTTCCTTTCGAACTCAGACCACCCCGGGATGCAACTCGTATCTACTTTGTTCAATGGAATGAACTTTACTAGCTGGAGCAGGGGGGGTTAGGATGGCATTAGGAGCCAAAGAGAAACTAGGATTTATCACCGGGAGTTGTGTGAGACCGGATGAGACTAGTGAGGAGTTTGAGAGATGGAGTAGAGCCGACTACATGGTTATGTGCTGGCTCATCAATTCGATGACTAGTGAAGTCGGTGAACACTTCATGTACGTGCAGTCCTCGAAAGAATTGTGGAACGAGATTAGGGAGAGGTTCTATGAGTCAAACGATCCTCTCATTTATCAATTGAGAAGAGAACTTAGTAATCTGCATCAGGAGAATTCGTCTGTTACTGCTTACTATGGCAAGCTTAAGCGGATCTGGGATGAGTTACAACTCCTTGATCCCTTGCCAGTGTGTAGTTGTGAAGGAAGCAATCAGTGTGTTTGCTTGATCTTGAAAAAGATAGTGGATAGGGAGATTAAAGCAAAGGTTATTCAGTTTCTAATGGGGCTTAACGATGGTTATGAACATCTCAGGAACAATGTGTTGTCTATGGATCAAATTTCTGTAATTAATAAAGTGTTTCAAATGGCAGTTCAGATTGAAAGGCAGAGATGAATTACTTCTCCTCAAACTGATCTGAATGCTCTTGCTGTGGGAAGGACTGGTTCTTCCGATGGAAATGCATTTGCTGTCAATAAGAATTTCCAATCTAAAGTGCAGGATCAGCAAAGAAAGGAGTACAAGAAGCCTAAATTTGATAGGTTATGTGAGCATTGTAAGGAGAAAACCCATACTGGGGTTTATTGTTTCAAACTGGTGGGATATCCAGAGTGGTTCAAGGGACCACGTGATGAGGAATCTCATAAAGGGAATGGTAAGTTTGCTGCTAACATTGATGGTTTTCAGGGTGATAGTGGTCAGCTTGAGCATCCTATGGAGTTTGATGAGGCTAAGCCAGATCCGAGCATGGTTAATGCTATCTTTCAGGAAGTTATGAGGATGATGAAAGGGAAAGCCAAGATGGATGAGTCTGATTCTTCTGTGAATCATGCATTTGCCAATTTTGCTGGACCTTATAACTAGGAATGTGGTTGCTAAAGGGACAGAAGAAGGAGGTTTATACTACTTGAAGTCTCAGTTTACTGGACAACCAGATGGTGTTAATTCTCAGTTTGTTTTTGCTAAGAATTTGCAGTCTAGTGCACAGTCTGTTTGTAATAAGGTTGACAATGTGTCACTTGTTCATGCCAGGTTGGGGCATCTTTTTGTGTCAAAGATGAAACACCTTGATGTATGTAATGGATTTGATTTTAGTTCCTTCTATTGTAAGTCATGTGACATGACCAAACATCACAAGTTGAAGTTTAATAGAAGTGCTTCTATTGCTGATTTCCCTTTCCAATTAGTGCACATGGATGTGTGGGGACCTTACAAGGTTGCATCATTGTGTGGTACGTGCAAGGTATTTTTAACTGTCCTTGATGATCATTCCAGGGCCACTTGGATCTATTTGATTCAAGAGAAAACACAGGTGTACAGGGTTATATGTGCTTTTGTTCAAATGGTTGAGAATCAGTTTAATTCAACTATCAAAACCATTAGAACTGATAATGGTATTGAATTCATCCAAAGGGCTTGTAAGTATTTGTTTGATCAGAAAGGAATTGTGCATCAGAGATCAGCTCCAGGGGTCCCTGAGAAAAATGGTAGGGTAGAGCGCAAGCACAGGCACCTTGCTGAGACAGCTAGGGCCATTAGACATCATGCTGGGCTTCCCATTCAAATTTGGGGAGATTGTATCCTAAGTGCTACATACTTGATCAATAAGATGCCCTCATCTGTTCTTCAGTGGAAGTCTCCATTTGAGATTCTCCACAAGGACAAGTTAGGGGTTAAGGCAAGAAGGTGTGTGTTTCTTGGTTACCCCCTGGACCAGAAAGCATTCAAAGTTTTTTACCTGGATAGAAAGACTGTTCTCATCAGTCGTCGTGTTAAATTTGAGGAACACATATTCCCATTTAAAGGGCAATCCCAGTCATCCTCAACATCTCATCGCTCTTCCATTACAAGCACACAGTTGCCATTAGCCACACCTGCTGCAGATGACAATTTCTCTCCTATCATTCCTACATTTTCTAATCATGCTCCTCACCTCCCTCGTCACAGTCCTTCTACCAGTCCAAATCTTAACCCACATAGTAGTGAAGGAAGTGTTGCATCCCCTTCTTCGGGTGGATCCTTATTGGTTCCGGATTCTATATGCAACCCCTCTCTCACACCTGATCTGGTTCCTCCAACTGAACTTGGCAGAGCCAAGAGAATCATTCACATACCTCCTAGACTGAATGAATACATATGCTCTAACTTACCCACCAGAAATCATCAATCATCTGATTCTGCTAGTCAATCATTCTCAGTATTCTCTGTGCAGAATTTGAGTCATCTTGCACCAGAATATGTTCAGTCTCTTGTGAATGTGTGCTCAGTGTTTGAGCCTAGGACATACAATCAGGCAAAGGATAATCATAGGTGGCAACTGGCTATGAAGGCAGAACTGGATGCTTTAGACACTAATCAGACTTGGTCTCTCACTCCATTACCACCAGGAAAGAGGGTTATTGGCTCTCGATGGATCTACAAGGTGAAGTACAAACCTGATGGAGAGATTGAGAGGTTCAAAGCTAGGCTTGTGGCCAAGGGTTATACACAAGTCAAAGATAAGGATTATAAACAAACTTTTTCACCAGTTGCAAAACTCTCTACTGTCAGAATTATGTTAGCTATTGTTGCTGCTAAGGATTGGAAGCTTCATCAATTAGATGTAAACAATGCATTCCTTCATGGCTTATTAGATGAAGAGGTATACATGGATCCACCTCCGGGCTACACCAAAGCTCTCCCTAGTCAGGGTGGTTGGTTCCTCTTTCACAGTGGCACTAGTATATGTAGATGATATGCTCATCATGGGCAATGACAGTGACATGATCATACACACTAAGACTGCTCTTCACTCTACCTTCACCATTAAGGATCTTGGGGTTGCAAGGTACTTTCTTGGAATGGAAATCTCAAGGTCCTCAACATGTATTCTTTTAAATTAGAGGAAATACATTTTAGATATCTTAAAAGATGCTCATATGACAGAGTGCAAAGTTGCTTCATTTCCTATGCAAAAAGGGGCTAAGCTTTCTATTGATGGTGGTGATCCTATTAGTTCTCTTGAGAGCTACAGAAGGTTAATTGGGAGGCTGCTATATTTGACATTAACAAGGCCAGATATATCCTTTGCTGTACAGCAACTCAGCCAATTTCTTCATAATCCATTACAGCCTCACTGGAATGCTGCAATGTACTTGCTTAGATACCTCAAAGGCAGTTTCAATTTAGCCTTATTCTACTCTGCTCAATCCAATTTGCAATTGAAGCCATACTGCAATGTACTTGCTTATTCTACTCTGCTCAATCCAATTTGCAATTGAAGGCACAAGGGAAATTCGGTTTTTTCGGTCCTAAAACCGAAAAAACCGTATCCGAATTTTCGGTTTTCAGTTTGGGCTATGGGCCTTTCCTAAAAAAAAACCGGGCCGTCGGTTTTGGCCCGACCCGTTTGGGTCGGCTCGGTTCGGGCCGGTTTGGTCCGTTTACGCCACCCTAACTGTAATGCAGATTGGGGCAACTGTCCTCATACAGGTCGATCTCTCTCAGGCTATTGCATGTTCATTGGTTCTTATCTGATCTCATAGAAATCTAAAAAGCAGAAAGTGGTCTCAAAATCTTCTACTGAAAGTGAATACCGTAGCATGTCCTATGCCTCCAGTGAAATCATTTGGTTACAGGGTATTCTTGGTGATCTTCAAGTGAAAGTTCAGACTCCTATCAATCTCTTTTGTGATAATCGTGCAGCTCAGTGCTTAGCATCTAATCCTGTTTTTCATGATCGAACCAAACATGTTCGAATTGATGCACACTTCATTAGGGAACTGGTTCAGCAAGGTCTTATTGCCACTACTCATGTTTCCACAAACCAACAATTTGCTGATCTTATGACCAAGGCCTTAGGTGCTCATCAACATCATGTCCTATGTTCCAAGCTTGGTCTTGTGGTTCCTTCCACATCTCCAGCTTGAGGGGGGTATGTAGAGTGATACATGTATGTTAGGACTGAGGGGCATTTTAGTCATTTTTTGTTGTTCAATTGGTTGTTAGAGGTTGTTAGAATCTCCATCTCCCTTCGTTTGTATTGGGTATAAATGGGATTTCTTGTTGCTGTAACAGATCAAGTCATTGTAGAACATTTTACATTCTCTATAGAATTTCTTGTTCTTTCTCAATTTTTATCTTCTCTTTTGGTTCAAACATTGCATGAGTGATGGATGAGCTTTCTCATCCATTATATATTATGTTCGATTTCATAATGCCATAGCTTCATCTGTAGATTTGAAAATATGCAATTTTGCCACATTTATTGTAAAACCAATAGAGTTGTAGATCATTTAACTTTTGTAGCCTTTTCATTTAGTTTAGAACTTTATGTATGTTGTTTGACCTTCTAAGTTTTGTTTTAAAATTTTGTTCTAATGCGTGTTTGGGGTCGTTGATCGCTTTCTGGTTTCATCTCATCCGCCTCTATATTATGGCATGTCCTTGCGGTGGTCTTTTGCGATCTTTGTTATCGCGCCTTGAGGGTTTGATTTAATTTGTGTATTGGATTGTCGGTTTGTCGATTGTGGTTTGAGTGGGGACGTTGGTTGAGATAGCTTGCTCTTTTTTTACCAAATTTTTATTGTTTCGAAGCAATAGTCAGAGTTTGTTAATTAAGTTATTTTGGCTACACTTCTTCCTTGAGCATTGATCTGGCTTGAAGGTTTGGTGGTTTTGGTTGTCTTATGTACTGGCTTAAGTTGTGGATTTATGATCGACATCTAATGGCTTCTTATGAGTCTATAATCTGAGGTGTCCAGCTTCTTCCCTAACTGTATCTTGTGTTGCTTGTGTAGTTTTACAACCTGTTTCACTAGTCCTTTTGGTTCAGTACTTGCTCTGCGGGGATCGTTATAGTATATGTCTTATGTTTTAACTTTATGTCATTTTGTTTCTTGCTTTTATATTGTTTGTTTGTACAAGATGGTTTTTCCATTTGCTGACTTATTCGTCCTCGATCTAGAGCTCCAGGCATGTCTGGAATATCGAATTACTTCCTGGAATTATAAAAATCAATTTTAATGAATTATTCCAGATTTAATCATGCAGTGCTAGCCTACAAATTAAGAATAAAGATAACTAAAAGATAACACTATTGGGGAAATCTCTGTTGATCTATTCAACCAGAGGGATGTTGTATATATAGATAAGATGATTACAAGATATGCTTTGGAAGCCAAATCTAGAAGATATATACAA
Organism: Persicaria tinctoria; assembly: GCA_037127255.1. Classification (NCBI taxonomy): domain Eukaryota; kingdom Viridiplantae; phylum Streptophyta; class Magnoliopsida; order Caryophyllales; family Polygonaceae; genus Persicaria; species Persicaria tinctoria. The sequence continues at coordinate 25,482,466 of JBANSL010000008.1, read as the reverse complement.
ATAATAACTAACAATATAAAGATATACACAAAATTCACAAATACGGAGTATAGAAGATTTATAGATTTTATCGACATCTTCTATCCTAATACCAACTGTTAATTTCTCATAAAGAAAGTTATTTTACTACACCTCATGAGGTGGCCCAGTGATGTGGATCGAGGAAGGGGAAGTTACTCAAGTTAGGAAGTCCTGGGTTCAACGATAGCTTGATCAAAACTCTTGAAGTAATGTTTCTAGCTAAAAGAATACTTAACCATCAACTGCACAAGTAATGTTTCTAAAAATAAGTGTTGTTTGGGTTTTTCTTTCTTCTTTAATGATTTGTGTTATTATGGTTGTTTGTATTGATGAATTTCCGTCTGCGCGCCGACTTAGTCCGATCCGTCATTGAGTTTCAGATATGCTTCCACTCGAATTTTTACCTAATCAATGAAAAAAATAAGTGTTCAGTCCCCGAATTTGGTTGTAATACAAAGGAAGTTTTTTTTTTAGTGTGGCCCACTAATTCCTTTCGATCACCAGCTTATACCATACTGTAAACAACAAGAATTAAGACCTAATCTGTAATCACCGCCCCTGAATTTGTTGGTACCACTTGCCCGGAAATCCGCGTAAATATATACCAACTAGTATCAATTTAATCACTTCTGACTAGATATATGGATAATTTGTTTGGTTGTAAATTACTGATATGGAAAGGAAATTAAAGGGAATGGATATGGAATAATTTGAACAAGAAGCTAATGGAGGGATTGAGGATCGGAGCATGTGTTTCAATTTTCATAATATTCAACCAAACGGGTCCTCAGATGTGTAATTTTACTATTGGGCTGGAAAGAAAATGAGAAATTGATTGAGTGTTGAGATGTAAAGAGATCAAAAATTCCATATAAAAAATATAAATTAAACAAGTGTTAGTATATAAATCGATGGACTACTTCCCCTCCCATCAATTCTCCTCATACTAATTGGTTAATTTTACTACTAAATTTATGTGTTGGGCTGCTGACAGTATTGAAAACAATTCTACATGTAATATATAGAATTTAAAAGAAAAAAGGGGAAGGTGTAAGTTGGCAGGACAAAACAACTATCTTAATTAATTTTTGAGTTTGGTGGAGGAATTAATTAAGTGAGTCTGATTAAAATTTATAAGTAATATATTAGAAATAACCAAATTTGGTCCTCCCATAACAAAGGATGTACCATGCCCTTCAATCTTCATGCATGTATGCTTAATTAGTTTAATGGCCCCCACAAGTTTTTCTGATTTTTCAAAGTCAGTTTTGAGAGAGATCAGTTACAGAGAACCAGGACTTCCCTTGGTATCAATCATTAGGGACTCTATAACCTCCAAAATTATATTTAATTAAAGACCATTATGCAAGTCAAATCTCTTTTAAGTACTTTTATGTACACCATCTATAAATATCTTCATAACTTTGGTCTTTCCAAACCATCAAACAAACAAACAAAGTCTCCTTCCCCTTTGAACTCAATTGGCCCTTTTCCTCTTCTCCCAAACACCAAAACTACAATGGAAGCCATGGGAGGACCTTTGTTTCTTGATGGAGAATGGGAATCCCTTTGCAAAATGTTCTCCACCGAACAAGATCCCGCCTTCGACGAATTGCTAGGCCACAACTCGGAGCTACCGAAGGATCATCTCCTCGACGAACAAGGCCTACTTGGCCTGCTAATGGGCGAGCCTATCGATCCAATTGCTCCATTCCTCGCTCAAATGCCGAATTCAACCCACTTTTCGCAGACTAGTAGTAGTGATCTTAGCTACGATTCGAGCAATGGCGATCATCTAATGCAACCTAATGTCAATGATGATCAAATTTCATGCTTGCCTTCCTTTGATTTTCTAATGGAGGATAGCTTGTTTATGGGCTTCCCGGCTTTCATTGAAGATACAGTCAGTCATCCGATGGACGGCGCTGCAGGTGATCATAGATTGTCAGCAAAGCGAAGCTGTGCTGACAATCAGCTTGAAATGGAGGTTGGAGCTCCTGTACCTAAGAAGAGAGCTCGCGTTTCGAAACGTGTAAGTTTCTTTGATTCAAGACGTACTTAATAGGCAAAGTTTATTGAAAAATTCTCATGATTGCCATTTGTGATTTCGCAGTCGAATAAGGGGAAGAAGATCAAATGTCAGCAGCCGGAGAAAAACAAGAACGAAGGTGCTGAAGAAGAAACCAATGAGGCTTCAAATGGACTCAACCCGAGTGGTGACATGTCGGATAACGAATCCAATGCCTCACAGGAAGTCATCAACGAAGCGCACACACAAATACTAAACATGAATGGCAAGAAAAGGGCTAACCGCGGGGCAGCCACTGATCCTCAAAGCCTCTATGCAAGGGTAAATTCAGTTCCTTTTAACGCGTTTTTTTATCTTTCTCCGCGCTTCTCCACCCTCCTAATTTGTGTTTTTACGATCAATGCAGAGGCGAAGAGAAAGAATCAATGAGAGGCTCCGAATCCTACAAACACTTGTACCTAATGGAACAAAGGTCAGTAATAACCAAATGAAATTTTGTAATCCATCATCAATCTTCATGTTTTATTGATATGGTTGTTCGATTGAATCGGATTGATGACAGGTAGACATTAGTACAATGCTTGAAGAAGCCGTCCACTACGTCAAGTTCTTGCAGCTTCAAATCAAGGTATTTATAAATCCAACATACATATACATAGTACATTTTGTCACGCGTTACAAAGAACATAACCATAACCTATCTAGCCAAGACGAATTCGGCTAAATGTAGTCCATATATGTGCATCTTGTGCAGCTACTGAGCTCCGACGAGATGTGGATGTACGCACCGCTCGCTTACAGTGGATTCGACATGGGTCTTTACAAGAGGTTCTCTCCATATATGCTAAGGCCATGAAAGAGAACTATACAAAGGGTCTTATTTTTATCTAACTTCTATTAAGATTAATCAAACTGATATGATGTATGATCCCAATTGATTCATGAGGATCGAGTAATACTCAATACATAATTATACATATATATATTATTATATAAATACAGTTGTAATTTGTACGTACAGGGAATCCATGAGTAATGGATGAGTTTTATTGTGATGTATATTTGACTTTATCAGGATTGTGGGGGAGATCATCCCTTTTGCGGCTAAAAATGCATAAATTAATTAATCATGCAAGTCATTTATGAAATTCTCTCATTAGATGCATGATTAACTTCCATATGTTTACATATGGGTGTGTGGATTCATGGTGTTTTTTTAATATATAACTCAATTCAATTTTACTTTTTTTTTTGTTTAAAATAGGACTGCTATATGAGCTGAACAGCTCGAGTTCGGCTAAAAAAAGCTCGACTCAAGATCATTCACTTACCTAAACAAGCCGAGTATGAACATGATTTTAAGCTCGGTTGAAAGCTCGACTCATTCGATTTAGGCTCAAATAGCTCGATTTTATGGAATTTCTAAAATTTTCTTTAAATTAATATGTTATGACCAAGTAAAAATACTTAAAGCTCAGCTCGAGCTCGTTCATTTACTAAAACAAGCCAAGTTTGAACAAAAAAAAGCTCGTTTAGAAATTGGGTTCGGCTCGGCTCGAGCTCGTATACTAAATGAACCACAAATTTACGTGGGATGAAGGCTTTGTGTGTAGGTGTTGAGAATATGATGTTGGGATAGTATTCCATATGGAAAATATAGTGAAATCAATCCTTGCACATAAATAGACGGGAAACTCTTTATAATGTTAATTGGTTTTAAGATGACTCAACTTGATTTTGGATGGAGGAAATGCAAGAAGGCTAGGCTCTAGATGATTGGAGAAGTGAGGCAAGAAGACTAAGAAACTTCTAGCAAAATTAGTCCTCATTTGGCCCAAATTCAATCTTAATCACAGTTAGCTTATGTGAAGCAATTAAGCCCACTTGATAATGTGGATGCAACCCAACCTACAAAATATGTACGTTGATTTCCGCTACAAAAATGTTTAACTTAAATATGCACGTTGATTTCCGCTACAAATATGTTTAACTTGTCGGATTATTTGCAAGAATATACCAACTATTTGCCACTTTTGCATAAATAGCAGGTGGGGGGAAAATTGCATGTGGTGATAACACATGACATTTTTGTAAATAAATCACAAAGCAAACTCCCGGTTCCCGGTAAAATTAAAAAAAAAATCCATCAATATAGGGGGATGATGACACGTAAGGCCCTTACGTGTCATCATCACCCTAATCATCACCCCCTTACGGTAAGGGGGAGATGATTAGGGTGCATTAAATGCACTTCCCTTTTCCATTTTGGCGCCAAAAAAAAAAGGTCTTCTCTCTTCTCCAGAATAAAAGGAAGCTTAAGAAGCTCAAGATGGGAATTTAAGAGGGTCTAAATTGAAGGTGATCGGGAGGCATAGGTGGGGTGTTGTCGCAGGAGGATGGTCAAGTATGTATGAAATAAAGTTCAGACTGACTTCCCTGTCTCAGCAAATGAATACAAGACTTCCTCCCGTTGTAGTAAGAGAAAAGTCAGGATCGAATCCACGAGGAAGCACGTCAGCAGTTCTCAGGTAGCTATAAATTCTCACAGACAAAGCAGCAGAAAGGACAGAAACAAGGAAAGAAACAGAAATAAAAGCAGAAAATAACAAACAAAAGCAAAGAACAAAGCAAAACAGAAAAGGCAAAGTAAAGCAGAAACTAAAAGCAAAGCAAAGGGCTCGTCGATCTCGACAACAACTTACTCGAGATCGACCACAGCAGTCGACAGCAGAAAATCGGAAATCACAGCAGACACGCAAAACCGGCAAGGGCAACTCGATCTCGACAACCCCTACTCGAGATCGACAAGAGACAAGTCAACAGAAACTTCAGAAATCGACAACAGAAGACAACTCTACTCGACCTAGACGAAGCGTACTCGAGATCGAGTACAACCAACTCGAGATCGACAAGATCTCCTCTGTATCGACAAGAATTGACAGAAAAATATAAATTGCAGATTCAAAACTAAAACTCAAGTTTTCGACGAAATAAATCAATATAATAAAAGACTTCCAAGACCGGGGTATCAACACCACAATGATAATCATGCAAAGTAACACACAAAGGTATAAAAGATCATGCTTTCCATCAAATAACTTTCGTCATTAACAAATAGCTAGGCATATAGAGGCTTTCGCATAAACCCTTAATTGTTACTAACCCTTTTTCACATAATTAATCCAAGTTGCATTAAGATCACTTTCGCTTCAATAACACAAACAAGGATCACCTTCAACTCTCGCAAAAGAATCATACTCATAGGGATAGAAGATGAATCGCACAAAAAAATCTGACCTTTATCGCATCACTTCACATGGCCACCGTCGGGCTCACCCCAGCCCCAGAAGTGGGTGGACTACTCACGCCTCATCGCAATCGCAGACATTGAATGAAAAGAAATAACTTGCATTAAAACTAAATTCAAAAGCCTTTACAATACCGGCAATCAAATTTCGCTGAAAGCCAAAACCCTAAAAACCTTAGAACTCCTAAACTTCTCTGTGGAACTAACTAATTGTGTGTGAATTGGAATGAATGAAAAACCAGCCCCAAGGGCCTTATTTATAGTGATCAAACCTCGCTAATCAAGGAAATAATCATCTATCTCTATATCTAAATCTATATCTAATTTGCTAAAAGATAAATAAAATGCTTAATGGAAATAAATCTAAAAGGGAAAAGATAAATCTAAATAGGTAAGTCTTCATGTGTTGATAGATCTCTTTCCATAGATAGAACTTGATGGTTTTGGATAGAATCTTCCTCCTTCGGCCCCAAGGATTCCCAATTCTACTCGGGCAGGCACTCGTCGATGCGTTTCTGGAATCCAGTCTACTCGACATCGACCACGGCTCGTCGACCTCGACCAGATTTGTTCGTCGACTGGACTTGTCGGCTAGATCTGCTCGACATGCTCGGACTTGGCTCCTGACGCTCGTCGACCTCGAGTAGCCCTTGTCGATGTCGAGTAGGAAATGGGTCATCGACTAGGTCTCCTCGGGTGGCTCTACTCGACTGGCTCGGATCTGGACTCAGGGGCTCGTCGATCTCGACTAGGGCTTGTCGAGATCGAGTAGAGTGATGGACGTCTGGTCGAGCAGGCTTCTCCTCGGCACGGACTCGGAGTTGCTCTGGGCGGCTTGTCGATCTCGACCAAGGCTTGTCGAGATCGAGTAGGGTGCGCTCGGCTTCTCGTCCTCGGCTTCTCGGGCAGCTTCTCGTCTCGTCGACTCCGGGTGTGGCGCTGAGGCATAGTCGATCTCGACTAGGGTTTGTCGAGATCGAGTTGGCTCCGGACGTCGGGTTGACTCAGCTCTCTCGATCAGGCTTGCTCGACCAAGGTTGCTCGGCTACGCTCGTCTAGATCGAGTAAGGTCTACTCGAGATCGAGTAGTCTGGTTCCTCGGCTCGATTCGACTGGTTCCATTGCTGCTTTGACCTTGGACTTCTGTAGTGGTTTTCCGAGCTTTTCTGACCTTCTGTAGAATCGCTGTAAAATGCCTCGAAATCTGTGATTTAGACAGAAACTGGTGTAGATTCCATAATTTGGCAAATAAACATAAACTACATAGGTTCTGTACTATCTTAGCCCAAATGAATGAAATGCATGCAGAAATCGATATAAAAGTTACTGTAAAACATGGCAGATTCAGCTCACAACAAACACCCCATACTTAATCTTGCTTGTCCTCAAGCAATACTTTTAATTGTTATTCAGGGGAAGAATTCAAAACTCTCAACATATTAGATTCATTCTTATATAACCCTGCAATTAATTACCATCCTTGAAAAGGTACTAGTGTCACAGATCCATGCATGTGCAAATATATCAAAGCAACATCTACTCACAAAAGGAGGGTTATGCACAAACAATTTTTATGTGACAAAGCATTAATAATCAAGAGGACTTTAATTTAAGCTCAAATAAGGAGTAGATTGGTAAAAGGCTAAAAGGTGGGCAATTTTTGGCAATGTGGTGCTTTTGATCCGGGGAAATGGAGTACTTTTCAAACTTTCATACCACATTCTTTCTCATTAGATTCATCACCTTTCATAATGCTTTTATCAATAATATTGCTTTTACCTCTCTAACCTCAGCACTGCCTTTTCGCGAGTCGCAAACATGGGTGTCATGAATGGCCCCGGATACTTAGTGCTTTGGACTCCTCACAATGTGTCCCATCTCTCCAAACTATTATCTCAGAGAGCAGGGTCAATCTACCTTTATCTCCTGAGGTGATTGGATTTTCTTTCACTCAATAAATTTTCCATATATTTCAAACACTTTCCTTCCAAACTCCAATAATGATAAACACAACAACCATATAACAGTCTCCATAATGTAACATCATTCTCAACATAATCCCCGGATAAGGTAAAGAATGGCAAATATTTAGATCATGTGGAGCAATAATCGAAATAAGGCATATTATGGCTTTTGTGATACATAAGCATAGGTAAGGCTTGGAATTAAACAATGAGCATTATATGGAAATATAAAGTCCTCCATCATCTTATCATGCCATATGTCAAAAGCAACTTCAAATTTTACCTCCTTTCATGGTTTTCAATAAAATAATGCACTTCATTGTGACTTCCCTTTACTAGGCAATTTCATGCTATATCTCTAATGAATCCAATTTTGCATCGTCGAGTTCAATATAAGCTTCCATGACATTATTCAAAAATTTTCAATGGGGGTCATTTTTCTCAAATTTTGGAAATTATGCATATAAGCACATAAATCAATAATAAATTCCAAAATAGCCATGTAGCAATTCAAAGAAATAATGCACAAGTAATGTCAAATATGAAAAATATGCATGAAGTAAGCCCTTCCCCCACCCCATACTTAAAATTTACAGTGTCCTCGCTGTATAAAAACAAGGGTAAAGAAAGAAACTCACTAGACAGGTGTGCAGGGCCTTTAAATTTCGAATAAAAGAACCGCCTGGACCGAGTCTGAATACTGCTTGGTTCTATCCATGGACCTGAAAAGTGCAGAAGACATATAACCACAATAGAAAAAGTAAAAAAAATGTTTCAAAAACCAAAACAAAAACAACAAAGTCTCAAAAGTCCTAAAAAGTCTATGTACAAGCTCTAGATTTTATAGTCGCTAGGCCGACTTTCCATTAATGCTCAAGGTGGCATCTGCAGGGCCCATGTAGCTTGGGCCTCAAATAAGACTCCATTCTTGTCCATCAGCTGTAATCCTCCAGAATGGATCTTGTTCACCACGAAAGGTCCCATCCGCTTCTTGTTGAATTTGTTGGGAAACCAATGATCCTTTGATTTAGAGACATAGAGCTTGTCTCCAACTTCATATTCCTTAGGTTCATCATTGGAAATCCTGCACAATCGCACATACCAAGGCAGACCTATCCCATGTATAGATAAATATTTAATGGAAATAGGAGAAGAAAGATCCATACCTTGGCTTACCTTTGCAGAGACAGAATCGGGAACCACTGTGTTTGGTCGATCTCGACAAGACTGCAGGTTCTGGTGGTGGTCTGCTTGAAGATGCAGAAATCGACGAAGAGGGCTTGTCGATCTCGACAAGGCTACTCGATGTCGAGTAGGGCTCTGGCTCTGGTGGTGATGACTTCAGCGTTGAGGAAGAAGGTGCCCGAGGATCTTGGTCGATCTCGACTAGCGTAGTCGATCTCGACGAGGATGCTGGTTCTGGTGGTGGTGCGCTCGAGGATGCGGAAGTCGACGAAGGACAATGCTTGTCGATCTCGACAAGGCTGGTCGACCTCGAGTAGGGCTCCGCTCCTGGTGGCTCCAGTGTCGAGGAAGAAGGCTCTGGTGGAGTCGGGTGGTGGTCGATCTCGACAAGGGTGGTCGAGATCGACGAGGCTGGTCCTGGCTCTGGTGGTCTCAGCATCGAGGAAAGCTGAGTCGACGTAGGGCTCCCCGATTGGTGGTCGACCTCGACGAGCCTACTCGAGATCGAGTGGGGTTCTGCTTCCGTCTGGCTGCTCGACAAGGCTGGTGCTGGTGGAGTCTCCTTGGTCTGGTCGAGATCGACTAGGGTTCTACTCGATGTCGAGGAGCCTTGGTCGATCTTGACCCCATACTTAGTCCCGGTCAAGGCATCCGAAAATTAATTAATCCACAACGACTTACCTTGGTCTGTGTCGATTGGATTCTCTGTGTTCTCCTTGAGGATTGCCATGATATCCTCCACCTGGGCCTCCATGTCCCTCTTTTCCAGCTCCTCAGGGGTCATATTTCTGACCTTGGGTTCCCCGCAGGTGATGTAGCCAGCTGAGATAGATTTGACCTCTTCCATTGGACCTGTATGTCTTTCAATTTTATTAAAGGAATACTCTATTACCTCATCGCTGATGTTGAAGGTGAGCACTCCTTTCCTTACGCTTATGTTGGCATCCACCGTCGCCAAGAATGGTCTTTCTAGAATAATTGGACAAGCGGGATCTTCTTGCATATCAACAACTAAGAAATCAGCTGGGACGAAGAATTTACCTACTTGTACTGGGACGTTATCCACAATGCCTGTTGGGATGACGACAGTGTTATTGGCCATGTAAAGTCTAGCATCCACAGGCTCTAGGGCACCTATCTTAATCTTGGACCAAATCGTTAAAGGCATTATACTCACACTAGCTCCAATATCACATAGGGCATTAATTTTTTATGGACCAAATCCAATAGTTATAGCAAACTTACCTGGATCTGGCCTCTTCTCCAATATGTCCAGATGGCTGCACTCCTCTGTGATTTCAGCCATCGATCGCTTTTTGCTCGGAATCTCCTTCAGGAACGTGACATAAGATGGCATTTCATTGAGAGCTTCTGTGAAGGGAATGGTGACGTTGAGTTTTTGAAACATTTTGATGAAGTGCTGAAATTTCTTTTCTGCCGTGTCCTTTAGAGATTTTGTGGGGAAAGGTAGCTTCTTTTTCTGTGTAGGAGCCAGAACAGACGTTGGAGGTGTTGCAGGCTGCTCTATGTCGACCAGGGGCTCCTCGACATCGACTAGAGTCTTGTCAACATCGACCAGGTTGGGCGTAGTCGAGTTGCTGTGCGGTGCAGACGAAGATTTTTGCAGGTTCTCCTCGAGGTCGACGAGGCCTTCGTCGAGATCGACCACTGCTTTGTCGAGATCGACTAGCTGTTCCTCGCTGTTCTGCTGCTTTCCGACCTCTGGCTCTTGTAGTTGATGGCCGCTTCTGAGTTTTACAGCAGCGATGTGTCCAGTCTTTCCCTTCGGATTTGGTTCTGAAGATCCAGGGAGCGAACCTGACTGTCTGGGGATTCCTGCTGCCAGCTGACCAATCTGTGTATCAACTGATTTTCGCCAGATATCAATTTCCCCAAGCATAGAGTTGATACCTTGCATCTGAGTATAGACGGAGTTGAAAGATTGCCTAGTTTCTGAGTGGTTCCTTCGTATTTCCTCCAGGACTGTCTGTATATCATCCTTTTCCTGGTCCCTTTCCGGATGTCCTGGAGCTCTGTAGGGCGGGGGATTCCTAGGGACACCTTGGTTCCATTGTGGTTGCTGAAACCTTTGGTCCCCCATGTAGCGACTGAGACCCCCTGCGTAAGCTACATCCTCATGATGCTCTGCCATCCTGACTTGTTCTGCGTGTGGGCACGCAGGAGTGGTGTGCCTTTGCGATCCGCATTCAATGCAAGGCTGGTTGATAGAGAGATACTTTACTTGCTTGATGAGCTTCTTATTCTGGTCTCTATAGTACTGCTCCCTAACATCAGGATCAATCTCCTTAGGTGGCTCATATAGGGGCATGGATGGTGCTGGCCTGGCGTATGAGTTCTCTTCATAAGTTGCAGTAGACCCATACTTGTTGTCGTAGTTAGTGAGCTTCTCTAGCACACCCCATGCGTCACTTGGCGGCATTGTCAGATACTCATAGCGAGTATAATGGTTGATTCTGCCCTTAGTGACTTGATCACGAGAGTTGAAGAAGATCTCCTGAATGACGTAGGGTGGTTGTCCATGAGTAGGGCAAGATCGCAGAAGTTCCTTGTAGCGCTCCCATGCCTTTGCCAGCGGTTCCCCTTGCTTCTGTTTGAAGGCGGTGATTCTCTGGCGGAGATGCGCTGTTTTGGCGGTTGGGAAAAATTTGTTCAGAAGCTCTTGCTCTACTTGGGCCCAGGTTGTGAGTGATCTTGCTTTCAGCCCTTCAAGCCATTTCAGTGCAGGCCCAGCGAGAGACCAGCGAAAAGATTTCATCTTGACATATTCCAGGGTTGTACCTTCAGCAAGAGTACGACACATGTCAGAAAAGTTTGTAATATGTTCAAGAGGACACTCATTAAATCTACCATAAAAGGCATTATTTTTAAGCTCTATAAGAAATTGAGTGCGAATGTCAAAAGAGTTATCAGGGATTAGAATCGCCGATTCAGGCACCACGAGAGTTGGATGCATGTAGTCCTCTGTCGTGGTTGGATATTGGGCAAGCTCAGCCTGTGTTTGTTCCCTTGCTGCTCTCTCAGCGGCGATAGCAGCATCCTTAGTGGCGATAGCAGTATCCTTTGCGGCCAATTCCCTGGTAAGCCTAGCGACCAGCTGTTCCTGTGTCTCCGCAGCTGCCATGGCTCTTTGTAGTTTAGCTCTGATGTGAAAGAGGCGTTCCGGTTCGTCTAAGGCGTCAAACTCAGGTGTTTGACCAGAACGACGCATACACCTGCGAATTCACTCAAAGAAACAGTGAGAACTGACTACCTAAGGCGCGAATGATTGCTTCCCCGGCAACAGCGCCAATTTGTTGTTGCAGGAGGATGGTCAAGTATGAAATAAATATGAAATAAAGTTCAGACTGACTTCCCTGTCTCAGAAAATGAATACAAGACTTCCTCCCGTTGTAGTAAGAGAAAAGTCAGGATCGAATCCACGAGGAAGCACGTCAGCAGTTCTCAGGTAGCTATAACTTCTCACAGACAAAGCAGCAGAAAGGACATAAACACAGAAACAAGGAAAGAAACAAAAATAAAAGCAGAAAATAACAAACAAAAGCAAAGAACAAAGCAAAACAGAAAAGGCAAAGTAAAGCAGAAACTAAAAGCAAAGCAAAGGACTCGTCGATCTCGACAACAGCTTACTCGAGATCGACCACAGCAGTCGACAGCAGAAAATCGGAAATCACAGCAGACAGGCAAACCCGGCAAGGGCAACTCGATCTCGACAACCCCTACTCAAGATCGACAAGAGACAAGTCGACAGAAACTTCAGAAATCGACAACAGAAGACAACTCTACTCGACCTAGACAAAGCGTACTCGAGATCGAGTACAACCAACTCGAGATCGACAAGATCTCCTCTGTATCGACAAGAATTGACAGAAAAATATAAATTGCAGATTCAAAACTAAAACTCAGGTTTTCGACGAAATAAATCAATATAATAAAAGACTTCCAAGACCAGGGTATCAACACCACAATGATAATCATGCAAAGTAACACACAAAGGCATAAAAGATCATGCTTTCCATCAAATAACTTTCGTCATTAACAAATAGGATGTAAAGACCGGAATTTAATTAATATTTAATATTTATAAAAATTCGTAGGATAATCCGAATATTATCCTCCCTTATGATTATGAAAACCCAGAAAATTTTAAAAATTTTATGCCTAGCTTTACATGGATTTAATGTCGGAAAAAATATGCCCAAGCCACTTTTCTTGTATCTTATAAACGTAACGGATTTTAACGCTTCACGAGCTCGGGTTTTTCATTATGTTAAAGAGGTCATCCACCCAAATTGACCAACATTGATCCACCAAACCCTTGACTTGTGGCTTGCTTGTGAATGTAGACATTCAACCACTCCCATCTCTTCATCCCATCACCACCCTTGCTTTGACTCATGAAGCCAACCACCCCTTTCCTCTATAAGCCTGACCCCAAGACTCATGAGGAGCTCATCCAAAGAAGCCCCACCGTTACTTGAGAGGAGAGAGAGAGAGAGAGAGAAGGAGAGCCTTGCTCCATTTTAGGTCCATTTTGGACAGCCTTCACAAGAAATAGCATAACTCCCTCCATACTCATCCAAATTGAGCAAACTCGGTGGCCATGGATCCGTCTTGAACCCAGATTTCCATAAATATCTCAAACACAAAAATCCAAGGTCTTTTGCCCAGCCAAAATCATCCATCTTTGAAGCTGCAGAAAACTGTTTTTGAAGGGTCTTGAGAGTTTGACTTGATTTCTTGGTAAGCACCCTTCCTTTCTTCCAAAACTGAGTTCCAACATGTTTTATAACTCCTTTTCTTCAACTTTGAGTAAGAATCTAAATCATGTTTTGGGATTTTCGGTGACAAAATGGCAAGGTGTTTGAAAGGTGTTCCGAAGGACTCCCGAGGGTGTTCTTGAGTCGTTTGTGTGGGGTTCTTTGAAGGTAATCCCTCATCCGCCTTCCCTCTCTCTAGGAATAGATCTTGTGTGCTTGGAAAGCGCTTAGGAAGTAGATCCTCTATGTGTTTTTGGTTGCGTTTTGTAGCAAACGTCAAGAGACAAAATGGATATATGTGCCTCTGTAATTTTGACTTTAATTCCAATCCAACGGTCTGATTTGACTGAAATCTTAATATGATGTTCATGGGAATGTTATCTAACTGTCCTTCAAAAATTAGGTCGATCCAACTTTTGGATCAAGAGTTATTATAATTTTTGTAACCAGTGTTTATAATGACTCGGTTAGAAAACTTGGTTAAGGGAATGCTAAGAATATGGTTAAATATGTGATGGCATAACCGAAACTTAGAGCATATAAAATACAGAAATGAAGTATACCCATAACTTGGCTTATGATCCGATAAGAAGAAAATCGATTATGTGATAATACGATATAGATTATAACTGGTTAAGTTCGGATCACTTAACCAAAGTGCGTAATCTATAGAATCGTGAACCTTATGTGGATGTATGTTGATTATTAGGTTGGGTACATTGCATTAGAATACCACCTAATGAAAGCTTAATGAAATTAATAGGCTCTTGTTGATTGGATCCTTGGTTGTGCACTTTATTGCTTGCTTATTCTCCGGACTCCAGGTAAGTCCCCTGGACTTACTCATGATGGATTTATGTGATACTCTTTGTCTTATCGAGAGTCTTCATGCATCACGCGACCTAGTAACATGTTTAGGAATATAAACTGGTAATATGACGTAGGATGAACTTAGTAAATCCAATAATTCATATGTATGCTATGTGTCTATGGTAGGACGGCCGTCAAAATCTAAATAAATGATTTATACTCGATGGAACACGAATGAAATGATGAAAGGCTTATGATGAGAAAGAATGAGTATGTTTGAGAAGGATGAGTACGTTTGAGAAGGATGAGTACGTTTGAGAAGGATGATGATGATGATGATGATTATGATGATGATACGGGCCCTTGTGTGTTTATTTCGCATTTATATATATCTATACCCTTGCTTATGTGTTGCATTTTAACATTCATGTAGTTTAAGTATGCCTCTTTATATGGCACGGAGTGTGCATATTTCTGATGATTGACCCCAATTTATTTCTTGTTTTTAGATTCAGGTACCCCTTACCCGATATGACTTACTGATGTGGATGGTTGTCGGGACAGACCTTTTGGACGATTAGAGTGAGGGAGGCGCTTGACATTCGCACTCTTTTGCTCATACGTTTTATCGTTTTGACCCGGCGTGGCCGTGGCATTTTGTTGTATTTATGATTTCCGCTTTTATCTCTGTTCAAAACGTTTTCGCGATAGTCTAGGACAGATGAAGCCTCCAACGGGCTTACGATCTTTTCGGGGTTCGCAATCCCCATCTTTTGACAACTAAATCTTCCGCTTAAATGAACCTAATAATAACTCGTACTCGGTCGTAAGATCCAAAGCTCAAGGAAGAAGATCAAACTTCTTCTATAACGTTCCCCGATAATCTAGTATTCCGAACCTTATTTACCTTCTAAGTAGGTTTATGGAGGTTAATTCGGGTACTTAAATTTCGGGTCGTTACATAGGCATATAGAGGCTTTCGCATAAACCCTTAATTGTTACTAACCCTTTTTCACATAATTAATCCAAGTTGCATTAAGATCACTTTCGCTTCAATAACACAAACAAGGATCACCTTCAACTCTCGCCAAAGAATCATGCTCATAGGGATAGAAGATGAATCGCACAAAAAGATCTGACCTTTATCGCATCGCCTCACATGGCCACCGTCGGGCTCACTCCAGCCCCAGAAGTGGGTGGACTACTCACGCCTCATCGCAATCGCAGACATTGAATGAAAAGAAATAACTTGCATTAAAACTAAATTCAAAAGCCTTTACAATCCCGGCAATCAACTTTCGCTGAAAGCCAAAACCCTAAAAACCTTAGAACTCCTAAACTTCTCTGTGGAACTAACTAATTGTGTGTGAATTGGAATGAATGAAAAACCAGCCCCAATGGCCTTATTTATAGTAATCAAACCTCGCTAATCAAGGAAATAATCATCCATCTCTATATCTAAATCTATATCTAATTTGCTAAAAGATAAATAAAATGCTTAATGGAAATAAATCTAAAAGGGAAAAGATAAATCTAAATAGGTAAGTCTTCATGTGTTGATAGATCTCCTTCCATAGATAGAACTTGATGGATTTGGATAGAATCTTCCTCCTTCGGCCCCAAGGATTCCCAATTCTACTCGGACAGGCACTCGTCGACGCGTTTCTGGAATCCAGTCTACTCGACATCGACCACGGCTCGTCGACCTCGACCAGATTTGTTCGTCGACTGGACTTGTCGGCTAGATCTGCTCGACATGCTCGGACTTGGTTCCTGACGCTCGTCGACCTCGAGTAGCCCTTGTCGATGTCGAGTAGGAAATGGGTCATCGACTAGGTCTCCTCGGGTGGCTCTACTCGACTGGCTCGGATCTGGACTCAGGGGCTCGTCGATCTCGACTAGGGCTTGTCGAGATCGAGTAGAGTGGTGGACGTCTGGTCGAGCAGGCTTCTCCTCGGCACGGACTCGGAGTTGCTCTAGGCGGCTTGTCGATCTCGACCAAGGCTTGTCGAGATCGAGTAGGGTGCGCTCGGCTTCTCGTCCTCGGCTTCTCGGGCAGCTTCTCATCTCTTCGACTCCGGGTGTGGCGCTGAGGCGTAGTCGATCTCGACTAGGGTTTGTCGAGATCGAGTTGGCTCCGGACGTCGGGTTGACTCAGCTCTCTCGATCAGGCTTGCTCGAACAAGGTTGCTCGGCTACGCTCGTCTAGATCGAGTAAGGTCTATGTTGTGGGCTGAATCTGCCATGTTTTACAGTAACTTTTATATCGATTTCTGTATATATTTCATTTATTTGGGTTTAGATAGTACAGAATCTATGTAGTTTATGTTTATTTGCCAAATTATGGAATCTACACCAGTTTCTGTTTAATTCGCAGAAATCGAGGCGTTTTACAGCAGTTCTACAGAAGGTCGGAAAACTCGAAAAACCACTATAGAAGTCCAAGGTCAAAGCAGCGGAACAAGTCTGAGAGTCAAGGCTACTCGATCTCGAGTAGGCCTTACTCGACCTAGACGAGCTTGGCCGAGCAGCCTTGATCGTCAGAACCTGATCGAGAACCAGACCAACCCGAGCTCCGGAAGTCAACTCGATCTCGACGAGCCCTAGTCGAGATCGACGAAGCCCAGACAACACACCCGGAGTCGACGAGGAGAAGCTGCCCGAGAAGCCGAGCAACCCTACTCGATCTCGACGAACCCTTGTCGAGATCGACGAGACCTTGAGTCCAGATCCGAGCTTGCCGAGGCGAGCCACATCGAGCAGAGCTAGCCGGGAAGTCTAGTTGACGAAGAATCCTACTCGAGATCGACAAAGCCTTGTCGAGGTCGAGTAGACCTGTTTCCAGAAACACGTCGAGATGACGAATCCTACACGGTTTGGCTTTGCTTGGGCGTGAAGAAAGTCAGTTTGGCCGAAATCTATCTTACATCCATCAAGTTCTATCCAAGGAGACAAGATCTATCAAGACATGAAGACTTACCTATTTAGTTTTATCTTTTCCTTTTAGATTTATTTCCTTAAAACAATTTATTTATCTTTTAGCAATTTAGATAAAGTTTTAGATATAGATAGATATCTTCTTTCCTAGAATAGCTAGGGAATGAAGGCTATAAATAAGGCCCTAGGGGACTCAGTTTTATTCATTCCAATTCAGAGAAAGACAAGTAGTTCCACAGATACAGTTTAGGAGTTCTAAGGTTTTTAGGGTTTTGGCTTTCTGCGAAAGTTGATTGTCAGGATTGTAAAGGCTTTGAATTTAGTTTTAATGCAAGTTTCTTTTCATCAATCAATGTCTGTTATTGCGATGAGGCGTGAGTAGTCCACCCACTTCTGGGGCTGGGGTGAGCCCGACGGTGGCCATGTGAGGCGATGCGATAAAGGTCAGATTTTTGTGCAATTCATCTTCTATCCCTATAAGCATGATTCTTTTGCGAGAGTTGAAGGTGATCCTTGTTTGTATTATTGAAGCGAAAGTGATCTTAATACAACTTGGATTAATTATGTGAAAAAGGGTTAGTAACAATTAGGGTTTATGCGAGAGCCTCTATATGCCTATTTGTTAATGACGAAAGTTATTTGATGGAAAGCATGATCTTTTATGCCTTTATGTGTTACTTTGCATTGTTATCGTTGTGGTGTTGAAACCCTGGCCTTGGAAGTCTTTTAATATATTAAAGTTTATTTCTGTCGAAAATCTGCGTTTGTCTTTAATTCTGCAATTTTAAGTTTTTCTGCATTCTTGTCGAGATAGACGAAAGCTTTGTCGAGATCGAATTGCATCTTGTCGATCTCGAGGAGGTCCAGTCTTAGTCGAGTTGAGTTTCCTGCTTTTGTTGTCGATTTTCAGTTCCTGCTTGACTTGTCCTTGTCGATCTCGAGTACCTCTAGTCGAGATCGAGTACACTTGCCCTCGTCGAGTTGTTTGTTTTCGTTTTTTGAGTTTCTGTTGTCGACCCACCTTTGTCGATCTAGAGGACAGCTTACTCGAGATCGAGTAGCTTCTGTGTCCTCGAGTTACTTTCTGTTTCGTCTTTGCTTTATTTCTTTACTTTTATTTTTGTTTGCCCTTGCCGGGTTTATTTGTTTCTTTCCTTTTTGTGTTTCTGTCCTTTCTGCTGCTTCTGTGAGAATTTACAGCTACCTAAGAACTGCTGACGTGCTTCCTCGTGGATTCGATCCTGATTTTCTCTTACTACAATGAGAGGAAGTCTTGTATTTATTTGCTGAGACAGGGAAGTCAGTCTGAACTTTATTTTATATTTATTTCATACTTGACCATCCTCCTGCAACAACAGTCTACTCGAGATCGAGTAGTCTGGTTCCTCGGCTCGATTCGACTGGTTCCGTTGCTGCTTTGACCTTGGACTTCTGTAGTGGTTTTCCGAGCTTTTCTGACCTTCTGTAGAATCGCTGTAACTCGAAATCTGCGATTTAGACAGAAACTGGTGCAGATTCCATAATTTGGCAAATAAACATAAACTACATAGGTTCTGTACTATCTTAGCCCAAATGAATGAAATGCATGCAGAAATCGATATAAAAGTTACTGTAAAACATGGCAGATTCAGCTCACAACATGGGGCCAATTACGAGTTACATGCCGGACATCCAAGAAAACAGGATAACAACTGAGTTCAACGTGCTAGAGGGAAAGTAACACGTGCCAATACCATACAGTGGACATTAACAAAAATGGGTAAGCTATCTTGTTTGTTTCTTTATGGACATAACTACTGCCCTTTTGTTCATAGCCCCATTGAAATTGGTAAAACCATTTTATGCTTTTACGAGTGCAGGGGAGAAAGAGCTCGTATTTGTTACGATTGTGGCCGATGGGCAGTGGCAAAGTGGAGGAGGAGGTTGGGTGTTCGAAGGACCAACTTCGAACAGAGCAATGCTGATGGACCAGACCTTGCAACTTGGGGATGTGAGGAGGATGATCATTGACAAGTTTGGGGTGGATGCCACCCGGTTCGAGTTGGAGTTGACGTACCTTCCCACACAATAATGATGGGATGCAAGCCTTTTCCAGTGTACGATCAATCCGACTGGGATGCGTTCAAGTTTCTCAACTCGACCACAGGAGAAAGAGCGTGGCCTTCTCCGTTGTACGTTTCATTGAAAAAAATTGGCACTCAGGTAGGCACCCAGTCTGTGGTCATAGACTTGTGTCCAAAAACCAACGCAGACATAGGTGCAGGCCCCTCTGCGAACCTAGGCATCAACGACACGATGCACATGGAGAGTAAAGAGTTTGGCATACAACATTCTATGGCTGGCACAGAAAACCACAACTCTGGTACAGAAGATGTTACTTATGTCATGGACAACTCATCTCCTGAAACCTGCACAACCACGATAATGCATCAACCAAAGGGGTCAAGCAAAGTGCAGGACAAAGACGATGGGAAAACGGTCATATGCGTAAGTAGTGATGACGAGGACAATTCAAAATGGGATGGTGAATCGCCGCAGGAAACTTCCTTCCAGTTGGGGGGCGCCTTCGAAGACGGTGATGACATTCCGTAAGCAGTGAAGGAGGAACCATTGGAGGTTGAGTCCCCCGAGTGTTGTGTACAAGTATTCTCCGACGATGACGATGACTGGCAGGAAGAGCACCAATACAGTTCGAGGCGGAGGGGTGCCCAGATGTCCATGGAGGTTGTCGACACAATGGTACAGAAATCTACTCCGCAACCAGGAGACCCTCGACGCGTGAACACATAACTGCGGGAGGGATAGTTCTTCAAGTCTAAGGAGGAGGTGCAAAACCGGATTAAGTGGGTTGCACTCGAGGGGTGCTTTGACACTCATGTGAAGAGGTCATCCCAATCGGGTTACACCGTTGTGTGCATTGATCCCAAATGCACGTGGATGTGTCGTGCATCGAAATATATGAAGACGAGTTTGTGGAAAGTTCGAATGTACGTGTCTGCGCACATGTGCAGCGTGAACGTTAGACACAACCACCAACGCCAAGCCTCGTCTCCTCTGCTAGGCACGTCCGTCGTGTCAACGTATGATTTCTGTTCTGATATTTTATAAATATGTGTCAGTCCAAGTACTTTATATGCCAAATGTTGTTTCAAACACTGCCAGTACTTGTTGTCTGAATGCCAAACTTTCAATGTGGTTCGTTTCAGCTTCACTGGGTGTCGGAAGGCACTAACTCCTGCCCAGATCCAAACGTTAACAAAATCTCAGCTGGGAGTTGGCTGCAGTTACTGGAAGGCACGGCGGGCTAAGTCAAATGCGAGGGACACTCTGTACGGCACGGACGAGGACTCATACAAGATTATGCCGTCATACCTATACATGCTCGAGCAGACAAACCCATGAACACATACCTGGGTCTAGTGGGATTCAAACAAGCAGTTCAAGTATGCTTTCATCAGCCTCGGGGTCTGGAGGAGGGCTGATAGAGCATATTTAGTATTGCATAATAGATTTCATTTAGCATAGTTTAGTTGTGCATATTGCATTTATTTAGTTGAATTTGCATTATCAATTGTTGAGTTAGAAGAGGCGGAATCTACATGATTTTATGGTTTATTTCAGGTAAAGTAGATTGGAGGTGAAATGGATTTGAAAAGAGCAAAAATAAGCTAAGGAAGATACATAGAAGGAGCTGTTGAAGGAAACAAAGAAGCAGCTCGGAAGAATCGCTGGCCGCCCCGCAGCATCGTTGGCCGCCCCGCGGCTTGAATGAGAAACGAAGGATATCGCTGATCGTCGGCCGCCCCGCGGCCTGGCCTGGCCGCCCCATGACCCATGCAGAGACTGAACTTCGGAAGCGGATTTTTACTTAGGGTTTTTATTAAGTTATTTTGGGCCGACTTTCTCTAGACTATTTAAGGTTTTTCCCAGTTATTCTTTCATTGATCCTTATGCACTTTATTCAATTGTTGAGAGCGATGTTGAACATGAGCAACTAAACTCTCAAGGTTTCGCCTACAGTTTGGATCTTTGATTGTTGAATTGTGAGTTTCTTAATCTAGTTCTTATTCCTATTCCAATGTTTTGACTTCTTTGTGTTTAATTGCTTGAATGTGTTTTATTCTCTCTGGCCTGATCAACTAGTTAGAGTAGATTCATTCAATTTCTAAGGTTTTGCAGATTCCTCGTAGCGAACCTTAACCCAAGTGGCAATCATATTCCTTTAGGACTCGTAGGACTAATTGGATATGTAGGAAGTTGAATATATGTTAAATATCGACTCGTAGCTTGATATTGCATGTACCTTGGTTAATTCATATTTTTAATGTTAATTCTAGGTTAAATCTTAACCGTGTTAGGGTTATTTAGAGATAAGGGTTGCTAGGACTCGTAGGACTAGTAATTTACATAAGATCTGGACAAGGACATTGATAGGAAAAGACAAGAACTAGAGGCTGAAACAAGGATCGAATTCATCAATCGAAGTGATAAATTATAGGTGAACCTATTTCTCTCCACTGAATTCTACAATCTATTTACTTTGTTTGCTTGCTTCCGCTTTGATAAAAGGCGGATCTTTTCACACCAAAAACCCCCATCTTCTTACTAGCGATTAGAATTGATAGTTGAATTGAATAGTTTTCCCTGTGGATCGATATCTTGCTTACACAATATACTAGTTGTGAGTTTGAGTATTCTTTGGCAAGAACAACGGCAGGTTTTCCTCTTGTCAAATTTGGCGTCGTTGCCGGGGAACTCTTATCGAATTCTTCTGTTGTTTTAATTGCTAATTTTGGTGTGGACCACCTATATGGTCCACACTCATGCTATTAACTCATCTTTATTGTCTTTAGATTCGTAGATTGAGAGGACTCTCTCTAGATTGAGGCGAGAAGCTCGTGATCGCTTTCGCGAGTTACCTTTCGATCAAGGAGAAGAAGAGAGTGAAGAGATGGCTGTTAACGATGATAATCGAACGCTGAAGGAGCTCACTACACCAAACTTAGCCCAACAACCATTGGCTATCTTGTTCCCTGAACTTGATGAAGGTGTCAATTTTGAGCTAAAGTCTGGGGTGGTTCATCTCTTACCCAAATTCCATGGGTTGAGTGGTGAGGACCCCCACAAGCACTTATCTGAGTTCCATACTGTTGTGGTGGGGATGAAACCAGGCAATGTCACGGTGGAGCAAATCAAGTTAAGGGCATTCCCCTTTTCGCTTAAGGACACTGCTAATGAGTGGTTCTACTACTTGCCACCAGGTAGTGCAACAACATGGATACAGTTGAAGCGTCTCTTTTTGGAAAAGTACTTTCCTGCAACCAAGTTGAACAGTCTGAAAAAGGAGATCAGCAGCATTGACCAGCAGGCTACAGAGACACTCTATGAGTACTTTGAGCGCTTCAAGAAGCTTTGCTCTAGTTGCCCTCACCATGGTTTTTCAAAGAAGGATTTAGTGCTCTTTCTATTCAATGGATTGCTTGACGAGGAGCGCAAGACGGTGAACTCTGCCTGTGGAGGCAACATCTTGAACAAAACACCCAATGCTGGTTGGGAGGTGTTTTCAAAGCTTGTTCATGGCTCTAGACAATTCAGCAAGGGACTTCATGCTGGAGGGGTACTCGTTGTTGACTCCTCAACTTCCGCATTAGATAGCGATGTGGCTGAATTGAAGGATATGATGAAAAGGTTCATGCTACAAGGAACCCCACAACAACTTAAGGCATGTGGCATTTGCGGTGATCTTTATCACCCGACGGACACTTGTCCAATGCTGCAGGAGCCAAATGTAGAGTTGAATGCCATGGGGAACTTTGTTCCTCAGCGACCCAGGTATGGTAACTATGCTAATCCCAATCAATACAATAATAACTATAATGTAGGTTACCAGGGGTATGGATTTGGTAATAACCAAGCCCCTTTCAATCCACAAGGAGGACCCCATTTCAGACCTCAGCTACAATTTGATCAAAGACAGAGAGGACCTCCACCAGTTGATAATCAATCCAATGAGGATCCTCTCAAAGCTCTCACAAAGATCGTCCTGGGTCAAGCTGAGCACCAAAAGAGACAAGATGAGAACCAAAAGAATTTGGAGAAGCAACTTAGCCAATTAGCTCAATCACTGAGCGAACTGCAGGCGAAGGACTCAGGACAGCTACCATCTCAAACGGTGGTGAAATCCCAAGGAGAACGTCAGCTTTGTGTCGCTAAGAAGTGGTAAGGAACTGATTACCACTCCCCATAATGATACTAACATAGAGAATTTTGAAACAGGTGCGAACGAAGTAGAAGAAGAGGTTCGAAATTGCCAGCCGCCCCGCGACACCCCTGAGCCGCCCCGCGGCCAAGGCGATTTGACGATGCGGAAAATGGCCGGCCGCCCCGCGGCCTCTCCAGTGACTCCTCTGACAGGTATGTTCGACCTGATTTCCCCCCTCTTAATTCTTTTAAACCTGTTCCTCCCTTTCCTGAAGCACTCAGAGACACAAAAAGACCAGACAATGACAAAGAGATCTTTGAGACGTTCGGTAAGTGCGAGGTAAACATCCCTTTACTCAATCTGATTAAAAGTATTCCTCGTTATGCCAAATTTCTCAAGGAACTTTGCACAATAAAGAGGAATCAAAAGTTGAAGGGGAAGCAGAAAATTAAGATAAGCGAACATGTGTCTGCTGTGTTTCAAAAGCGTCTGCCTAAGAAATGTAGCGACCCTGGCATGTTCACAATCCCATGTGTGATAGGTGAAACTAAGTTTGATAAAGCTTTTTTAGACTTGGGTGCATCTATTAATGTTTTACCTTATTCTCTATATGAATCATTGGGTTTAAGACCTTTGCATGAGACTAGAGTGGTAATTCAACTAGTTGATCGATCAAATGCTTTTCCTAGAGGCATAGTTGAGGATGTTTTAGTTATGGTTGACAATTTGATCTTTCCTGCTGATTTCTTTGTCTTTGACATGGAGCATGGTAACCAAGAGGCTCCTATTCTGCTAGGAAGGCCCTTTTTAAAGACTGCTAGAACAAAAATTGATGTATATTCTGGTTCTTTGACTATGGAATTCGACGGTGAGAAGGTTGAATACAATATATATGATGCAATGAAATTCCCTTCTGATGATCATTCCTTATGCTTTATGGATGCCATTGATACTTGTATGCAGGATACCTTTGACATAAGTTGTGTAGATGACCTGCAGGTAGCTTTAGAAACTCCTATTGAGGAGTTCTCATTGAATTATGCTTTATCCACTAACCTGCAGGAGACCATTAGAGACTTGTCCTCCCTACCTATATACTCACAGGCAGATACCTTTATGGCATTGACCGTTCCCAATGAAAAGCTCCTACCTTCTATCGTCCAGGCACCTGAAGTTGAGCTCAAGCCTCTTCCTAAGCATCTAAAATATGCATTTGTGGGAGAGGGTGACACCTTGCCTGTCATCATCTCTAACAAGATTACCAAAGAACAGGAAGATAGGTTGGTAGGAGTGCTCAAAGAGCATAAGACAACTCTGGGATGGACCATAGTGGATATAAAGGGAATCAGCCCAGCTACTTGCATGCACAGGATCTTATTAGAAGAGGGATCCAAACCTTCAAGGCAACCTCAACGGAGACTCAACCCACCTATGATGGATGTAGTGAAGAAGGAGGTGCTTAAACTCCTTCAGGCAGGTATGATCTATCCCATCTCTGATAGTAAATGGGTTAGTCCAACGCAGGTAGTACCAAAGAAGGGAGGCATTACAGTGGTTAAGAATCAAGAAGGTGAGTTGGTCCCTACCAGAGTCCAATCAGGCTGGAGAGTTTGCATCGATTATCGTAAGCTGAATGCGGTAACTCGAAAAGATCACTTTCCTTTACCTTTCATTGATCAAATGCTTGAAAGACTTGCTGGTCGTCCATATTATTACTTTCTACATGGATATTCAGGGTACTTTCAGATAGCCATCGCACCAGAGGATCAAGAGAAGACAACATTCACTTGTCCATTTGGCACTTTTGCATGTCGCAGAATGCCTTTTGGCTTGTGCAACGCTCCTGGGACATTCCAACTGTGTATGGTAAGTATCTTTTCTGAATATATAGAGCAATTCATTGAGGTTTTTATGGATGACTTTACAGTCCATGGTGATAGTTTTGATGCTTGCCTCAACCATTTGGCGCTTGTGCTTAGAAGATGTGTTGACACTAATTTAGTGCTCAATTCAGAAAAGTGTCACTTTATGGTTGAGGAAGGCATTGTATTGGGTCACATTGTCTCCCATAAAGGGATTGAGGTTGATAAGGAAAAGATTGACATCATTCAATCATTGCCTTATCCTACTAATGTGCGTGAAGTTCGTTCCTTTTTAGGCCATGCAGGATTCTACCACATGTTCATTAAGGACTTCTCAAAGATCACCTCACCCTTGTGCGAGCTACTGAAGAAGGAGGTTACATTTGCCTTTGATGAGAAGTGCAGGACGGCGTTTGATGAGTTAAAGACTTGTCTTACCAGTGCATCAATCATACAAGAACCAAATTGGTCTCAGGCGTTCGAATTGATGTGTGACGCTAGTGACTATGTTGTGGGAGCCGTGCTTGGATAAAAAGAAGGGAGAAGCTCTCATGTCATATACTATGCATCTATGACCCTGAATGGAGCTCAAAGGAATTACTCAACCACAGAAAAGGAACTTCTTGTTGTAGTTTTTGCACTTGATAAATTTAGATCTTATTTACTTGGTACCAAAGTTATTGTGTATACTGATCATGCAGCACTTCGTTACCTTTTGATGAAGAAAGAGGCTAAGCCAAGACTAATTAGATGGATATTGCTTTTAAGAGAGTTTGACATTGAAATCAGGGACAAAAAGGGTGTTGAGAACCTAGTTGTTGACCATCTAAGTCGTATTGTGCAGGAGGAGAATGGACAAGAAGGCATATTGGGGAGCTTTCCTGACGAAGAGCTCTTATAGGTCTTCACAATCGCCAGCCGCCCCGCGGCCTAGTCTTCGGAGAACACTCCTTTCGCAATCGCCGGCCGCCCCGCGGCTACCCCTGGCCGCCCCGCGGCCCCTACAGATTATGAGATTGAACACTCCTCAAGGTAAGTTCTCTTCCACAGCCATGGTATGCTAACTTGGTAAACTTTTTAGTGTCGGAAGAGTTTCCACACAACTTTTCAAAGGCTCAGAAGGACAAGATACGTCACGATGCTCGCTTCTACGTTTGGGATGACCCTTACTTATGGAAGCATTGCGCCGATCAAGTGATACGTCGGTGTCTTCCCGACAATGAGGTACAATCTGTCCTTAATTTTTGTCATTCCCATGAATGTGGTGGACACTTTGGACCACAAAAGACAGCTAGGAAGGTACTTGATGCAGGATTCTTTTGGCCACATATATTTTGTGATTTTTATGCTTTTTGCAAATCCTGTGATCGATGTCAGAGAGTTGGGAATCTTTCTAAGAGGAATGAGATGCCACAAACTCGCATGATATTTTTGTGAGATTTTTGATGTTTGGGTCATTGACTTCATGGGATCATTCCCTAACTCCTTTGGAAACCTATATATTTTGCTTGCGGTGGACTACGTCTCCAAGTGGGTGGAGGCGAATGCCACAGAACTGATGATTCAAAAGTAGTTGCAGGTTTCCTCAAGAAGCTATTCTCTAGATTTGGAGTCCCAAAAGCACTAATCAGTGATAAAGGGACCCATTTCTACAACAAGATTGTGAGCGCGCTCTTAAAAAAATATCATGTGACTCAGAGGGTGTCTACTGCATACCACCCCCAGACCAATGGGCAAGCTGAGGTGTCAAATCGCGAGACAAAGACTATCTTGGAGAAGACTGTTGCCCCAAACAGGAAGGATTGGAGTGTCAGACTTGATGATGCTCTATGGACTTATCGAACGGCTTACAAGACTCCCATTGGGATGTCTCCATTTAGATTAGTATATAGAAAGGCTTGCCATCTTCCTGTCGAGCTTGAACATAAATCATATTGGGCAGTGAAGCAGTGCAACATGCAGATTGATGAAGTTGGGGAGTTCAGGAAACTACAGCTGCAGGAGTTGGAAGAGTTGAGATTGGATGCCTATGATAACTTCGTCACCTACAAGGAGAAGACAAAGGCATGGCACGAGAAACATATCTTGCAAAAGGACCTCAAAGTGGGGGAAAAGGTCCTTCTATTTCAATCGCGCCTACAACTCTTCCCAGGTAAGCTTCGTTCTAGATGGACAAGACCATATGTGATTACTAATGTCTTTTCTCATGGTGCAGTAGAACTACTAAATGAGAGGAATGGAGTCATATTCAAGGTAAATGGTCATAGAGTTAAATCCTATTATGAGAATTTTGTCAAACAGGACGGTGATGAGTTGGTTCTTACTGAACCAAGTGCTGAGGATAATTAGGGGGTCATAACGTCGAGCCGACGACGATAAACAAAGGCGCTGCTTGGGAGGCAACCTAAGGTGAGTAGTTTAGATTCTATTTTATTTGTGTATTTTGCTACTTTTTAGTTTAGTTTTGGTTTTTGTTTGGGATACTAACACTGCAGGGAGGAAGAACAAAGGAAAAGGACGAAAAAGTATATGGCCGCCCCGTCGCCAGCCAAACCTCCCCGCGGCCGAGTCACAACGAAGTCCCTTCGCGAGAATCGTCGGCCGCCCCGCGGCCTTAGCCGGATAGGAAATTTTTTAGGGGCCCGTGTGGGCCCCCACTTGATACACATATAAAACCCTATCTCCTATCTTTTTCTATCTCCAAGCCGCCTCTGTCGCCTCTATCCTCTATCTTCTTCCTCCTTCCTCAAGCTCCCTTTACAAAACCTCCATTAAAACTCCCCCTCCAAGCTTTTAACTTTCACCTAAATCTCCACAAAACTACTCCTTTCTCACATTCCCATCTTCCTTCCACATAAAAACTCCACCCCACTACCCCATTCTCCTAGATCTACACACAAATCGTTCACCCCGAGGTTTTCAAGGAGGTTCTTTCGGATCCACGCCGGAGTGAGAGAATTTGGGACGTCGGAGAGCAGATCCGACATCGGAGTGCCAAGATCCGGAAATCACCGGACGCCCCGTCACCCTCCTTGGCTGCCCCGCGGCCTCTGCAGTAGCTCGCCGTTTGTGAGTTTTCCTTCTATTTCATTCTTGTTTGGTAATCTCTTAGCTCCGATTCATAATGTCGAGACCACATGGAATGAGTAGAAATCAGAAGGAGAGATGGAATGCTCTAAACACTAGAAATTTCTTTATAACAAAATTCTTTCATGAACCTACGCTTAGAATGTTACAAATGGATGTATGCACGATGCAATTATTAGAGCATGGAGGTTTAGGACAGTTTCTAGGGAAGAATGCCCCTACTTATCCAAGCTTATGTAAAGAATTTTTAGCAACTTTGAGTGTGAACCGTGCATCTATTGATTTTTGGTTGCTTGGGAGAGATTTCACATTATCGAAGGAGAGATTGGCACAGATCTTGGGTATTACTGATGCGCCGACTGTTGGGTGGCTTGATGTTTGCAAGGGAGAGGGCCATGTGGCTTTCTGGATGGCATCTACTAGGGTGCCTTTTGAGGCCAAGAAGGGCCAGTACAATTCCAGCATTCGCCATCCTGCACTACGACTTATTCACAAGATTTTGGTGAACACCTTCTTTGCTCAGGCGGAGGTCAACAAGATCTCACTAAAGGATATGTCATTTCTGTGGTGTCTGGCGCCAGAGAGCCCAGTAGTTCCAGGTTGGGTGGATCTATTTCTGATGAACTGCAAGGATATCTTGGACAAGCGCAACAAGGCGACCATCAGCTTTGGGGGTCTTATCACCCTCATAGCTCGCACATGCATCGATGTGAGCACTGTCCATGATGCTCAGCATGGATCATTTCTGTATGATGAGGCTCAGCTGAGGAAAGCTGGCCACCTGGAGGGCAGAGCACCGATGTGGACCTGGAGGGCAGGCCATCAGGGGAGGATCCAGTTGAGATTGCCCCGTCATCTCTCTTTTGGCCCTACAGCAGCTGATTTCTATATGGGGGATGAGATGGATGAGGATGATGATGAGGAGGAGGAGCAGATTCCTGATGCTGAGCAGGAAGATGCTGAGGATGTTCCCAGAGTTCAGACGGATGTTGGAGGTAGTGGAGCTGGACCTTCTGGCACAGCTGGTGCTGGTCCATGCTACACGTTGGAGCAGCAGATGGCCGATTTATATCTCCAGCAGAACACTATGTGGGAGCATCAGCAGATGATGTCGCGTTGTCAGGACGCAATGTGGGAGAACCAGCAGCGGATGTCCTAGCGCCAAGACGTGATGTGGGACCACAACCAGCAGATGTACGTGGAGGTCGGCGACATTCGTCGAGATGTACGTGGCTTGACTTCCCACCTGGAGGAGGTCTCTGAGAGCCAGGCGGCGATCCGACGGATGCAGAAGCAAATATGACAGAGGCAAGAGGACTTCTATCGATTCGCCTATCCACAGTTCCCACCATATCCGCCGCCTCCACCACCTCAGCAGTGAGCATGTCAGTTGTTTCTTTTCTTTTCCCTTTTATTTTTATTTTGATGTTTTTGTTCTCTTTTCTGCATTGAGGACAATGTCAGAACTAAGTGTGGGGGAGAAGACTTGCAAACTCTTTGTATTTTGGTTCTAATTTGCACTGCATTTTAAGTTTTAAGGTTGCATGTTTATTTCTATTGGTTGTATGCATATTTAGTTTCTACCATTATTTCTTATTCTAAAAAAAATGAAAAAAATGAAAAGAAAAAAAAAACAGTTTTAGTTCTTGCATTATTAGGAATAGGTCTTATTTCCCCATATGGATGCCATTTGTCCTCTATATTTTCTATTGAGATTTATGCCCCATGATATGCTTGGATTGTTGAAGCCTTTGATATATGTTTTCTATACTATTTGGTGGGCATGATTGATTAATAATTGAGCACATAAAATCGTGAATTTTTGGGTGATCTTGAAGTTCTAAACATGACCTGGTGAGCTTATTTTGGCCTATTCAGGAATGTACTTTATTTAGTCCTCTTGCTTGTTGTGTGTACTCTCTTCCATTGCTTCCTCTTTGACTTGCATTGAGATATCTTGTTCAAGGCTGCATATTATGATTTCTGCACATGACTTAAACATGATTGAGGCATCTTTATTAGCCCTATTTGACTCTTTTCCCACCTTACATATTATCCTCTGCTTGAAGCCAGTTTGAGCCTAATTGCCTTTTCCTTATAGCTCCACAAGATTTTTCCATAGCCAATGATAGCCTGACCCCATCCGGGAATTTAGGAATAGTTGGTGAATATTTATATCGTGGATGATGGTTTGTAGTGGTGGATTGTATGTTTGTTGGTACATTTTATGAGATGTTTGTTTCTTGCTAGTACATTCATTACTTGGGACCTAAGGAGGATAAAATTCACTTAGGGGCAAAAGTCAAGGAAAATCATTTGATATAGCATGAATGAAAAAAAAAAGAAAAAAAAAAAGAGAAGAATAAAGGAATGAGTTGAGTTGGTTTGTAAAGTGTTATGCTTGAGATTGGTGTTGTTTGGCATTATAGAGATTTGGTATGAGAAGTTTATGAGTGGTTTTATGATTTGGTAGCTTTCTTAGTTCCCGGATTATGAGCACCACATGACCAAAATTGTTCCATACCTTATATGTTCTACCTTGCCCCATTACAACCCAATTGAAAGACCTCATGATTTTTGTTGTGTGTGGAGTCACCAGCAGTGGAGAATTAGAACACTGGTGCAAGACTTTTGTAGCTAAGTTTTTTAAGATTAAGTTTTGAGCGTAAACATTTAAACCCAAACACTTGAGCGAGAGTTAAACACATCTCCTTCGTGAGGTCTAGAATGGATATGTTTGCCTGATTTCATTGATTATTCCAATTATGTGCTATGATGTTATTAATCTTTTGTGTTTGCTAGTTTTCATGCACTTAAAGAATATTGAGGTGTGGATACATGAATTGCTATTCTGTGGGGCTGCAGAGCTGGGTTTTCTATTGCTTGAGGACAAGCAAAGGTTCAAGTGTGGGGGAATTTGATAGAGCATATTTAGTATTGCATAATAGATTGCATTTAGCATAGTTTAGTTGTGCATATTGCATTTATTTAGTTGAATTTGCATTTTCACTTGTTGAGTTAGAAGAGGCGAAATCTACATGATTTTATGGTTTATTTCAGGTAAAGTAGATTGGAGGTGAAATGGATTTGAAAAGAGAAAAAATAAGCTAAGGAAGATACATAGAAGGAGCTGCTGAAGGAAACAAAGACGCAGCTCGGAAGAATCGCAGGCCGCCCCGCAGCATCGCTGGCCGCCCCGCGGCTCGAAGGAGAAACAGAGGATATCGCTGATCGCCGGCCGCCCCGCGGCCCATGAAGATACTGAACTTCGGACGCGGATTTTTACTTAGGGTTTTTATTAAGTTATTTTGGGCCGACTTTCTCTAGACTATTTAAGGCTTTTCTAGTTATTCTTTCATTGATCTTATGCACTTTATTCAATTGTTGAGAGCGTCGTTGAGCATAAGCAACTAAACTCTCAAGGTTTCGCCTACAGTTTGGATCTTTGATTGTTGAATTGTGAGTTTCTTAATCTAGTTCTTATTCCTATTCCAATGTTTTGACTTCTTTGTGCTTAATTGCTTGAATGTGTTTTATTCTCTCTGGCCTGATCAACTAGTTAGAGTAGATTCATTCAATTGCTAGAGTTTTGCAGATTCCTCGTAGCGAACCTTAACCCAAGTAGCAATCATATCCATTTAGGACTCGTAGGACTAATTGGATGTATAGGAAGTTGAATATATGTTAAATATCGACTCGTAGCTTGATATTGCATGTACCTTGGTTAATTCATATTCTTAATGCTATCTCTAGGTTAAATCTTAACCGTGTTAGGGTTATTTAGAGATAAGGGTTGTTAGGACTCGTAGGACTAGTAATTTACATAAGATCTGGACAAGGACGTTGATAGGAAAAGACAAGAACTAGAGGCTGAAACAAGGATCGAATTCATCAATCGAAGTGATAAATTTTAGGTGAACCTATTTCTCTCCACTGAATTCTACAATCTATTTACTTTGTTTACATGCTTCCGCTTTGATAAAAGGCGGATCTTTTCACACCAAAAACCCCCCATCTTCTTACTAGCGATTAGAATTGATACTTGAATTGAATAGTTTTCCTGCGGATCGATCTCTTTCTTACACACTATACTAGTTGTGAGTTTGAGTATTCTTTCGCAAGAACAACGACAGGTTTTCCCCTTGTCAAGGGCAGTCCCCCACCTTCGCAAGGTACGTCCCAGTTAAAAGATGTTGTAACTCATACACATTGACATTCGTGCCATGTCCACTTAAGTGTGTGCCAACTGTATCCTTTGCCCATGTCGTAGGTGTTCTGTGTGGACGGGAGATTTCTGAAGGGAGAGTACAAGGGGACGATGCTTACGGCAACAGCCCAAGATGCGGACAATAAGATCTACCCCATCGCATTTGTGGATGGGGAAAACGATGCCTCTTGGTCGTTCTTCTTCCGGCAAATGCTTCGAGTTGTCCCGGACACACCCGACGTTATGTGGGTCTCGGATCGCCATGTTAGCATCGTCAAAGGTATCCGTGATAGTTATTCATTCGCAAAGCAGGGCTTTTGCACGTTTCATCTCTTCCAGAATGTGAAATAGCGCTACAAGTGTGGAGGACTGCAGAGGCTCTTCCAAAAGGTGGCGAATGCCTACACCCACGCCGAGTTCAATGCACATTTTGCTGACTTTTGCGCCCAGTGTCCAGCGGCTGGCCAGTACATCCGGGAAGCAGGTTTCCAAAATTGGGCTAGACCACACTACTTGGGGAACCGGTTCAATATCACGACAACAAACAACGCCGAATGCCTCAACGGTATGTTCAGGGAGCCTAGGGATTTGCCCGTTGTAGCACTACTCGATTGCATAATGGAAACTGTGTCGAAGTGGTTCGTCAAGAGAAGGGAGTCAAGCGCTAGCACATCTAAGGCGGTAAGTGATTGGGTGGAATCCGCCATTGTGGCGAACCACAACGCCTCAATATGCTTAGTTGCCCGACCGTTAAGCATGAACGAGTTTGAGGTGCGCAAGGGAACAAATAGGTGGCTTGTCAATCTGCACGCACGCACGTGTACCTGTCGCCACTTTGACATAGATCACTACCCATGCACGCACGCCATGGCAGCGACAAAGGCCAGAGAGCTCGATGTGTACACCCTTGTGCATGAGTACTACAAGGTGGATGCTTGGAAGGCTTGCTACAAGGAGGTATTGTACCCCGTACCCCCCCCCCCCCCCCCCGACACGTGGACTGTTCCCGGTGAAATAGCTCAACTGCAGTTGCTTCCGCCGTTGGTGAAGAGAAGGCCTGGACGCCCTAAGAAGTCTAGGTACCCCTCCCGTGGAGAGTTTCGCTGGCCGAAGCGTCGAAGGAGCTAGATGAATTGGTGAACGTTGTGATTGGTGAACATTTTGCTTAAGTTGCCATTTTTCTCCTGCCCTGACTTGCGCAACGAGGCAATGTCATTCTTGAGGTCGTTCACCTGTTTCTCCACCCCATAGAGTCGTTCAAGTATTTGATGGAGCATTGCGATCACCGTCGCATCACCGCCCTTGAGAACTTCAGCAGACGTGTCCTCCGGCATGCTCTCAGTTTGAGTCAGATTAGTAAGTGCGTGGGCGTCCTCATATTCACGCACAACCTTGTCGAAGAACTCGTCGGGGGATTCCTCGATCTTATTACAAGCTAGTATCAGGTTCTGCTCCAAGCGTCTCGCTATGAGGACTGTGTGTGCGTCGTCCAACTTTATGCCGTCCTCATTCTCCTCATCAAGCAATGATTTCACCCTCTCGTACGGGACATAAGTGTCCTCCGTCGTCCAGGTCAGACATCGAGGATAATCCACCCCTGATATCGTCTTGGCGATTGTACTACCTATGTCGGGCACCGCCTCGTACATCCAAACCTGCACACCATGACGAAGAACATGATTACACATCGACCCTGACAAACAGCACAACTCAAGTCCAGAAACAAGCTGCCAAAAATTACTAAACATGTGCAAGAAACATATACATATTGATGTGTACCTGGAATGCTAGCGGGAATCCGTTTAACGTATAACCAGATCTGTCAATGTCGTCCTTGATACCCAGCTGAACCCTTCTGACCAAGGCGCCGTCCAGACTTCGGTGCGTCACCTCGTACACTACCCTCCCCCATGGGTAATTCAGGAACTGATCAACATCATCCAACAACCGAACCACCCACCCCCGATGTTCCTCGCAATCGAACCCGGCAGAAGGATGCCCTCAATGATGAGGAGGAGTGCAAGCTTGAACTTTTTGCTGCTGCTCCTCTCTGTCTCCTTAGCCACCTCCCACATAACTTCAAGCTCTTTTACCTTCACTTTGTCTTTCCCGAACAAGGCATAAATTGCATCCTTGTAATCGGAGTCCTCGAAGTCAAACCGTCGATAGCCACAGTTCATCCCCGTCACCAAAGCAAACTCCTTCATGGAGAACCGAAGCAGCCTCCCCTGTATTTGGTACCACGTCTCCGCCTGCTTTAGCGTCACTAACTGGTGCTCGAGGAAGTAGTGCACGAGTTTGGTGGAGAACGTGAAGTGAGTAGCCATTTTGACAATCCCCCCTAGGGGGCTAGCTATGAGCTTCTTCCAATCTGCAGATGCAAGACCTTTATTCATGTTCCGAAGGAGCCACATCTTTGAGAAATGGTTGGTCCTCCCTCTGAAATGCTTCTCTGGTGGAAGAGCATATGTGGCCTGCGAAAAAACAACCAACTTAGCTAAGTTGCACAACAATAACCACGCTTTTACAACTTAAAGGCATTATCTTTCGGTTTACCTTCTTGCTCGACGGGTTTGCCACTGACTTCCCTCCTCGAACTCTAACCATGGCTATCCTTTTGTTCTTCCTGTCAAATGTATGTACATTGGTTACAGGATGGTTAAGTAGATGCCAGTACTATTAAAATGCATGTCATCTAAGCAAAAACCTATGCCATATCATAAAATAAGCGTGCCAGTATTTCTACCATTTAGTTGGACTAATGAACTTTCTACATTTTTCTCTTCCACCTATTTCTTCAAAGTGACAGTAATAACTAACAAAATGCTTGCTCTTACCAGACACAATCATGCAAGTTCATTCAAACTCCAAATCAAGCCAGGACATTCAACCATTCTTTAGAATGCAACTACATTAGTTTTGCAAATCCATATATAGGTTTCTTATATCAATTTAACCTATAAGCAGAGTATGCAATTTGATTTTTTTTTCCGCTTGAAGAATCATTAATCGTTTGCCTAACCCATTTACCCACAATCCTGAATAATAAACACATGCTAGACAAAAGTTAACAGATGCCACAATCCTATTATTCAAAGCCTTCCCCATTTTCGCCAATTCCAAATCTCCCCTGTTAATCACCATTTTCAATTGATTTCTATATAATTGAGACCTTCAATTTGAAGTTCATGTTCCCTCATATCCCCAACTACACCCCAAAATCGTTCATACCCCGACGTACCTTAGGGTTTCATGAACAACTACCCCAATCCCTCCCCGACCTGCTTCCATATCAATGGTGCCAAAATCTATAAGCTTTTCGGCCTTAGGAGGAGGGTTTGACAACTTACTTGATTTCGTGGTCAGATTCGGTCTTCTTCTTCTACAAAATTGCCAGGTGCTCCGGCGCTCTTCTCTTGCTCTTCCTTCTTCGTCTTCAACTTCTGCCCAGGCACTCCCGGCTTCGGCGTCACGGCTTCAACAGTCTTCCTCCGGCGTCACCGGCTTCCTCCCGGACAACCAGGAGACCTTCGCTTCACCGGGTTGTCTTCTCCGAAGCCCTCGCTCTGAAACCGCTTCAACTGGTTTTCTCTCTTCGGGAAGGCACGTTACTTTGTACTGTTGATTTGAGAGGGTTTCATTTTATTACCCTGACCTTCTACCCCCAATACCAAAACCGGTTAGTTTTTGCTATTTTTTCAACCCATTTGCTATTTTTGCAATATTTACAAGAGGGGGAGGGGGGGGTTAGTTTTGCAAATCTGAACCGGTTTTGGTATATTAGATACCATTCTCTCTTTTTATTTGTTTTGGTCAATTGTTTAACAATGAAAAATGTTTATAAAGCTCATTATCTCTTGATTGTTTGATCATGATCGATTTTAAGTTATATCAAAAAAAAATTATTTTTATTTTTGAAAAGGAAAGAGATTTGGATCGGCTATAAAAAAAAGTTTGAAAAAAATTAAAAGGTAGGGACATAATGGCCCAAATGAGTCAGTTGGTTGCTAGATTTCGTTATGGTGTTAATTAAAATCCCTAAAATATATGTTACAAAATTTTCAAGCGTTTGTCTAGAATAATCATCTCCAAAATGGAGAATTATAAATTACATATTCTGAATTTTTTTGGGTCAAATTCCAATAGCTTCTCTATTATAGAGTTTACCAAAAAAATATAGAGAGTTTTCTCTAAATTTAGGGAATAATCTCCATTTTTTCTCTTCATTCTCTATTTTGGAGAATGTAATGGGGAAGCTGTTGGATCAAAACCAATCTTAAAATTCCCTAAAAACATAATATGGAGAACCTGTTGGGGTTGCTTTTAGCTCCAATAGAGTGTAGTTATCCGTCAAAATTAAGTTTAAAGCGATTTTGTTTAGGTCTTTACCAATTTAGATTATTCTTTTCTCAAGTGATGGGGTCGGGATTTTCAATATGGATCTAGTATCTTGATGTACGTCATTGGCAGCAAGTTTTGCGTTTCTCCAAAATATTTTTGGAGATTTGATTAATTTTGTTATGTTTTTATTGTTCTTTACATTGTTGAATCTTATTTCTGAATAACCGAATGCTCGACCAAGAGCAAGAAATGCCAATGCTTTCTTACCAAGTTTGCATTGGAGTTCGAAAGAAGACCAATCCATTCTGCTTTGGTCATCTATATTGTTATCAAGTCTAAATGATACTCCCTCCGTTCCATAATACATGTCCTTTTAGTTTTTGGCACGCTTTTTAACGAGCGAAAAACTCTATGAAATATTATTTTTTTAATTATTATTTTTAGATAATTTGATACTTATTACTAATAAGTATTAAATTATATAAAAAAATTAATTAAAAAAATAATATTTTATAGAGTTTTTCGCTCATTAAAAAGCGTGTCCAAAACTAAAAGGACATGTATTATGGAACGGAGGGAGTATTAAAAGATTCAAATTATGGATGATTTGTTTTGTAATTTCATAATATACGAATAGTTGTTGTCCGGTCTTTTACACCTTTTTCTGTATTTTTTTGGTATGTTTTGACGATCTTTTGTCTACCAATTTGTCAATGTTAGTCTGAACTCGAATTGTTACTTAATGAAAATAAAATAAAATAAAAAGTTTTTGAATGTCTTCACGTGGGTGGTTACAATAAACGCAATGAAAGAAAACGTTGATGTGTCTTTCTTTCTTCAAGCTTCGCTCTTTGTGGGAATACCATTTTTAGAAACTTTCCACCTAAAATTCTCAACATTAGGACAGGTTTTGAGATCCAAGAAAGCCATTAATAAAAGTCCGATTATGAACAAGTTAAAGATTGAATTTTATTTTTAGTTAATAGTCTTTTATTTTGGTTTAGTGTTTTTGTTTGTACAACACGACATTAGTGATATATACTTCCTTTCAAAGTACATGAAAAAATCAACAGTAAACCTTGATTGGTAATTAACTAATTATACACATTCATTAACAAGCTATCCGCTTTCTCATATGCAGTTTTCCTTCCGTCTCAAAATACTTGTCATTTTACTTTTTTAACACAGTTTTTAAGAAGCTAAAAACTCTATAAAATATTCATTTTTTTAAATTAGTTAAATAGCTTAAAAAGTGGGTCAAAAGCAAAACCACAAATTTTGCAAAACGGAGCTAGTAGTATTCAATTCAAAAGATACACTGATCCATCCACCTCACCCATACATCAAACAAACCAATAATTAAATACTCCGTATGTCAAAGTGTGATTAACAATATTGAGATTCATTTCAATTCTCTCCAATTTTCACAGGTGGGTTATTTGGGTATCAAGATTCAGAAGTCATTCAAATACAATACAGTGCTGTATAATTTTGGAGGGGGAAAAGGCAATTTAAATAAGATACAGTAATCCACCACAACAAAACATTGCTTGTACAACTAGGTGGCTCGTGTCTTGTTTTAAATAGAGAGGGCACTCGAGCTTATTCCTCATAGCCAACGGCAAAGTGACCCGCTTTGCGATCCTGTAGAAAGATTGTGGTGAGGAAGAGAGATCAGTAAAGAGACCAACAGAAATTATGCAAGTTCGGAACCACACATTGGAAGACAAGTACCTGGTGTAGCATCCGCTGCTTATTCAAGTGCTGAGTTCGGGCCTTGTTCACCACCGAATTGGGCGACTTGAACAGCCTCTGCAATACCCACGAATTCCTCGGTTAAGTGTACATTTTGCAGGGTTATAGGTTCGTAGTGATTTGGATGAGTCAAACAGTCATTAAGATTATACCAATGAATATAAAAGTTCAATTAACAGTTGAGGTAGAACCTAACCTTGTCGGCAAGCTTATTAGACGCGTGTTCCTCCTCACTTATGTTGAACTTATTTTTCGGTGAGAATCTAAACACGTCGTGAAGGAATTCGTTTTCCTGTTAAAAAAAAAAAGGCCCCATCAGTTGCCAGAAAAGAAAGGACCCTGCGACTCTAAGGTCATTCCCAAATACGTACACACTTTCAATAGAATCATTGTATGAGATAAGATAAGCCAACCTGCATATGCTTAACAAAGCCTCCCTTCAGAAAATGCTTCAGAAAGTTCAGCTGTCACGACACAAAAGCGAAACACTGTCAGCTGACTTAACTCTAGACGTAAAAAAGGAATAGAGAGAACAGAGATGGGCATTAACCTGTATCAGTTGTGACCATGAGTAAGTGGTCAATGATTCTCCTCCAATCTTCGTTGAACTTTCAGGAGCATAACCATCCTTGGAATGTCATAAACAAATGGAATCAACAAACTGAATAACACAAAATCGAAGGGAAAAGGATATGAAAGCAACATATAAGACAAAAGCACCTCCAGAAACTCCAGAACATCGCGGAACAAATTCTTTTGGCTGTTAAGATCCTTCTTGGCCGAGCCTTTTCCACCGGCCTCGGCAGCAAGATTCTGCACTTGAGTTATAACTTTCCCCTTAAGACCCTTCAAGTGTATATATCCATCTCGTGGTTTACTGGACTCCTTATTAGCGCTATCTGCTGGGTCTGACCCTTCAGCTGAAAACCTTTCAAAATCTCCTATCTCAAATATTACTGACAAGGCTTCACCCGCTGCGATACGTATAGATCTATCATCCTTGTCTAATTGGGTGG
Source organism: Persicaria tinctoria (assembly GCA_037127255.1). NCBI lineage: Eukaryota > Viridiplantae > Streptophyta > Magnoliopsida > Caryophyllales > Polygonaceae > Persicaria > Persicaria tinctoria. Next base: position 25,442,965 of record JBANSL010000008.1, on the reverse strand, counting down.
ATAAAAAAGTGATAAATCTACACAAACAGCAAAGAGCATACAAAGAGATTATGTCAGAAACAACTGACAATATTGAGAGCAAATCCACCAATACATTACATAAAAAAGTATTGTCTTGTGAATTTTCTATTTCTAACACTGGCATTAGGCTATCCCGAATTTCACAATAAATATGATTAGTTATAATTTTTTATACAAAAATGGAATTAGAGCACATCACATTACCCAAATACAAAATGAAACAAGAACAAATCATTTGTAAGCTTGTACATTGAAAGGTCCAAAGTATCTCAAGGAAGTTTAATTTAACACATCTGAAATCTGAATAGCCAATTCAAGCATCTTATTCATAAATATGATGAAGAAATTGTAAGCAAAGTGATTTTCAGGGACTTACTCTTGCCATTGTTTCAGACCAATACTCCACTTATCCACAGTCGTAAGGAGGAATGCCCATGCAGATACCATAGCTGCTATTACAGCAGGGGAAGGTTTACTTGCCGCTACCTGAAAGTTCAGTTAGATATGTTATCAATGTCCAAGAAACCACCACTTGTGTCACAAATTATAATTATAAACAAGCAGTTCAACTTTCAATTTAAACATACAAGCACCTCATAAGATTTAAATCCCACCCTCTAAAACCAAGCCAAAAGAAAAGTATAAACTGAAATAAATGAATATACGTACATTGACTCCCAATTTAGGATTAACAACTTCCCACATTATTTGCATTGATCTCTCGGTCTCCTCTCGATCATTTCCACCGATAAAAGTAATGACAGCCAAACACTCGAGCAACTGCAGTCCAGAGTTCCAAATCAAACCAGGAAATTGAAAGGTAGGACCATAAAAGTGTGGCACATGATGAATCAAACCTACCGATGAAGTCTTGGAGGGATCTGAGCGGGACCTGAGAGCCTGCGATATTGGAGTGACTGCATCTTCAAGTATCTCTCGAGCCTGATCACCACCGCCAATGGTTAGAGCCAATAGACCTGCAGAGGGAGAGGAAGCAAGGGAAAAGCACTCTAGGTTACACAACATCAGCCCAGTATAATCCCCAAACAAGTCAAGCGCCCTACAATGAAAAGGGAAATGCATAGTACATGAACCAAGACTTACCAATAACACGAGATGCCAATGATACCTCTTTGGCGGATCCACGCTTGATGGAGGTTACACACAGATTCAACAAAGTGGCAAATCTGGATGAAAAAAGCAAAGCAGTTATTATGATTTGCATAGTTGCAAAATAATTTACTGTCACTGAATACTGCTTAAAAAATACAAATGCCTAAAAGGACAAAAAGAAAATTTGTTGCAAAAAGAGAAGCCGTTATTTTCAGCCTGGCTGCTGACATAACTCAGCTTCATCTTACTCCTATAAGACAAACAGTCATGCCCAGATCCTAATCACAGATTTTTTGTAACTCTCCAACAATCTAAACAAATTCAAGTAGGAGATCAAAGATATGCAAATCAATCAACTCAGGCCCAATGGAATGCAGTTAGTTTTCAAAAAGAAAGCAATAAGAACACACCACTGATTAGTAATTACTTCAACTGAGTACAATTCAAAGCAATTAACAATAAATCAGTGCTTCAATAAGTGCAATTCAATGCAATTTACAACAATCAGTTAGGTAATTGCAGTCAATGTTTAAAGCAACAAGGAAAGCACCCCGGGACAGGGAATTACTTGTTCTCCACAAACTCGTATTGCAAGCTGCTGCTGAAGGCTTCGATAATGGATTCCAGCGCCTTCTCTCTCGTTGCACCCCTGAGCAATTGAAGGGAAAGCCAAAAATTAGTCGTAGACTAGATGAATTTGAGTTCTAACCGTCAATTGAGGGGAAAGCCCTCAAGTTTATTCTCTGGATTGAGGATGGAATGATGGATGTACCTCTTCTCATACAAAGCATCCACAGCTTGATCCAACAGAGAGTCCTTTTCGACCTCCTCCGTTACCCCCACCGACATAAGATCAGACTTCATCGTGGACGACGAGCTCACACTATCGGCGTCGTCGCTATCGAACATTGCCGAACTCTTACGCTGCGAATTACCTGAAGAAATCCAAAGGCGCAGCAAAATCAATACATCCACGCCCAGAGAAACACACAAAAACCCAAACTCAAAGACAATTCAATAAAGATACAGAACTAAAATTGATCAAACAAAGCCAAACCCTAATTTTTCACTCAAAAAATAAGGATAGAGGATGAAAGACAAAGAAAGGGGTTTGGGGCTTACGCTTCCCCATTGGCAGCGGAAGATCCTAGATCCTGAACTACAAAAGTCAGAAAAGGGCAAAAAGCAAACTGGATTTGACAGAGGAATTATGTGGGTGAGAAGGGGGAAAAGGGCTACAGAGGGAGGAATCGATTGAGGAAATTGAAGACTGAGAATAAAGCAAAACCCAAGAAAAATTCGAGCTTCCTCTATAACAGGATTTAGCCATTAAAATGGGAAGGTGAAAGGGGTGGGAGAAATCCTGGATATGGAGGAGCTGATTTTTCTCTCGGGGAGAGGACGATGGGAAGGAAAGAGGAGGAAGGAGGCGGAGATGGTATTTAAACGGCGGAGAAAGAAACGCCCAGCAATCAACACCCGCTCGTCCTGTCAGCCGTGACGCAACGTCGCAACGCGTTGAATGTATGCCAAGTAATTGTTGACACTTGATAAAAGATGAAAGGATTCCAAACACAACCCTAATACTACCTCCGTTCCATAATACATGGTCTTTTCCTTTTTGACACGTTTTTTAAGGAGCGAAAAACTCAATGAAATATTATTTTTTTAATCAAATTTTTTATATTATTTGATACTTATTACTAATAAGTATCAAATTATATAAAAAATTTAATTAAAAAAATAATATTTCATATAGTTTTTCACTCCTTAAAAAGCGTGCCGAAAACTAAAAACCCATGTATTTTGGAACGGAGGGAGTATACAAGTTGATAGATTTTTTTTAAAATACATACTACTTGATCTTGATCTATATCTATGTCTATTAAAATCTTAATTTAGAATAGTTTATGCTGAGTTATCAACATTAGAAAGATTTCAGAGATTTTGACCAATTATAATTGTTTAAAGTTTTTGTTTTACAAGATATAATTAATTTAAACTTAGTAATTGATATTAATTGCACATATATATATATAATCTATCGAAATTTATATTTATGAAAAAAAGGAACCTATGTGGAGGGTTTTTGTGCAATCTGACACGGGTTTGTTGACACGTAATTAATAAGTATCCAATAAATTTAAGCCACGGAGTAGTCATATCTTGATTAATATTTACCTAAAAGATTTATATCAAATCTTTTAGCATATAACATTATTAATTAATATATCAAATTTGATAAATTTATATATATATAAATATTTTTAATTAACATCAGTGTATACTTATTTTTAATTTATTTATATATCCAATATAAAAAAAAAAACCAATTGTCCCACTTTTTTATATATCCAATATAAAAAATTAGGTAGAAAACTTATCATATGATGTTATCTTTTTGAGTCATTAAAACGTATCTATTTTAACCTTCAAACTTTAATAAAAAAAACTTAATATAAACAATACATAATATAATTATAAATAAACCGCACAACGGGCGGTTAACATATACTAGTTTATATCTATATCTATATCTATATCTATATCTATATCTATATCTATATCTATATAAACTCTTAATTTAGAAGAGTTTATGCTGATGTGTCAACATTAGAGAGATTTTAACGATTTTGACCAATTAGAATTTTCTTTTTTCTTTTTAATCTTTTTTTTTTAATTCTCCTTTTTTGTTATTTTTCTTTTAATTCTCTTTTTTTCTTTAATCTTACTAACTAACTAACTATATATATATATATATATATATATATATATATATATATATATATATATATATATATATATATATATAAACTCTTAATTTAGAAGAGTTTAGGATGATGTGTCAAGCTTAGAGGAATTTTATGAGTCTTGACCAATCTTTTTTTTTCATTTTTCTTTGATTTTCTTTAATTCTAATTTTTTTTTCTTCTTTTTTCTTTAATTCTCTTTTTTATTTAATTTTACTAACTCTCTATATAAACTCTTAATTTAGAAGAGTTTAGGATGATGTGTCAAACTTAGAGGAATTTTATAAGTCTTGACCTATCATTTTTTTTTTTTGCTATTTTCTTTGATTTTATTTAATTCTATTTTTTTTTCTTCTTTTTCCTTTAATTCTCTTTTTGATTTAATTTTACTAACTATTGGGCTTAATTCAAAACAATATATCATAGCCTAAATTATAATTTTAGTAGTTTTTTTTTCTAAAAAAACAATGGGATTAATTCAAAACATAAAATTAATAATAATAAAACATAAAATGAATATTAGGAATCTATATCTATATCTATATATCTTTATATACTACTTTAATCGTTTTCTCAACCCATGAGTTTAATTCAAAATATTTAATTATCTGAACTTTTACAATTATGTTATAATATTAATTTAGTATATTAGTAAGATTTTACTTATAAAAATATCGCGCCATGGCGCGGGGATCATACTAGTAAACTCTTAATTTATAAGAGTTTATGCTGAGGTGTCAACATTAGAGAGACTTTAGGGGTTTTGACAAATTATAATTTTCTTTTTTTCTTTTTAATCTTCTTTTTTTTAATTCTCCTTTTTTCTTATTTTTCTTTTAATTCTCTTTTTTTTTCTTTAATCTTATTAACTATCTATATCTATATCTATATCTATAGGCTATATCTATAGGCTATATCTATATCTATATCTATATAAACTCTTAATTTAGAAGAGTTTATGCTGAGGTGTCAACATTAGAAAGATTTTAGGGATTTTGACCAATTATAATTTTCTTTTTTCTTTTTAATCCTTTTTTTTAATTCTCCTTTTTTGTTATTTTTCTTTTAATTTTTTTTTTTAATCTTACTAACTATAAACTCTTAATTTAAAAGAGTTTATGTTGAGGTGTCAACATTAGAGAGATTTTAGAGGTTTTGACCAATTATAATTTTCTTTTTAATTTTTAATTTTTTTTTAATTCTCCTTTTTCTTTTTTTTCTTTTAATTCTTTTTTTTTCTTTAATCTTACTAACTATTGGGCTTAATTCAAAATATTAAATTCAATCTAATATAACTATTGGGCTTAACTCAAATTCATTTACTAACTATCTATATCTATATACTATATTAATTTATGTCACATGTTCTCTCCATGTTCAAAGTTATTTGGGAAAATATTATTTACATAATATCATTTTATTATGGTAACTATATTTTCTAATATTATTTTTTTGAAAAATATTCTAATATTAATTACCCAATATTATTTGATGTTACATTTTTTAACCAATGGGATTAATTCAAAACTTTTATCTTTCACTATTTATTATTTATTTTTCTCTTTATTTCTTTAACCCAAATGTATTTTTTCTATTATTTCTAACACATTTACTAATCAATGGGTTTAATTAAAATATTGAATTAAATTTAATGTCTATGATTTACCTATATCTAAATATTATTTATAAAAAAATCGTGCCATGGCGCGGGGATCATACTAGTTAGTTTTAAGATAGAATTTGACCTTTTTTTTTATAGGATGTTTTGATTGAACAAGGTTCATCCTTGATCCGAGGATGATAGTACAAAGCTTCTTGTTTCGAAGGATGGTCATGATATTACATCTATCTAACCTAGCAATATAATTAGCAACAGAATTTGATTATCTATATAACAATGTCTAAAGACAAGATTGCTGAACTTATCCTTATATCGATGAATCTTTTCAATCGTTCTTGAGATTTCCCAAGGAGGATTGGAGCTGTTCTTGATGGCATTGATGACTCCAAGACTATCACCTTCAATCATGACATTTCAGAGACCCTTGTCTTGGCTTATGTAATTCGGCGCATACTGCTTGATCTTCAGTTTGAAGCACATATCCCTTTTGGATCATATACTGAAAAATGTCAATAACTTGACCGACATTATCCCGAATAATGCCACCAATGCAGCATTCTCTGGAAGGCTTAACAGAGACGTCTACATTTATCTTGTAAAAGCCCCTTGGTGGTTTTTAACACCTTGTTATTTTTCATTGCTTAGGTTTCGTGCGATTTTCCTTTTGTTGTGCCGTTTTCCCGTTTGCAATGTTAGTGACTAATTGACGAGTAATCGCCGATATATGATCAATCTTCCTTCAGTTGAAGATAATGTTATTTCGTAAATCTCATATAGTTTGTCATATAAAACAAAGATCTTTAAAATGTAGACTTTCATTTCTAATTGTCATGAGATTCTCAAAGATTGAGCTATTTGATCTAATTAGGTTAATGAAGAATCGACATGTTATTTGTGTGTAGTGGTTAATTAATGATCTAGTAATCAAACAACTAAGGAATAAATGGTGAGCATCTTCGTTATCTGTGTTGCATAGGCGACACTGAGAAGGTACTTTATTAAAGTGTCTATTTAGTCTTTCTTTCGTTGGAAGTCCGTCTATCACTAGTTTTCAGATGAAACTCTGCATTCTTGGTGGTATATTTCCCGAAGTTTCAAGATCCATTTGTATTCAAAAATTTATGGTAGTAGTATTATTAATAAGTTTATAGGTGGATTTTGTGGTAAAGGTTCCATTTGGGTTCGGTTTTCAAAACTAGCATGCCCGGTGTGTCCAATTCTGGGATTTGAATTATTTATAAGACTTGACCTTTTTTTTTTACAATAGGCAAACATTAGCAGGGCTTCACTAAAAGCGTAAAGCACCTCCTTTATCATTTTGACGGATGATGTTACAAAGTTCCATGTTAAAAGATAGAGTAGAAGTATTACAATTATCCCCATTTCTTGCAATATAATCAGTGGGCTTATTTGCTTCTCTGAAACAATGCCTGAATTCGAGTTGGTCGAAGGATGCTGCCATTAGTTTAATCTTCTCTACTTGGCACATAATTCCTTGATCATTTTGACGGAGGATGATGAATGATGATGATGGGTATATGTTGCCATACACATAAGTGACATAACCCTTAATTGTGAATCTCAACTGTTATTATTATCATCGTATATTGATTTATCAATCTATTTTTATTTTATTTATCACATTTTAAAGAGTTGTGCAAAGTAAATATCTTTTTTTTAAATGATACTATCTTATTTCGTAATCATCAAATCGTCAAAAACAATGTCAAAAAGAGTCGGATGCAAATAGATAGAATTAATTCAAAGTCTAAAATATAAATTGTTGGAGAGAGTATTAAAAATTTTATTTTTAATGTTTTACACATCCTTCAACTTTCATACAAAACAAAAAATAAGTCCCGAAAGGGTTTGATAAAATCCCGAAAGGGTCTTGACGAATTCCCGCAAGGGTTTGCAGGTGCGCTTTTTACGAGGGTGGTTCACGGCAATTGTTCTGGTTGTTCTTGGCGGTTCTGATATGAGTTGGGGCTCGTGCGTCCGGTTTCGGGTCTGGCTGGGGTTGTGGCGGTGTGTATCATGGCGACTCCATATTCCGGAAATTTCCTTGGAGATTCATCTTCATCGCCCACAGGGGACTCCTGATGTACCACTGGCCAACGGTGTTATCTCTTGATGGCGCGGCTCCATTCTGCCTTCGTTGTCCTCAGCTTCTATGGATTAGGCTCGTCTGTTCTTCTAGCGACTGTTTGTTTGCCATCTTTGTGTTGCACCAGTTTATTATTATGATTGTATGTTTGACGGCTCGCCGTATGCCGACTCTGTTGGCTTCTCGATGAGTCAGGTCTGTCTGACCATCGAATTATTACCTGATCAAAAAAAAAAAAAAGTGAACGCATTAATTTATAATAGAAGAATATTAAATACTTCACATTTATCATTATCATGGATTACTTCTTCGCATTTTAATTTGTAAATTCGAACAACTCGGGCAAATGAAGGAAGGTTGATCTATTCATATGACAAGGAAAAGTGTATTATTTTATTTTCAATTGCCAAAAAGAGATGAAAGCGTAAAAGTACGTTGATCAAGGGCGGTTGACATCTTCATATGACCCATAGTGCATATTTTCCGTATGAACCACATTGTTGATGGTTGAAGACGTGCACGAAACACTGAAATTAGTATGGGTATTGGGCCAGGCCCATCAACAAGGGATTCCACAATCAACTGGGCCGCTCGTATTTGGCTCAAAATCTATCTATCTATCTATATCTATCTATCTATATCTATCTATAATCTATATCTATCTATCTATAATACATGAAAAGTTGTGTTCAGGGCCAATTTAATGTTCATTTATTTAGTTATTCATATTTTATATTTTTTGTTTTAATTTCACAAATGAACACAAATATCTTCATAGCAAAATAGTTAATAGAGTTATTTGGTAGGAATAAGGTCTTGAGTTCGAATCCTATTAGTTACACTTTGATCATACTTTGCAATTTTTTATACATAAAAAGTTGTGGTATTAATTGTCTAAATTACTACAAGATAATTATGTATATAACTACGTTGAATTCCAAACGGTTATGCTATTAATTGTGTAAATTATTATATGCCTTTTAATTTATAACCTTTTGCATTCTCACTATTAAAGACATAATATGTACAAAATCATCTAGCTATCTTCTAATCTATTTATCTATAACCGGTCATATATTTTAGTCTTAGACCCTTCATATGCTTTGGATCTCATGACTTCCATTAATTTCAATAGCAATTATATTACAATATATGCATATTCAAATGTTTAAAACCGCACCTTTTCATTTTCTTTCAATTTAATAGCACGCCCTCATTAATGTGAACCCGTTATAATAGCCTATAATATATAGCCTTTAGTCTTATTTTAAGATCAATTGGTCTAATTTTCCCATTAAATTGTATTTTGCAAAAACATTGATCGATTTGCCTCTTTGATTCCCACCATCAATTAGTTTACAAATTCCTATACATAATGCTATCATTTGATGTTAGTAATAACCAAACGGTTTCAATATAATGGTTACCAAATTGCTGTCTTTATATTCTTTGTCACATTAATTGATAAAGCTTTTCACATTCTATAACCCCTATTTTTCCTATTATAAAACCACTCCATGATTGTTCATCCCATTTTCATTCGGTTAGCATTTCATCTAAGAGGAGAACATCATGTAAGTACACTTCACAAATTAGTTATTTTGTTTAGATATATAGTTTGCTTTTAAATATTACTACTATAGTCCATAAGATTTTTTTACTCCCTCTTCGATCTTTCAATTTGATTAATCATTTGTTTATTGCTTTTTTTTTTACATATATATTCTTACACTTTCTCATATATACGTAGCATTCGATTTGATATGTTTATCTATTTTTTCTATTGTTTATCAATCACAATTCAAAGTTTTATCCCTATACAGCTATTTTTCTACACTACTACAATTAAGAGAAAAAGGTGCGGTCCATAGCAGCGGTTTTGCTAAGGGGGCGGTTCGTGGAAGCGGTTTAGTAAAGTGTCATAGGTTTAGTAGCGGTTTGGTTTATAGAGGCGGTTGTGGCAGCGGTTTTCAAATCTCGTATATATGGAGGCGGTCTATATACCCTTTAGAAGCGGTCCTTCAAATTAAAAAACCCCTATAGAAGCGGTTCTGCAAAACTCATTAAAATAATTGACCTAAGGGGGCGGTTTAAGAGAGACGCAATAAATTTCAATACCCGGCCCGCCTTATTTTCCCCAAAATTTTAAATACCCGCTAAAATAATTTTTTTCCCCCAATAAAATCGTAAAGCACTAAAAGTATCAAAAAGATCCGAAGCCCTAAAAGTCCAGATTCAGAGGAAAACAAGCGATTTGGGGAGGGATGATCGATTCTTCGAGCAATTGCCAAATTGGAGGTCTGATAACAAGCTATTTAGAGAGCGTACAACAATTTCAAGTCATTCAAGGGGATCGAAATCTGAAGTTTCAAGCGATTTGGGGAAAATTTGAAGAAGTCGATTTGGAGGAGAAGCGATTTGCCGGCTTGATTTTCCAGAAATTCATAGCTTCAAGTGATTCAAGTGTAGCAGGCTAACAACTATTCGATTTTTCAAAGATTAGGTTTGACTAATCAATACGAAGATGAAAATCCTCTGAAATCAGGCGGTGAAGAAACATCCTACGGTGTCGACGATGGTTTCTAGCTTCAATTCCAAATCTTACTCCTAATATTTTTGAGTTCCAGGTACAACTCCTCCTTTTATGATTCAGTTTGTGGCATCAAAATTTTTGTTTAGAAATTTTCGAAATCTAGGGTTTCCTGTTTTTTTTACGAGGGCAGAGAAAACTCAGAAAATGGATTATCCTTTCGAAAGATTTTCTAGGATCTAGTTATGCTCGGCATAACCATATATTGATCTTGACCAATCAATACGAAGAGCTAGGCTATGGTAATCGGGTTATGACAGCCTAGTTTTTGTTAAGGGAAAGAGGGCACACACTTTAGTAGAGAAATATTGTGGACTGAATTATATATGGTATGGATTATGGACTGCATATTATGCTTTACTCAATTTCTATCTGAATTGTGGAATGTGAACCGAATTTCTTTTAATTCAATCTCATAAAATTTTATTGTTGAATTGTGGCCGGGTTGAATCCTTTTTTTTTTCTTTGGGTATGCTTTTTTCTTCATCTAAAAAACCAGAATTCAAGTATGCAACTAAATTTCAAATCTATAAGTATGTCAATACATGTAATTGTTGTATATAAGTTGCTGGAAAGAGCAAAGTTTATGTGTATATCAATGTATACTTGTTATTATTGAAGCCAAAGCATATGAATATGATATATATGTGTATATGTTTCTACTGGAAAGATCAAAGTATATGTGGGGTATATATATGTTGCTATATATCACCAAGTACATGTATCTGACAAGAGAACACGTGGAAGTGTATTTTTTAGGTAAGTATGTATATGTTTTTTAATATAATTTTTGCCCTTAAGTCAGTATGTTTCGGCCTAGTATATATGCTAATGAATTTAATTCATGGTTTATGTTATTGGATGCAGGATTAGTATTAGCATCAAGTGGGAGGCATTAGCTAGCACCATGTTAGGAGCTAAGTGAGATTTCTCTTTTGTTACATATTTCATACACAAAGCCATCTTTTAGTAATGTTGAAACTGTTTTTCACTTTTTATTGTCTCTGCAGTTTTACTTTCAAAATGGATGTCATGCACTGCTTAATATCTAAATGTCAAGGATATTAGAATGGTAAGTTCATATCTCAGTGAGTCATGTATCTACTTATCATCAATGAAATGTTATGTTAGGATTAGAAAGGATAAGCTGCTTGTTGGGCTATTGTGTCCAATATTCCTAATACTCATTTTTTTTGTTAACATTTGGATTGTTTATGTGCCTCGATTTAGGACTAAGTTAATTGATCTTATATTTAACTTAATGAAAAATTTTGACTTGGGTGTTCTATAGTTTGGAAAATTTCTCACTTAGGTGACATCTAAACTAACATTGTTAAATATCCATTAAAAAGCATGACATGTTAAAATTATTGGGTAAACTGCTCTTAACCAGCCCCGTTTTTTTACTCATATATAAAACCACTCTTTAATATTTCCACTTAACTACATTCCGTTGTTTAAAAGAAAAAGTCATAAATGCGCTCAATTTGTTAAAGTGTAAATTACAAGAGATTAAATCCTAGTTTATCAATGAAAAGATCCATAAAATGATAATATTCTGGTCAAGCTTTTTTGAAAAAATGGATGTGTTCATCACTTCTCCTTTTTTTTACTTAACATAAAAAAGGTATGTTGGGTGATTTTACTTGTATAGAAATGGGCATATGAAGCATTTTGCATATAATTTTTTTTATTACATCAATGGAGCTAGTTTTAGCTCAATATATGAGGTGAAAGCCTGAAACTAGCTTTGTGAAGCATTTCATAGTTCTTCTACGTCTCTCTATTTGAAAATTTATACTGGATTATGAAGCTTACTCCCTGGTACCTCTTGGTTGTGTTATGTTTGCATACTTTCTAGTATTTTATTAAAAATGTCTGGAGAGTTGATTGTGTCTTAGATATATTGACTATTGAGTAATTGGCGAATGGTGCCTATACATCTCCAATTTTATAATATCAACTTTTTACAAGTTATATCTAAGTGAATATCTCTATGCTTTTGGATCTCATAGGACTTCATTTTTGCCAAATCTTTCTTTTCTTTGTTTCTTCAAATAGATACTTATTTGATGAGTATTTTTATCTCATATACTGCCAAGTTTTGGGAGTTGGACACATACCACGATTTTTTTTATCAAAAATGAGAACTTGATAAGATATGGGATTACTGATTTATAGGACCATCCAAATGATCAGGGGTCGATTTATTTCCTTATTCATTATCAAAATTTTATTTTCTTAAAATCTGTTATGTGATTGTAGGATGTAACTGTTTTTCCTTTTCTTGTTCATGTTATTAACTCAGGAGTAGCTAGTTGCCGTACTAGTCTTGCTCTAAGTTATCCAGGTATGTGTTACTGATGCCACTCAATACAAGTGTTTCAAAGGTACTACACAATGTTAATTTGAAATGCTTTGAATTCAGAAAGTAAAGTAGTTGCTCTATGGTCGCATTTGTGGTTCTTTTCTAGTAAATTATACTGTTTTTACATGGTTGAAAGAACAAGATGTGGTTCTCTTATGTGCATGCTTTTATGCTTATTTTTGCTAATGTAGGGCTTGTTTTGCGACTGGATGATCGACTATGGAATCCAGATTTGCTAGTTCATGGCGGTGAATTTGAATTAAAAGGAGTTCATTGAGAATGCTATGCTTAACTTATACTCGATTGATGTTATATTTATTTTATATAAACACTTCATGTTGCGGGGATTATATTAGTTTCTTTTATTTCATATATTTTTCTTTATAGGGTTCTTTTAACTTTTCTTTTTCTTTGTAGCACAATTGTTGGTCCAACCAAGACTAGTGCATAATCCTTGGATGTCGGATGCCCTTTTCAGGTAATTGAAAATATTTTAGTTTCTTGCTTTGTTTTGTAAAATATTGCCACTGATATATCTTTTCTATGTGGGCTGAGTGATATATGATTCAATTTTTTCTTTAAATGAGGCTTTCACACATGCTTATGATTACTATTGTCATCTAACACTTTTGGTCTTGACATAATCAATGGAGAGCTTTATTTTATATGTTTCTTATTCGGTTTTGGTTTGGGGGATTAATTTTTTTTGCCTCATTAGCTCATTATAAATGCCTTACTTAAGTGTATGTTTATATTTATTTGGGCCATATTTCTAAGCTTATGTTAACACAGCTTATTGCCTCCTTATGTGGAACTATATGGCTAATTTTTTAATTCCATATGCAGGTTTTCGTACCGACCAAGAGCATGTAAGAACCATGACGAGATCAGTCACTTTTGTGTTGATAGCTTTTAACCAATCCTTGTGAAGGATCGATACAATTTCTTGATTCCACTTTTTGGAATGTTTACAGTTTACTTGGTTGTTCTCTTCAAGTAAATCCAAGTGATGGATATATGCTTTTTGTAAATGTAATGAATGTTGTTATATGATTAAATGAAAATATGGTATTTTAAGTCTATATGTTCATATATGATAATGAGTTTTCAATAATTATTTATAAATTTAAATGAATACAACTAAAATATTAAAAATGAAATAAAAAGGCGATAAAAAAAGCAATGTCAAACCGCTGCTATAGCAATATTGAACTGTTGCCATTTATTGTAAGCCAAACCGCTCCCTTAGGCCAATAGGCAGCGGTTTTTTTAATCTGTGGCAGCGGATACCCCTTTTCTACTGAACCGCCGCCTTAAGTCACAAAAACCGCCGCTATAGAGCTATAGCGACGGCAGCAGAAGGGGCGGTTCAAAACCGCTGTCTTAGAGCTTTGGTAGCGGTTATCCTATATATGGTGGCGGTTTTAAGCCGCTGCCAGTGGCGGACCCAGAAACTTTTGAGGGGGGGGTCACCAGGGTGGGTGCGGCGACGGGTTGCTGGGTGGGTCGAGGGCTCGACTCGGACTTCTCTCACAATCGGCGGCTACTGTAAATGCAAATGGGGGAAGGGGCGGCTACTGACTGTAAATATAAATGGGGGCTTTTGAATTTTGAGTTTTAAAAACAATAGAGGTGAAAATTTAAAATTTGGTGTAAAAAAAAATAGAGGTAAAAAATTAAAATTTGGTGAGTCGAACCCGGGATCTCTTGACTTCAAGAGGGCTTACCACATCCTTTACCAATTGAGCCAATGCTGTTTAGTGATTCTTTACTCTTTTCACTTAATTATATCCAAAAACGAGTTTTTTTTTTTTTTTTTTTTTTTTTTTTTTAAAGTACATATTTCCCGGGCCGAGGGGGGGGTCACGTGACCCCCCAGGACCCCCCTTGGGTCCGCCACTGCCCGCTGCCAAAGCTCTTAATTGTAGTAGTGAGCTAATTTTTATTCTTATATTTTATTTTGTAGATTAGTTGGGGAGAGTTATATTATATATATCTTCCCTTGATCATTCGATGACCCATAAGCATTTTTTTACCCTCTTCAATCTTTCATTCTTTGATTAATCAATTTGTTGTTTCTCTATTATTTAACATTGGATTTTATGTGCTTATCTATTCTTTTTATTGTTTAATTTTATCATAATTAAAATTGTTATATCTACATCATAGTTGTTTTTCTAATTCTTATTCTTTTTTTTTGCATATTTGAATGAACCTACGGTTGTAACTTCATTTTAGGGCAAGAAAAATGTATTGAATTTAGTGGCACAATTGTTGTAGTCTATTTGTTGTATAAAAATTGTATATTCAATTTCGGAAACACTTTAATATATTTTGTTTTAAATATATATAGTGTATGATTCTAATTCATTTTCAATTTTTATATATAAATGTTTTATTATGATTTTTATTAGAATTGATATGTTTACTTGGATGATGCAACTTCTACTATTTTTTACTTTATTTTTTATTTTGGAGGATTACTTTTTATTTTATTTTTCAGATTACTATTTTATTTTTTAACCGAGTTCATTTATTTGTAGTATGTTATAATGAGTCTCTTATATTAATTTAATCATTTCATTCATGTCTATAAATACAAGTCCGATAAATAATTTGTAAATCTATATCTATCATCTATCTATCGATCTATACATGGAGTCTATAATATCTATACACAATCTATATCTATATGTAATATAATAATAATAAATAAATAATAATAATAAATAATAATAATAGAAAAGTTGTGTTCAATCTAATAAATACATGCCTAGCTAAAATCCTGTGTTTTATCAATTTAAAAGTTTAATTTATATTTTATTGAATTAAAAAAATAATAGCTATCTTTCATCTTCCTCATTATTATTTATTAATTTAAATTTATTTTTTGCATTAAATTTAATGCCTTAAATTAAAAAAATAAACGGTTCTCTTTTTCATATTACAAATAATTAAATGTCAACTTCTTTGGATTCCAAGTAGTAATTTTCATCACATTCCTTAATTACATCACAATATTAAGTTATTATCACCATTAATGTTTAAGGAATAAAGAACAGAAATTTTAAAAATAAACCTGTTAAATGGTATTATTGTACATTCTTATATAAATATAAATTAAAATTAATGTGAAATTGCATATGAGTTTTAAAAGTTTGATAATCTTTAATATTAATTCAAAAATAAGCAACATGTAAAATTATATTTAATGAGTCGGATCGACGTCATCCCTAGAGTCTTTCAGACGACGGCAGTAAAATTAATTCGTTTTTATGCTATAATTTAATTAACTTCTTTATAAGTAAAGTTATTTATATTTAAAGAGTGCATTTTGATCTTTTTGAATTGTTATAAATTAAGATGATATTTTTTATTTTGAAAATTGTTAGAATATTATTAGTTTTTTTAAAATATCTTCCTATAAAAATATTAATCATTAAATAAAAAAATACATGCAATAAAATTTCACCATATAAGAAACTTTTCGATTGAAGCAAATTTATGTGCTTAATTTTAAAACAGAATATTATAAGTTTAAAAGAGTGCATATATCTAAATATTTTACCAATTGTAACTTATGCTAATAAAAATGAGTAACTAAAAAATATGCTTAAAATTTGCTAAATAGGTTATTGATATTTCATTACCCTATTATAAAATTTACGTCATGTTAATTTTGTGTTATTCACCAATTATAATATCAAGTCATTTATTTGATATAAAATCATGCCCCGGGCGTAGCACGGGTCTACCACCCTAGTATAAGAAAATAAACCACTCTCTCATTTTTTTTCATCAAAAACAATGTTTCACCAAATCATTAAATGAAGAAGCTATTATCATTTTTTGAGCAACTTATTATATTGTTATCATAATTACTTCTATTAGTTTTATCACTATTTTATTTATTTATTAATTAATTTGAGTATTATCATTGTTATTATTATTATTTCAATAAGCCTACCAAACAACCTATTTGATTTTTTGATTCCATTCCGATTTCAATTTTAAAAGTCATACCGAACGAGGCCTTAGAGTTAGAGCAAAGAGGCCTAAGAGTTAGAGTAAAAATAATTTAGAGAATATGTCTTTTATTTTTTCATTTAAAAAAATTATTGATAATGATTTTATATCGTTAAAGTTCTAAGTTGTAACCCATGTATCCTCGCCTATGGATAACTTGTTACGACTTCACCCACTCAAATACCCCACTATGGTAGGGCTGCTTAAGTGCTTATTGGTTCAAAATCGGGCCAAACTGAACCAAATCTAAAATCGAATTTTTAGAAATTGCGAATCGAAAACCGAACATAACTCCTTAGGTTCGGTTCAGGTTTTGAACCTAAATGAACCTAATTAAAAATTATTATACAAAAATTAAAATGTTTAATTAAAAAAATTTGATACAGAAAATTTCCTTAAAATACACGCAATATCTTTTAATGAGTACTTTTTTATGAGATTTTTTTTACAGTAGGCAAGAAGTAGATCAACAAAGTGATCTTGAAGCCATCTAAAAGATGGTTTGATGAACCCTACACAAAGGGTCGCCAGTCAAAAGAAAAAAAATATAAAAAAAATACTAGCTTAAATATAAGATTACAATAAAGATAAATATATAATTTAAAACATCATAGAATTAGAGCCCTTTATTCTTGCTATCTCGTCCGGTTGTTTAGATGGCATGGCTTGCATGCAAGCCAAGGAAGATGCTGACATTGTTGGCTTAGAAAGTGGTGACGATTGCGGTTGGTTCTGGTTTCGTATGCGATGCCTGACGAGGTACCCGGGGAACACCTTATCTTTTTCAACGTCGGCGACAAGAAGAAAGAAAATCTACATGCAAATTTTAGTTTCAAGGTTTTGTTTGGTAGAAAGATTTTTTGGATATTTGTTAGACATTGGGTGGTTAAGTTTTTTTATTATTTTGGATTAGGAAATAATTCGAGGCCAGAAAAACCTGAACACTGAAGACCGACAATTCGACTTATGGAAACCGTTAGAAAGAGACAAAATACAACGAAGGTGTAAGAAACAAGTACAAGAGCTCTTCCGAGAGAAATTAAGATCAACTAAACCGGACGAGATGGGGACGTAGATTAACGAACCAAACGGTTAAGTTTTTTTCTGATTCGGTTTTTTTTTTTGTGTGTGGCTTTGGTGGGATATATCTAAGCAATTGGAAAGATGGGGGAGAGAGGGTCGTCAGTGGGATGTTCGGAAGGGAGGAGGCGCAGGTAAGTTGCAGGGTCTCCAACCGACGGAGGAGGCGCCACCACAAAGGGGAAAGTGCCACCGTCAGCCAAGGGGGCATCGGCCTTAGTGCAGCGGCGGAGGGGTAAGCTAGGGAGGCGAATAGCAGCAGCGAGCGGACATGACCCCCCGGAGGGTGAGGAGCGGGAGGGAGGCACCGAGATAGGGGACGCCGGGGGGGGGATGTAGCAAATGGGGAGGATGCTGGTGAAGGATGATTTGAGGAATAAATCGTCGAAGTAAGCGAAGACATCAGCGGCCAAGAGATCAAGAGGGCTCAACCCACTGGCGTCGTTGGTGACTACCATGGTCAGATCTGAAGGCCGGTCAGGAAGGCGACTTTGGGTTGAAAGTCCAGGCCGGCAGGGCTAGCCGGGGAAGGTCGTTGGAAGGGGCCCGTGAGCAAGATATATAGCAGCAAGGGATGCAAACGGCTTGATTTGTGGGTGTTTGGCGGTGGGGCAACCGCCGAGGCCGACAGAGGGAGATCCTGCGACAGCGGTGTTTTTTTTTTTTTTTTTGTATTGTTGTGTGATAACTCCCTCCCTTGATGAAAATCGGAATAGATGTTTCAAAGGCTTTGACAGGATGTTTGTGTCAAAAGCCTTGGAGCGTTAACTGTTGATGAAATACAAAACCTAACTTATTATTCATATATTATTCTATCTTACTATATACTTCCTTTATATTATATATATATTCGTTGGACTAACTGTTTCAGGAAGTATTTTCGAGATCATATCTTTCCTTTAAAGACATATTGAGAAGATCTACTTCAAAATGGATCATGGCTTCAAAAGTGTCCATATATAGAAGATTGAAGAATCAAGCCTGATTCATGGAGCCGTTGGTGAAGATCCTCAGGCGCCATTCCACTCTTATATAAAGGAAAGAAAGAAGAAGACAGAGATAACAAGAACGTACAAGTGCTACACACGAGCTTCATTCATTCAAGCGATCTGTCTTCCAAGTGTCTCTCTGCAAAGCGCTCAAATAGTTTGTTGTTTATTTCAAAGCCTTTGAGAGTCACTGTGAGCTTATAGGATATATTTATTTCA
Source organism: Persicaria tinctoria (assembly GCA_037127255.1). Classification (NCBI taxonomy): domain Eukaryota; kingdom Viridiplantae; phylum Streptophyta; class Magnoliopsida; order Caryophyllales; family Polygonaceae; genus Persicaria; species Persicaria tinctoria. Next base: position 25,424,081 of record JBANSL010000008.1, on the reverse strand, counting down.
AGTGTTACTCGAGAGTTTATAACTCGGGAAGTTGCACTAGGCTATTGATTTGCGAGAGTTAGAGGATTGTACTAGATAGCTGAGAGAGGTGGGGCTCTTCTAGATTGGTCTAGGACTCCAAGGGAACGTGAGTTGTCTAGATTGCAATTGTATAGGAGAGAGGCTTCTCGGTGAGCTATTAGGATCCTAAGCTAAGCATTCAATAAAGCCTTTGAATCCTAGGGTTGTGGAAGAACCCTAGGCGGGGACGTAGGCCAGTTGTCCTGAACCTCGTAAACAATTACTCGTGTCCTTTACTTATTTGCTTTACCTTATTTCCGCACTTGGTTCGATTGTCTAACTTTGTGATTCAGGTTTAATCTCAAAGGTTTTGGTTCCAGCTCCAAAAGTCTTGAGACTTTCTGCGAAAAACGGGCATACTCTATTCAACCCCCCTTCTAGAGTATTTCTTATTACATTGTTTTTACATTATCGAACCTTCAATTGGTATCAGAGCTTTACTCACTATTTTTGATCTAACAATCTTGTGAGTTTTCGATCATGTCTGGTGAAGCAAGCGGAGGATTTGCACAGGGAAGGTCCACAAGCAGACCGACACTCTTTGTAGGAAACAACTTTGTCCACTGGAGATCTTTGATGAAGATGTTTATCATAGACCAAGATCTAGAGCTTTGGAACATTATAGAGAATGGTCCAAAGATTCCAGAGAAGGAAGGACCAAACGATACCAAAGTGGCAAAGAAGGAGTCTGATTACAACCAAGCAGATCTTGAAACCATCTCCAAAAACTACAGGGCTATCAACTTACTTTATTGTGGTCTTAGCACTGATGAGTTTAACCGTATTTCCTCTTGTAGGTCAGCTAAAGAGATTTGGGACAAGTTGGCCGTCACCTATGAAGGAACGAGCCAAGTGAAAGACACCAAGATCAGTATCTTCCTTTGAAAGTATGAGCTCTTCAAGATGAAGTCCGACGAGTCAATCAAAGCCATGTTCACACGATTCACAGAAATCACCAACAACCTTGACTCTCTAGGCAAGAGCTTTACCAACGTTGAGAAAGTGAGGAAGATACTGAGGTGCCTTCCAAAGGAGAAATGGGGACCAAAAGTAACAGCTATAGAGGAAGCCCAGGACCTCACCACTCTACCCCTTGATGACCTCCTTGGAAAGCTGATCACGCATGAGATGATTCTTAATGAAGACGATGGAGAACTTCCAACTAGCACCAAGAATTTGGCACTCAAGTCTAAGAAGGATGAGCCCAAGGATGGATCTGAATCGGAGGATGAAGATGACGATGAGGATGATCCTTTTGCTCTTATCACAAGAGGCCTTGCTAGAATTCTCAAAATGAAGAAGCAATTCAACAACAAGGATGGATCAGAGTCTTCAAAATTTCGAGGTAAGCCTCAATACAACAAATATGAAAAGAAGACTAAACCGTTATCTTGTTTTGAATGTGGTGAAATAGATCATCTTGTGAAGGATTGCCCTCAAAAGACTAAGAGCCAGCCCAAGAAAGGTGACAAATGGAAGAAGAAAGCTATGGTGGCTACTTGGAGTGATTCCGACTCTGACTCCGATGATGAGAAGGCCAACATTTGTCTTATGGCCTCAGAAAATGAATCCCACGATGGAAAGCTTGAAGCTACTGTAAGAGAACTAATGGAAAGTCCAAAAGAGGTATTATCGGAATTCCTTTCAAATATGATTGCCAATGAAGAGAAGCTTATTGCCCAAACTAACATTCTTATTAAGAGAACTGTGGACCAGGAAAGAACTATTAAGGATCTGTCTATGAGGGTCAAAGGTCTTGAAGCTTCTTATTCAGGTCTTGACATTAAAGTCAAGACGCTTGACTCGGAGAAATCTGAACTCAAGCAAGATCTCTCCTCTCTAAGAAATGAGCATCATGACTTAGAGAACGAGAAGATCTCCCTGAATAATAAGATTCTAGATCAACAGACAGCCCTCATAAGTTTTACCAAATCCAAAGGCACTCTCGATAAGATGTTGGGTGAGCAACAAAGCTCTCTAAACAAAAGTGGTATTGGTTACAATCCAAAGTTTTTAAAAAAGCAACACATTACCACTTTTGTAAAGGCTAAAGGAAGCAGAACCTCTCCTATATGTCACCATTGTGCTAGAAAGGGACATGTAAAAGAGACCTGCCCCTATAGGAGAAAGGATCCTTATATTATTCGCAATACATTTCCTGTTCATTTAAGAAAAGAACGGATAACACAAGTTTGGGTCCCAAAAGGCACTATTTTACCAAATATGGTTTATCCCAACAATGGATCCAAATTTGCTTATTGGTCTAGCCACAAAGGTTGATGTTTGTTTTGCAGGAAATCACCAAGGTGAAAGAACACAAATGGATTATTGATAGTGGTTGCTCGAGGCATATGAGTGGGAAGAGTTCTCTCTTTCATGATCTAAAGGAGCAATCCACGGGAACAATCACTCTTGGTGACAAAGGAAAATGCGACATTGTTGGTATTGGTAGTGTTGGAAGTGATTCCAGCCATAGTATTAAAAATGTCTATCTTGTCAACGGTTTAAAGTATAATTTGCTTAGCGTTTCTCAATTATGTGATAGTGGTAATAATGTCAGATTTAACAAGAAAAGATGTATAGTGTGCAGAGATGATACAGGTGAAGTTATATCGACTGCATATCGTTACAACAACATATACGCTGTAAATGCTGATCAAGTGGCACAAGGAAGCTTAACCTGTTTAAAGGCCTTGACGGACGATCCAAAGCTTTGGCACAGGAGACTTGGTCATGTGAGTCCACATACGCTACAGAAGCTTGTGTCCAAAGGGCTTGTAAGAGGGCTACCTGAGATGGACTTCAAAGGTATTGACATGTGCAAAGCTTGCACAAGAGGTAAACAAACACGTACCTCCTTCAAACCCAAAAAGGTTGTAAGTTCTTCTAGACCCCTTGAACTTTTACATATGGATTTATGTGGTCCTATGCGAGTCAAATCTCCCAATGGTAAAAAGTACATGCTAGTTGTTGTCGATGATTTTTCAAGATATACTTGGGTTGCATTTTTGAAAGAAAAATCAGAGGCCTTATTTGAGTTTTCAAAACTTTGTAAGGAGTTGCAAACTTTAAGAAATGAGCCCATAGTGTCTATTCGGAGTGATCACGGTAGGGAGTTTGATCAACTTCAATTTGATTTGTTTTGTGCTAAATATGGCATCTCCCATAACTTTTCTGCTCCTAGGACACCTCAACAAAAAGGGGTTGTGGAACGCAAGAACCGCACCTTAGAGGATATGGCCAGAACTACGCTTTTAGAAAATGCATTACCTAAAACCTATTGGGCTGAAGCTGTTAACACAGCTAACTACATTTTAAATCGTTGTCTTATCCGTTCCATCTTAAAGAAAACTCCTTATGAACTTTTCAAAGGCCACAAACCACTTATATCTTATTTTAAACCCTTTGGCTGTACTTGTTTTGTTCATAACAATGGAAAAGATAACCTTGGGAAATTTGATGCGCGTAGTGATGAAGGTATATTTCTTGGCTATTCCACGAGTAGCAAAGCTTATAGAATCTTCAATAAAAGGACCCAGGTAGTTGAAGAAAGTATACATGTTATTTTTTATGAATGCAATGATGGTGCTTTGAGTGAAAGTGTTGCAGATATAGATCTTAATATCCATGAAGAGAACGAGGAAGGTGATGTTACTGCCACCAAGAACACAGAGAAGAAGAACATGCAGGAACCGATTCTTAACACTGAAGAATTGGCCCAAGGTGTTGAGAATGCGTCCAAAGCCCTTGGTGTCCAATCCAATAGTGTTGAGACGTCAGAAACTGCTGTAACTGAACCTAACAGGACCACGGAGTCAGATGTACCACAAATCAATCCTGATGGTGTGACGAATCAAGGAGCTGAGACTAGCAAAAGGAAATTCAAATACTCCTCATCACACTCTTTAAAGGATATCATTTCTGACCCTACTTCTAGTGTTCAAACTCATTCTAAACATAAAGATCTTTGTGCTTTTAACGCGTTTGTTTCTCTTATTGAGCCAAAGAAGGTAAATGAGGCACTTCAGGAGCCAGACTGGATTATAGCTATGCAAAGTGAACTCAATGAATTTGAGAGGAACAAAGTCTGGACTTTGAAGCCTAGACCAAAGCATCAATCAGTCATTGTCACTCGATGGGTGTTTCGAAACAAGTTAGATGAGAATGGCAAGATTGTGAGGAACAAGGCACGGCTTGTTGCTCAAGGCTACAATCAAGAGGAAGGTATTGACTACGAGGAGACTTTTGCTCCCGTAGCCAGGCTTCAAGCCATTCGCATTTTATTAGCATTTGCATCTTTCATGAGCATAAAGTTATATCAAATGGATGTCAAGTGTGCTTTTCTTAATGGTTTTTTAGAAGAAGAAGTTTATGTGGCTCAACCCCCAGGTTTTGAAAGTTCAGAATTTCCCAATCATGTTTATAAACTTGACAAGGCGCTTTATGGTTTGAAACAAGCCCCAATAGCTTGATACGAGCGCTTGTCAAAATATCTTTTAGAAAATGATTTTAAAAGAGGGTTGATCGACAAAACTCTTTTTATCAAGACCAAAGGAAAGAACATTTTGGTTATTCAAATTTATGTTGATGATATATTATTTGGTGCTACTAACACTTCTTTGTGCAAGGAATTTTCTGACATTATGTGCAGTGAATTTGAGATGAGCTTAATGGGTGAACTAAACTTCTTTTTGGGGTTACAAGTTCATCAATCCAAAAAAAGGAATATTCGTCAACCAAAGCAAGTACACTAAGGATCTCTTGAAGAAGTTCAAGATGGATCAATCCAAAGCAGCCAAGACTCCCATGAGCTCAACATTGTCTCTAGATCAAGACAAGATTGGAACAAGTGTCAATCAAAAGGAGTATCGAGGAATGATTGGATCTTTATTATATCTCACGGCTAGTAGACCTGACATTATGTTTAGTGTTTGCATGTGTGCTAGGTTTCAAGCTGATCCCAAAGAATCTCACCTCGTGGCTGTGAAGAGAATCTTTCGATATCTCAATGGCACTAAGGAACTTGGACTATGGTACCCAAAGCAAAAGGATTTCACTTTAATTGGATATTCTGATGCAGATTTTGCAGGCTACAAGGTGGATAGAAAGAGCACATCAGGATGTTGCCAATTCTTAGGAGCATCCTTGATCAGTTGGCACTCAAAGAAGCAAAATTCAGTCGCTCTATCCACTGCAGAAGCCGAATACATTGCAGCTGGAGCTTGTTGCTCCCAAATCCTTTGGATAGCTCAACAAATGCGAGATCTTGGCATCAACCTCAAGGGTATCCCAATTAAGTGTGACAATACAAGTGCCATATCCATCACTAAGAATCCTGTTCAACATTCAAGGACCAAGCATATTGATGTAAGACATCATTTCATTAGAGATCATGTTGAAAAAGGTGATGTGTCCATATCTTTTATTTATACTGATTATCAATGGGCTGACATTTTTACCAAGCCTTTGGCAGAGGACAGGTTCACCTTCATTAGACGAGAGATTGGGATGCTTGACAAGGATGCACTTTCGTAGGGGGAGCTTTCCCTTTACGAAAGATAAACTCCACTCGGTGTCAAGACCTTTGAGAGTTATGTCAAGGTCTGCAAACTGATTAGTGGAGTACATATATCGGATCATATATTTTTGGTTAATATCTTCTTAGATATTTAATCAATTATATTTGTTTTAATCGGATTTCAAAAATTGCCTATTTCTTTGTTTTCCTTAACCGTTAAGATATTTTATTTTTGGAAATATATTTTTAGTTACCTTGTCCGATTTTAATGGGTATTTGAATTTGAATTTGAAATTGAAAACCTTTCAAATCTTAGCATTGTAATGATTTCTTTCCTTGGAACCCTAAACTCATCCCATCAATCCGTCACCCTCTCTCTCTACTTAAACCAAATTTGTACCCGATTACAACCCACACTCATATTTTTTTCCAAACCCTTTCCACTCCTTCATCTTCAACCTCTCAAAGAAACCCTAACCGACTACCTCCATGGCACCCAAAACCAAGAAAGCCGTCACTCCCAAAAGACTTGGCGCCACCCCCAAGGGACGCCAGGCCACTGCTACCTCTCCCACACCCGAACCTGCCACTCAAGCCATCATCCTAGCAGTTGTCCAGAGCACCGTTAAGACGAGTTCGGCCACGGCTCCCAAAGGCTCTCAGAAACGTGCTGCTAAGAAACCCTTGAGTGCTAAACAAAAGGGGAAGAGAAAGATCCTGGCTGAGGAAGAGGATGAGGAAGAAGAGGAAGACGACCTTGATGCTGCCCTGGAAAGAGATGCTGCCAGGGAAGCCGAGGAGGAGGCCTTGAGACAGAAAAAGGTCGATGAGGAGGCCGAGCTTGCTAAGAGACTGGCCGAGGAGGAAGCTGAGCGAATTCGGAAGGAAGCCGAAGTCGAAGAGGTTCCATCTGAGGTGGAGCCTGAGGAAGAAGAAGAGGAAGAGGAAGAGCACGAGGGATCCGGAGAGGACGAGGAACCTGAAGGTGATGAAGCGGGGTCCGGTGAGGACTCGGGGTCTGAGGAAGAGGAGGAAGAAACTCCCTCTCCTTCTCCTCCTCCTCCCCCATCTCCGAAGAAGCGGAAAGCCCCTGCTCCAGTCAAGCCTCCATCCCCTAAGCGTACCAGGAAGGGCCCTGTCAAGAGTCTTGTAGCGCCTGTCAAGAGAGCTGCTCCAACTGTTGCGCGCAGAAAGAACGCAGACCCCCCGACCTATATCCAGGTAAATCAATCCTTGCCCTCCTCTTGGTTTCAAGATGCTGAGACTGCTGGTAAGTGGGTAGACGAGTTTAGAACTCGTAAGATTAGTTGTTCTGATTTTTTAGATGTCGAGTTCTTTGAAGCTTTGAAGTTACCTTGCATTGAGCTCCTAAAAAAATCCCCTGCCTGGAACCTTATTAATCTTGAGACTGTTTACTACCCCGAGCTCACTCGACTTTTCTACATAAACCTAAAAGCCAAAAGCGATACTGATGGTTGGTCTTTGGAGTCTGTCGTCAAAGGGGTTAGAATCTCTCTCAACTCCAATGACTTTGCAGATTCTCTAGGCTTACCTACCCCAGTTCCACCATCTGAAATCCACCCCTCAAAAGAAAACTGCATCATCCTAGCCCGAGCCAAATATCTCCTACCCGAAGCGTCCAACAGCACCTCAAAGCAACTCACCCACTCATCCCTAACCCTTGAGGCAAAAATTATCTTTAACATCATTGTTAGATGCCTCTTACCCCGTCTCAACTTTGGCTCACTCCTTACCGACAATGCCATGGTCCTGCTCTACCGCATTCTAAATGGCCTTGACCCTGATCTAGCCAACACTATCCTTGGTACCATGGCTCATGCTCGAAAAGCCGGGAAAGGCTCTCCCCTCCCCTTTGCTACCCTTTTGACCCCTATCTTCAAAGCTTCTGGAATTGATATAAAAAATGAAGAGCAGCTGTGTCATACGGGTATGTTCGACTCTAAAGGCCTTGAAAAGATTGGAATCACTCGGTCTCCCCAAGAGACCTTGAGTCTTGCCACTCCTTCAAAAGCCTTTCCCACTGCTCCAGCTTTCGATGAACGCATGGACAACCTTGAGTTGGGCTTGGAGGAAGTTCGCCTGGATATTAAGGAGCTGCAGAAGGAGGTGATGACTAAGATAAGCGGGATTTCAACGTTGCTGGAAGGACTATGGACGAGGCTCACTGATGATGCTCTGGATTGACTTAGCCTTAAACCTTATCCCACCCAATCCCACCCCTGAAACTTGTTACTTTGCTGGTTTTTGAAACGTTTTCAAAACTTTTGGTAACTTTTGGTGACTGTTTTACCTCCGCCCTTTGTTGAAAGACAAAAAGGGGGAGATGATCGTTAGACCTTGAAAACCTCTGATTAAAGGTCTTGGAAGACCTTGCTTTTTGATTTATGGTTTTCCGTTGGATAGTTTTTGCATGCTTTAAAAATTTGATCCAACATTTGTCTAACCCTTGCAGGTACTTAGTCTGATTTTGATTATGATATATCTGTTTGACTAAGTTGCAGGGATGCACAGGTTTTTTCTTTCATCAAGGGGGAGATTGATAACTCCCTCCCTTGATGAAAATCGGAATAGATGATTCAAAGGCTTTGACAGGATGTTTGTGTCAAAAGCCTTGGAGCGTTAACTGTTGATGAAATACAAAACCTAACTTATTATTCGTATATTATTCTATCTTACTATATACTTCCTTTATATTATATATATATTCGTTGGACTAACTGTTTCAGGAAGTATTTTCGAGATCATATCTTTCCTTTAAAGACATATTGAGAAGATCTACTTCAAAATGGATCATGGCTTCAAAAGTGTCCATATATAGAAGATTGAAGAATCAAGCCTGATTAATGGAGCCGTTGGTGAAGATCCTCAGGCGCCATTCCACTCTTATATAAAGGAAAGAAAGAAGAAGACAGAGATAACAAGAACGTACAAGTGCTACACACGAGCTTCATTCATTCAAGCGATCTGTCTTCCAAGTGTCTCTCTGCAAAACGCTCAAATAGTTTGTTGTTTATTTCAAAGCCTTTGAGAGTCACTGTAAGCTTATAGGATATATTTATTTCAAGTGTTACTCGAGAGTTTATAACTCGGGAAGTTGCACTAGGCTATTGATTTGCGAGAGTTAGAGGATTGTACTAGATAGCTGAGAGAGGTGGGGCTCTTCTAGATTGGTCTAGGACTCCAAGGGAACGTGAGTTGACTAGATTGCAATTGTATAGGAGAGAGGCTTCTCGGTGAGCTATTAGGATCCTAAGCTAAGCATTCAATAAAGCCTTTGAATCCTAGGGTTGTGGAAGAACCCTAGGCGGGGACGTAGGCCAGTTGTGCTGAACCTCGTAAACAATTACTCGTGTCCTTTACTTATTTGCTTTACCTTATTTCCGCACTTGGTTCGATTGTCTAACTTTGTGATTCAGGTTTAATCTCAAAGGTTTTGGTTCCAGCTCCAAAAGTCTTGAGACTTTCTGCGAAAAACGGGCATACTCTATTCAACCCCCCTTCTAGAGTATTTCTTATTACATTGTTTTTACATTATCGAACCTTCATTGTGAATTGTTTACCCTTTCTTTCTTCTCATTATTCTAATTCAACTTCTATTTTTTTTATGAGAATTAATTCAACCTAAACTAGATGTTTTTATTTAATTTAATAAAAAGTACCGCTGTTTTCGGATCCTAATGTACCGCTGGTTTACGGTTCTGCTTCAGAGTGGGGCTTGACTTTCTCCGCCGTTTTCGTCCTCTTCCTGTTTGGTCTAGGTCTGCATGTTGTCGTTGTTTGTAGAGTTCGTTTGCTTGAGTTTGCACCGTTTTATTGTTGTATGTTATGTTTTAGACGGTTCTCTCATCTGTTGGGTTGTTCGACCTTCGAGTTTCAATTATGCATGAACTCGAATTCTTACCTAATCAAAAAAATAAAAAAATAAAAAATAAATAAAAACTAGATTTGAATCGAATTAAACATAAACCGAATCGAATCTAAAACCAATTTTTTTAGAAATGGTAAACCGAAAACCAAACTTAATCTTTTAGGTTTAGTTTAGGTCCGGTTGAATTGGCTCAGTTCGATCAAAATTCCGGTTTGAACTGAACTTTGAATAACACTACACTTTGGTACGTATGCGCCAATAAGACCCCCACCCAGTCACAAAAACAGAGCAAGTGATCTCTGTAGCTAGGGTGGATTTGGTACGTTGGCTTACGCAACGCACTTGCACACCTAATGGGCCCCTCTCGGCAGCTTCCTATGAAATTGCATCACCAATTGCCATGGGTTCCTTCTAATTATATCGAGATTTGATTTACATACCACCAGGGCACCAGGTATGGTAATGTAACGTCTGCTTAATTAGGAAACACGAGTAATTGGTTTTCACCTCATTGATCTCATATGCTCGACTTGCTTAGCGTATAATGTGCAAATTACCATGTGCATCTTCAACAGCTGGCCAGGCCAACTGATTCCTTAAATCTCTGACTAATTTGGTTGATCGGTCACCAATCTCTAGTCATTTATTCGAACATTGATCACACTTCACCTCTTGCGCATTTCATCGAACACATCCCGGGCACCTAACTCGGTTCAGCCTAATCAATTGCTACTGTATGTATCAATAATTGCAAGCTTTAGATGAAATTTCCGCTTCAATTTCTTCGGCTACATTATTCTTTTTGTCACTATATATCAAAAGTTACTTCAGTTGTTGTCTTATAATAATAATAAAGAGAACTCCATAACTACTCACAAGTCACAACAACAACGATATACAAAGCAAAGACGCAAAATGGAGTGCCCATCTACCACTGTACTTGTGGGAGGAAGTGATGAAGAAGATGACCTGGTCACCTGCAACTTCAATGGCTTCTCAGATTCATCAGAGGCTGAGTATGTAATGTTGCTGCTGGAAAGGGAGAAGCTTGAGTACACCTCCGTTCTTGCTGACAACCCCGATCGGAATTCGACAAACACAGACCGTTTCACCGCAGTCAACAACATTTTCCATGTATGTTACTCAATTTGCCCAATTTACAACTCTTGATTTTCTTTATGAATTGCTGACATTTGGGTTTTTTTGCATTTGTTAATGATGTAGACTATAGGTCTGTTGGGATTTCAGTTCCAAACAGTTTATCTGTCAGTCACCTACTTGGATCGGTTCCTATCAGTTAGAGCCTTACATGTAAGTAATCATTTCATTTTCGGCGAATAGAGGACAACTGCAAACTTTTAAGGCATGGGTTATGTTATGTATGGATGCAGAGTGACAAGGCATGGGCAACTGATCTGCTATCTGTGGCATGCCTATCACTTGCTGCGAAATTGCGAGAACCGGACATTCCGCCTTTGTCGTCTTTTCGAGTAGGGAGCTTCAGATTCGATGTCAAGTTTATTCGGAGAATGGAACTCCTAATCCTAAATGCATTGGAGTGGAAGATGGGTTCAATCACACCTTTTAACTTCTTACCATATTTCGTCGACAAACTCTTCATTGAGACTCCCTCAAGTAGTACTTTAACAAGGATTCAAGAACTCATATTGGCCATCATGACAGGTATATTTACTTTTTTCTCTTATTTATGTACCTTCAATTGGATGATTAAAGGCTTCGTGATTCTTTATGCAATGCAATCAGATGTAAGCTTGATGGATCATTACCCGTCGGCTATAGCCTTAGCTGCAATTTTGATGTCATCGGATGAAAGACTGACAAGAAACGCGCTGCATTCGAAGATCAATGCCCTACCTTGTAGTAGATTTGTTGATATTGTGAGTTGTTAATTTTCTTGTTTGTTTTGTAATGCATTTACATAAAAAGGAAAGGAACATTGTTCAATTTGTTGATGGTTGCAGGAGGATGTATTTGTTTGCTACATGATCATGCAAAAGGCAGAGACAAAGCTGATGCTTAAGGAGTGTGAAAGGGAAGAAGAAAAAGAGGGCTTGGAGTAAATTAACTTCAATGTTTCAAACTGATGAGTTGTGTGTGATTTGATGCAATTGAATTTTGGTGCCATGTTAGTTTGTACAATTAAATGTGATCAGATTTTGATTGAGTGACTTAAGGTTTTTGCCTTCCAAGGTGGGATATATGGGTCCTTGACATTTAATGTCAAACTTGCATAAGTTCTATAGGGGCCATCAAAACTTTACATCTCATATATATGTTTGTGGAATCCAGGGAATTTCAAGGTATTATTACTTGTATTATATCACTTCATTTGGACTATGATATGATTTGAATATGTGTAAGGTTCATTCACTTTTCAGCATGTTCTTTGTGTGCCATACCCAATTATAAGAGAGATCATCAAACTCCATTCCACCATGCAAGATGTCCTAGCTAAGCACCACATAAAGGCATAAAGACTTGAACTTTAATTTGCCCATACATGTTGAAATGGCATTTCTTGTGACAGAGAGATCTGAGAACAAGAACAATAAGACGTTACGAACACTCAGATTTTGTTTGAGTAGAAAGGAATAGAAGAGAAAGGAATCAAATTTTATATAGAAAATTTGTATGCTATTTAGGCGGGGGTGCTGCCCTCCTTTGACCCCCTCCAAGGGCGTGTTGCCCCAACGTCCCTGGACCCTAAACTCGCTGACCGATCAATGAGACCACCCCCTTAGATCCACGTTGGTCCGATCAACGAACAGATTCAAGGCATATCAACCACATTCATATTTCTTTTTTTTTATATATATAAAAAAAAGTATTTACCGCAATGTGTTGATTGTTGATAAATAGTAACGACTATTGCGCCAAACAAATTCAACACAGCAACGTTGAAGCAAACATTGTGTGACAAGAGGGTATGCAAAAATAGCATTAAATCATAGTATATAGTAGTCATGATCATTGAATCGGAGTTGATGAAAATGGCAAAGACCAATTCATGAATGCTTCTGATCGAGAAGATAGCAACATAGTGAAACGGTAAAAGAAAAAATCTGACTGACTTTCAGCTAAGCTATAACCTCACCTGGTAGGCCAATGAATCTGGTCAGTATCTGACAACTGAATTTAAGCCATAGCCAACAAAAACTGAATCAAAGTAGAAACAACAGGTAACAAAAAGGAAGGAAACAAGGACTACTACAGCAACTCCATTCAGAAGGAAAAGGATTTGGCATTCATGTTAATTCATTGATAGGATCCAATAAGCCCAGAAGTTGAAGGTGAAGCGAAATCATAGAGGCTTCACACTCATAACTTCGATCATAAGCAAGAAGATTTTTGTAAAAGAGTTTCAAAACTTGACAGTTCACACAGTTTGATGTGTAATTTTGTTTTATAATGTCTATCAATCAACATCTTTGGTTTGACACTTTCCCATTATTCATTAGGGAAGGAAACAAAGAAAGGACGGGTAGAGCTGGGTAAAAAACCTGTCATAAATGGATATACAGTGGATACTGAATTTTAAATCTGACAATTTGCAGCCATCAACCGTATAAGTTCCACTTACGGAGTGTTTTTCAATCTTCATAATTGATGTGGAAATTGCAATATTAACAATGCTCGTTGAAAATTGAATTAGAAATTAAAAGGAATTTATTTACGGTCTTTCTAACCTATAACCTTAGGTATAGGTTAAAAAACCTAATTCAGAAAGATTTCTCATTAAATAAAACATCAACCCTAAAAAATTGATATTAATTAAGGAGAATTGTGTCTAATTAGGTTCTTATCCTATAACCTCTTGGTTAGAAAAATCGATTTACTAAATAAAAATCAGTAACTATGTTGTTTCAATAGCCATAAAACTGGGCGGGCCAGGCCGGGCTGATGGCCTATTTGTCAATCACTGATCACAACTCACAAGTGTGTGTGAGTAGTTGAATGCGGAAGCCCGAATGATGCATTTTGTTTTGGGTCGTTTATGCAAAGCCCGACGACAGCTACCAATGTTTGGATTTTAGAGTTGGGTAAAGTTGCGCACACCGAAGTTGACAAGGTCAACTTGCTAGGAACGACGTCGTATCAGCTACCACTGTTTGGATTCTTGAGTTGCGGGATACGACACCGTTTCTAGCAAGTTGACCTAGTCAACTTCGGTGTGCGCAACTTTAACCAACTCCTCAAAATTGGATTTTGTATGATGGTGAATTAGCGATTGTGCTGATTAGTCAACCCTTCAAGTTCTGTGTGCTATTTTTTTTAATTCCGCATAAGCTTAGCTCAATCGATTATCTAGGTTGGTAGGCCAAGTATCTTTCCTGTAAAGTCTAGTCTGTCTAGATTGAGGATTCTGCTGACGTAGACTCCCTATCGACAAAAGCTGAGATTGAAATTTTCCTATAAAGCTCCGATGGGACCTATCGACATATGGAGTCGGCATCGATTGAGAGAAGTGTCGACACAGGAAGTCATCACCGACACCGTACCTGTTAGAGTAATAAACTGATGGCCTTAGGTTACGTTAGTAAGGCATCACATTCTCAGGCTATATAAAGCCTCTAGCGGTAACAAACTGGTAGTTGAACAAGTAACAGATCTTACACAATTCAATCTATTGATTCCCTCTCTCTCTTTCTCTCTCGTTTCTCTGTCTCTCAAGCTGTTCTAGAGCTTGAATTCACAAGATCTGATCAAGTCAATATGGTATCAGAGCACTGACGAATTCAGATCGAAATCACAATGCAAAATCGCACCGAAGTTGGGAACACACCACCTGGAGATCGTGAGCGAGAGCGCGAGAAAAGAAGAGATCAGATCACAGGGATGGATTTGCAGAATCCATTCTTCATCCATCCTGCCGAAAATTCAGGTCTAATTCTCACGAGCTTGCAGCTAACTGGCGACAACTATCGACGCTGGAGCCGAGCAATGACGAAAGCTCTCTCAGTCAAAAACAAAGTAGGCTTCGTCGATGGATCTCTTGTGGAAACTCCAGAAAATTCGTTGTCATGGAAGCGATGCAACGATGTTGTGTGTTCATGGATCCTCAACACCGTGTCGAAGGAGATTTATGGGACTATTGATGAATTTGATCTCGCCAAGGAGATGTGGGATGATCTTCAAGAATGCTTTGGCCAGAAAAATGGACCACTGATTTTCCAGATCAAGCGAGAAATCACCGAGTGCAATCAAGGTTCATCATCAGTCACGGAGTACTTCACCAACATCAAAGGCCTATGGCAACATCTGACTGGAATTATGACTCCAATCAGGTGCACATGTGGAAAATGTGAGTGCCACATTGCAGAGAAACTCGAAGCAGATGATCAAGAAGACAAGTTGATGAGATTCTTGATGGGGCTAATCGAGAAATATGATGCTGTAAGGAGATAATTCTTAATGTCAAAGCCATTGCCAACTGCAACTGAAGCTCACTCATTGCTTGTTCAAGATGAGGTGAGCCTGAAGATCACTCGAGCAGACACTCCAACCACTGAATCTACTGCTCTAATGGGAAAGCATCAAGGTGAAAAGTCTGACTCTCGATCGGACACTCGCACAGATGCTCGTGGTGACAAGCCTAGGAAGGAGAAATGCACTCACTGACATGGCTATCACAAGTCCGACAGATGTTGGGAAGTGTATGGCTACCCAAGCTGGCACTCTAAAGCCAAGCAAAAGCCTCAACAATCCAGATTTGATGGACATGAAGAAAGGGGGAGGCAATTCAAAGCAGGAAATGCAGCTGGTGCAACTGACAGGAATGGAGGTGATGGTGAATCATCCTTCAAGAATCTGTCCTCTGAAAACCAAAAGCTGATGATGTCTCTACTGCAACTAATGGAGCAAAGAAGTAAGCCAACTTATGAGGTGAACCTTGCAGGTAAGTTTGTATGTTGTAATGTCACTAACAGTGCAAGAGTATGGATCTTAGACACAGGAGCTACAGATCATATGACTTGTGACATTACCTTTCTAAAACAACCAAAACCTGTAGACAAACCGAGAAAAGTTCACCTTCCTGATGGTACTTCAGACCCCATTACCATGCTAGGTACAACCCCTGTACTGAGCTCCCTTACTCTTCTTGATACCCTCTACATTCCCAAATTCAAATTCAATCTAATCTCTATAAGCAAGCTGGTCCATGACTTTGGTTTTGATCTTCACTTGATATCTAACATCATGTTCATACAGGACCCTGCAAAGAAGAGAGTGATTGCAGTTGGTGAGGAATTTGAAGGCATGTACTACTTGGTCTCTGAATCCAGAATGAGTGAAGTCATCTCCAAATCTGCCTGGTGCAATTCAGTTTCTCTACCTATGTTTTTACCTACAATTGATAATGTTCAAAATAAAAGTGCCTTGTGGCACCTACGTCTTGGTCATGCACCTATTGAGAAAATCAAAGGTGTTCTTAGCATACATTCAATTGTAAACACAACATCTGATTTTGTATGCACCATATGCCCTTTGGCAAAGCAAGTAAAACCATCTTTTGATTCTAGTATGTCTCATGCTGATAATGTGTTTAAGTTGTTACACCGTGATCTATGGGGACCATATGAAACCCCTACATACATTGGCCACAAATACTTCCTAACTATTGTGGATGATATGAGCAAGGGAGTGTGGGCTTACCTTATGAAATCCAAGACTGAAACATTATCTCATATTCAGTCATTCATTACTATGGTTGAAAACCAATTCAAAACTAGAGTGAAAACCGTGAGGAGTAACCAAGGCACTGAGTTCTTTAACTCTGATGTCACCTCTTTCTTCACATCTAAAGGCATTGTCCATCAAAGCTCTTGCACTGCTACCCCTCAACAAAATGGGCGTGTGGAGAGAAAACACAGATACATTTTAGAAACTGCAAGAGCACTTAGATTTCATGCCTCCCTCCCTGTGAGATTTTGGGGTGATTGTGTCCTCACAGCCACATATATTATCAAAAGGTTGCCAAACTCAATCCTAAAAAATAAATCCCCATATGAGTGTCTGTTTGGTGAGGTGTCTGACTATGAGAAGCTCAGAGTATTTGGATGCCTGTGCTTTGTCTCAAATCTGAGCTCCAACAGGAAAAAACTTGACCCCAAAACTGATGCCTGTGTTTTCTTGGGCTATCCATTTGGGTTCAAAGGTTACAAAGTATATAATTTGCACACTCATAAAATACATATCAGCAGAGACATCAAATTCCATGAGCATGTGTTTCCTTTTAGTCCAGAATTCAATCCAAAACAAAGTTTGTCTACTCTTGACTTGCCAAATAACAATGTTGCTTCCTCTCTTCCAAACACTGATCATGACTTCATCCCTATTGAAGTGTATGAACCTCCTCAAAACTGTTCTCTCAATCCTCCAATTCAGGATGAGTCTCATGGAGATTATTCTCTATATCTTGTACCTCCCATGTTTGATGACATCCCTGTCACAACTACCGTGTCACCCCCACCCATAAGACACTCCACAAGAACTCCTAAACCCTCATTCTGGATGAAGGACTATGTGTGCAAGGTCTCAAAGGAATCATCCACTACTGCATTCTCTAGTAAGCCTACCTCTCCCTATCCAATTCATTCTTTTCTATCCTATACAACTTGTTCCTCTAACTATCACAAGTTCATATGCAAGGCAACTTCTGTGTCTGAACCTACTTCTGTACTTGAGGCATTACATCAACCTGCTTGGTGTGAAGCAATGCTTACAGAATTAGGTGCTCTTGAGAGGAACAACACCTGGGTGCTAACTCCTTTACCACCTGGGAAGTCATTGGTTAGCTGCAAATGGCTTTATAAAGTCAAGTACAAAGGTGATGGCTCCTTGGATAGATACAAGGCAAGGCTTGTGGCTAGAGGATTCTCTCAAATGTATGACATTGACTATAGTGAAACATTTGCTCCAGTGGCCAAGATGATCTCTGTAAGAACTCTTATGTCTATAGCTGCTGCAAGGAACTGGAGTATTCACCAGTTAGATGTCACAAATGCCTTCCTACATGGAGATTTGGAAGAAGAAGTGTATATGGAGCTACCTCCAGCATATCATAAGCTCAAAATTATCCACTCTCACTCTCAGGGGGAGACATCATACTCAGGGGGAGAGTATGAGATGGATAAGAAACTTGTGTGCAAACTGGAAAAATCCTTATATGGATTAAAGCAAGCACCTAGACAGTGGTTTGCTAAGTTCTCTCAAGCTATAAAAGGTGCATGATACAAGCAGTCCAAGGCAGACTACTCCTTATTTGTCAAGAAAACTGAGAAATCTATCACAACTCTACTAGTATATGTAGATGACATGGTGATCACAAGAAATTGTGAAGAAGAAATAGCAAAGCTAAAAGCACATCTGAATCAGCAATTTCAGATGAAGGACCTAGGAGGAATGAGATACTTCTTGGGCATAGAAGTTGAGAGAAGTAATGATGGCATATACCTGAATCAGAGGAAGTATGTAACGAAACACCAAAGAATAAGTAATAATATTTGCACTATCACGAGTAAATAAGAATATATAATTATAAAAGGTTCCCCGCTATACAAATAGAACCTTATAAGTATGAAGAATGGGCGAATACAAATCGAGATACAGACTTGAGATGTCCGCGGATGATAAAAGATACGGACCTAAGACGTCCGCGGACTATAAACCCGGCCAACATGTGGAAAAACCCACCAAAAACCCTTACCGACACGTGGCATCACCCACCCGACACTTGTCCTAAAAACCAAGCCACTTGTCCAAAGATTCATGCAAAAGGGGCTCATCTTGGTCTATATATATCGAAATAATGGGCCATTTCAAGGGGTCGGAAATTGGGATCTTCAACGGCTTAGGCCGGATTCCCTAGCCTTGAGCCCCCTTTCAAGCGGGATTACTCTCGGCTGGTAAAAAACCGACATTGATGGAACCTTGGGAGGATGGTGGTCCGCGTAGGGCTTGAGCTCGGATCGGCACAGGTTTGGGTACGCCGACGGTAATCTCGTCGCGCGTCTCACGTAAGCCCGATCGTCTGAGCTCGCTCGCATCTCACTTGACCCTGGAACCCGCCAACACGGGATTCTACAGTACTGGTTTTGTCACTGGC
The DNA here is from genome assembly GCA_037127255.1 of Persicaria tinctoria. NCBI lineage: Eukaryota > Viridiplantae > Streptophyta > Magnoliopsida > Caryophyllales > Polygonaceae > Persicaria > Persicaria tinctoria. The sequence goes on along the minus strand of JBANSL010000008.1, from coordinate 25,405,487 downwards.
GCCGTCCATGGGGATTCCTCACGCTAAGAGGTAATCTATGAGTAAAACAAAATATTTGCCTATTTTTGTCACGATCGGGTTGAATTCTTTTTGTTTTTGTCCGATCATGAATCAAATATATACCTGTGAAAATTCAGTCCAAATATATATATGTGATTCAATGTTTGAAAGGGCCAGTTTGTGACATTGAATTAAAATCAGAAAATATAAAGGTGAAGTCTCACCGCGGCACAGTTAATTGATCCCCAAAGCTTAAAATATAGGGTGTGATCTTTTCCATCTTTGATCTTTATGTGTTAGGGAGGCTTCTTTTCAAATTTTGATACTATAAGGGTTGGTGGAATTACGTCGCGTCTTCATCTTTCGTTTTTATGTGGAAATTTTGGTGAGCGGCAGTTATCTCCCTTATAAAAAAAAATTAATAGCTGGATTTCCTATTCATCTACCACTGATTAATATTGTAAGACTTATATTGGACTCAAGATACATATAATTTTCGAGCAAGCGGAGATTTAGTAAGCAAAGAGGCTAGGGAGGTACGTTCCTCTGGTGGTTCTTTGAAATACACCACTCGTAGCGAGACCACTAATTCAAGAACGATACGAAGTATATGCTTATTTAGATTTGAGTGGATTCATCTTTCTGAAATTATTTCAGATGAGTAACGGAATTAACTAGTTTGCGGATGCACTTGATGGAAGTTCATATATAGCAGGTGTGGTTATGATTTGCACAAACAAAATCGAAGGAAGCATCTCTTTGACCCCTTTTCATATAAGTTATCAACAGAAAGTAAAGGGGGTCATCAAGGTTAATCCCATTAAGGCATAAAAGTAATACGCTATATTAGACGTGAAATGAAAATGTCTCAACCATGATAATGGTCCGCGACTGGAAGTAGACAAATAGCATATATACATATACATATACATTTGTATGTTTGTCATGAGATGCCCAGATCAACAGTCGTGGGCAGAAGAAAGCAAACATGGAAGGCATGTGCAGCCGCAGAAGACACGAGGAAGACAAATTGGTCACCATTCAAGAGATCCGTTCGCATACAATCATCGCTCACCCCGAGTCCGCGTGTGCAACCTCGTCCTTGCAAAGACATCCACCGCCGCGGGAGCCTCTTGATGGGCCGTGATGAATGTATATATGTATATATCTAAGTGTGGAAAGTGTTTTTGTAACCTATTTAACTAATGTAGAACAAGAGTTATTAAGACCCATGACGCAGGAGCTTGCTCCGCGTCGGGTATCCGGCCGTAGAGCTAGCCTCCCGGATCAGATATTTTATTAAGTCCCTTAAACGCGTGATCTTGCTCCGCGTCGGGCATCCGGTCGTAGAGCTAGCCTCCCGGATCAGATATTTTATTAAGTCCCTTAAACACGTGATCTTGCTCCGCGTCGGGCATCCGGTCGTAGAGCTCGCCTCCCGGATCAGATATTTTATTAAGTCCCTGTTGTGAGCCAAATTTGCCATGTTTTACACTTACTTTTTTTTATCGATTTATGCACGCATTTCATACATTTGGGTTAGAACAATACAGAATCTGTGTAGTTTACACTTATTTGCAATATATGGAGGTCTACACAAGTTTTGGTTATATTTCGCAGAAATCGGACGCACTTTGGAGCTTAAAGGAAACTCATGGAGAAGCCAAGAATGGTGCAGCCGGAGAAAAGGCCATTTTTCATCATTCTTCGTTCTGAATCAAGCTTTGATGTCTTCATGAGAGTTGTAGCCCTCGGAAAGAGCTTTCCAACGCATGGTCATATGCGTCAATCCGACGAACGAGGACTCGGGAAAGTGCGTTTCAAGAACAGAGCAGAAAGCTGAGAGAACTCTACTCGAGATCGACTAGCATCTACTCGATCTCGACGAGCCCTGGTCGAGCACACCTGGTCGAGTAGAGCTGATCGAGGACACCAGAGACAACCCGACTCCCGGAATCCTACTCGATGTCGAGGAGCCATGTCCGGAGTCGACGAGCTTTGCCAAGCCGAGGACGAAGACGCAGACCACCTCTACTCGATCTCGAGGAGGCTTAGTCGAGATCGACCACGCCTAGGAGCCTTGTCGAGCAGAGCCACCCGACCAAGCCAGCCAGTCGACGAATCCTACTCGATACAGAGTAAGCCAGCCAGTCGACGAATTCGAGGCTTGTCGAGCACACCTACCCGAGAAGACCTAGTCGACAGATCAATCCTACTCGAGGTCGACTAGGGCTACTCGAGGTCGACGAGCGCCAGGAGCCAAGACCGAGCCACATCGAGTAGAGCTAGCCGGGAAGTCCAGTCGACGGTGAACCCTACTCGAGGTCGACGAGCCCTTGTCGAGGTCGAGTAACCCAGTGTCCAGAAACGCGTCGACGAGTGCCTGTCCGAGTAGAGTTGGGATTCCTTGGGGCCGAAGGAGGAAGATTCTAGCCAAATCCATCAAGTTTTATCTATGGAAGACGCAATCTATCAACACATGAAGACTTACCTATTTAGATTTATCTTTTCCCTTTTAGATTTATTTCCATTAAGCATTTTATTTATCTTTTAGCAAATTAGATAGAATTTTAGATAGAGATAGATATCTTATTTCCTAGAATAGCTAGGGAATGTAGGCTATAAATAAGGCCCTAGGGGGCTCAGTTTTATTCATTCAAATTCAGAGACACAATTACACATAGAGTTTAGGAGTTCTAAGGTTTTTAGGGTTTTGGCTTTCTGCGAAAGTTGATTGCCAGGATTGTAAAAGGCTTTGAATTTAGTTTAATGCAAGTTATTTCTTTTCATCATTCAATGTCTGCGATTGCGATGAGGCGTGAGTAGTCCACCCACTTCTGGGGCTGGGGTGAGCCCAACGGTGGCCATGTGAGGCGATGCGATAAAGGTCAGATCTTTTTGTGCGATTCATCTTCCATCCCTATGAGCATGATTCTTTTGCGAGAGTTGAAGGTGATCCTTGTTTGTGTTATTGAAGCGAAAGTGATCTTAATGCAACTTGGATTAATTATGTGAAGAAGGGTTAATAACAATTAGGGTTTATGCGAAAGCCTCTATATGCCTATTTGTTAATGACGAAAGTTATTTGATGGAAAGCATGATCTTTTATGACTTTGTGTGTTACTTTGCATGGTTATCGTTGTGGTGTTGAAACCCTGGCTTTGGAAGTCTTTTAATATATTGAAGTTTATTTCTGTCGAAAATCTGCGTTTGTCTTTAATTCTGCAATTTACAGTTTTCTGCATTGTTACTCGATACAGAGGAGATCTTGTCGATCTCGAGGAGGACCTTTGTCGAGGTCGAGTTGGTTTTCTGCTTTCTTTCGTCGATTTTCACTTTCTGTTCTCTGTGTCGAGTTTTCCTTTGTCGATCTCGAGTACTTGCTTGTCGAGATCGAGTAGCTTGCTTGTCGAGTTGATTGCCTTTGTTTTCTGTTTCTGTTTTCTGTTTTTATTTCTGTTCTTGTCGAGATAGAGGACAGCTACTCGAGATCGAGTAGCTTCTGTGTCCTTGCTTTTAGTTTATGCTTTGCTTCTGTTTTGCTTTGTTCTTGACTTCCTTTGCTTTACTTTCTGTCTTTAGTTTATTCTTTGCTTTTGTTTTAGTTGCCCTTGCCGGGTTTATTTGTTTCTGTCCTTTCTGCTGCTTTTGCGAGAATTTACAGCTACCTAAGAACTGCTGACGTGCTTCCTCGTGGATTCGATCCTGATTTTCTCTTACTACAACGGGAGGAAGTCTTGTATTTATTTGCTGAGACAGGGAAGTCAATCTGAACTATATTTCATATTTATTTCAATACTCGATTTACTCTTGCAACAACAGTCCCTTAACGCCTGATCTTGCTCCGCGTCGGGCATCCGGTCGTAGGGCTGGCCTCCCGGATCGTAGATTTTATATAGTCTCCTTACGCGTGATCTTGTTCCGCGTCGGGCATCCGGTCGTAGAGCTGGCCTCCCGGATCGTAGATTTTATTTAGTTTCCTTACACGTAATCTTGCTCCGCGTCAGGCATCCGGTCGTAGAGCTGGCCTCCCGGATCGTAGATTTTATTTAGTCTCCTTACGCGTGATCTTGTTCCGCGTCGGGCATCCGATTGTAGAGCTGGCCTCCTGGATCGTAGATTTTATTTAGTCTTCTTACGCGTGATCTTGTTCCGCGTCGGGCATCCGGTCGTAGAGCTGGCTTCCCGGATCGTAGATTTTATTTAGTCTCCTTACGCGTGATCTTGTTCCGCGTCGGGCATCCGGTCGTAGAGCTGGCCTCCCGGATTGTAGATTTTATTTAGTCTCCTTGCGCGTGATCTTGTTCCGCGTCGGGCATCCGGTCGTAGAGCTGGCCTCCCGGATCATAGATTTTATTTAGTCCCCTTACGCTAGAGCTTGGCTCCGCGTTGGGCCTCCGATCGAATCTGCATTCTCGGAGATGATATTTTATATTAAGTCCTAGGACGTTGGAGCTTGGATCCGCGTCGGGCCTTCGATCGAATCTGCATTCTCGGAGATGATATTTTATATTAAGTCCTAGGACGCTGGAGCTTGGCTCTGCTTCGAGCCACCGATCGAATCTGCATTCTCGGAGATGATATTTTATATTAAGTCCTAGGACGCTGGAGCATGGCTCCACGTCGGGCCTCTGATCGAATCTGCATTCTCGGAGATGATATTTTATATTAAGTCCTAGGACGCTGGAGCTTGGCTCCACGACGGGCCTCCGATCGAATCTGCATTCTCGGAGATGATATTTTATAGTAAGTCCTAGGACGCTGGAGCTTGGCTCTGCGTCGGGCCTCCGATCGAATCTGCATTCTCGGAGATGATATTTTATATTAAGTCCTAGGACGCTGGATCTTGGCTCCGCGCCGGGGCTCCGATCGAATCTGCATTATCGGAGATGATATTTTATATTAAGTCCTAGGACGCTGGAGCTTGGCTCCGCGTCGGGCCTCCGATCGAATCTGCATTCTCGGAGATGATATTTTAAGTCCTAGGACGCTGGAGCTTGGCTCCGCGTCGGGCCTCTGATCGAATCTGCATTCTCAGAGATGATATTTTATATTACGTCCTACGACGCTGGAGCTTAGCTCCGCCTCGGGCCTCCGATCTAATCTGCATTCTCGGAGATGATATTTTATGTCCTAGGACGCTGGAGCTTGGCTTCGCGTCGGGCCTCCGGTCGTAGAGCTTGCCTCCCGAATCGGATATTTTATTGAATCCCATTACGCGTGATCTTGCTCCGCGTCGGGCATCCGGTAGAACTCGCCTCCCGGATCGAAGATTTAATTAAGTCCCTCAATGCTGGAGCTATCACTCGCGGAGGGCCTCTGATCGTAGCTTGAGCCTCTCGGAGCACGCTTGACTAAGTCCCTCAATGCTGGAACTATCACTCCCGGAGGGTCTCCGATCGTAGCTGGTATGCTCGCGGAGATAAACTCTTAACGAGTATAAACTAAGTCCCTCAACGCTGGAACTATCACTCGCGGAGGGCCTCCGATCATAGCTGGTATACTCGCGGAGATAAACTCTTAACGAGTATAAACTAAGTCCCTCAATAAAGGAGCTATGCTCATAGAGGGCCTCCGATCGTAGCTGGTATGCTCGCGGAGATAAACTCTTAACGAGTATAAACTAAGTCCCTCAATGCTGGAGCTATGCTCAAAGAGGCCCTCCGATTGTAGCTGGTATGCTCGCGGAGATAAACTCTTAACGAGTATAAACTAAGTCCCTCAATGCTGGAGCTATGCTCACAGAGGGCCTCCGATCGTAGCTGGTATGCTCGCGGAGATAAACTCTTAATGAGTATAAAATTAAGGCCCCTCAACGCTAGAGCTCTCATCCGCGGAGGGCTTCCTAATTGAACTACGAAAGGCTTGATTCTCTTTCCCAGAGATACGTAGATAACCCACTAATGTGTTGGGTACAGCCCAGACCAAACAAACTTAAAAATTTTTTTACACCAAATGTCTGTTATTTTGAGTACTCTTCCCAAAGAAGACGAAGGAGAAATCCATATGTTGTCTGGTTTGAGTCGAACCCTAGCTAAGTCTCATCATAACTAAGGTCCGAGGAGCTGTGACGAAACACCAAAGAATAAGTAATAATATTTGCACTATCACGAGTAAATAAGAATATATAATTATAAAAGGTTCCCCGCTATACAAATAGAACCCTATAAGTATGAAGAATGGGCGAATACAAATCGAGATACAGACTTGAGATGTCCGCGGATGATAAAAGATACGGACCTAAGACGTCCGCGGACTATAAACCCGGACAACATGTGGAAAACCCCACCAAAAACCCCTACCGACACGTGGCATCACCCACCCGACACTTGTCCTAAAAACCAAGCCACTTGTCCAAAGATTCATGCAAAAGGGGCTCATCTTGGTCTATATATATCGAAATAATGGGCCATTTCAAGGTGTCGGAAATTGGGATCTTCAACGACTTAGGTCGGATTCCCTAGCCTTGAGCCCCCTTTCAAGCGGGATTACTCTCGGCTGGTAAAAAACCGACATTGATGGAACCTTGGGAGGATGGTGGTCCGCGTAGGGCTTGAGCTCGGATCGGCACAAGTTTGGGTACGCCGACGGTAATCTCGTCGCGCGTCTCAGGTAAGCCCGATCGTCTGAGCTCGCTCGCGTCTCACTTGATCCCGAAACCCGCCAACAAGGGATTCTACAGTACTGGTTTTGTCAGTATGTACTGGAACTTCTGGAAAGTGCAGGAATGAAAGATGCCAAACCTATGTATACTCCTCTAGATCCTAAAGTCAAGCTGGATAATGAAGGCACCTATGAGATTGTGAATGCAGAAGCATACATGAGAATTGTGGGTAAGCTGATCTACCTAACAATTACACGACCTGATATATGCTATGAAGTGCTGTTGTGAGCTGAATCTGCCATGTTTTACACTTACTTTTATATCGATTTCTGCACGCATTTCATTCATTTGGGCTAAGATAGTACATAATCTATGTAGTTTATGTTTATTTGCCAAATTATGGAATCTACACCAGTTTCTGTTTAAATCGCAGAATTCGAGGCGTTTTACAGCAATTCTAAGGAAGGTCGGAAAATCTCGGAAATCCACTACAGAAGTCCAAGGTCAAAGCGGCAACGGAACCAATCGAATCGAGCCAAGGACCCAGCCTACTCGATCTCGAGTAGACCTTACTCGATCTAGACGAACATGTCCGAGCACAGCCTTGGTCGACAGAGCCTGATCGAGAAAGCCAGACCAACCCAGCTCCGGAGGTTACTCGATCTCGACAAAACCCTAGTCGAGATCGACAAAGACCAGAGCCACACCCGGAGTCGACAAGGAGAGAAGCTGACCGAGAAGCCGAGGACGAGGATGCCGAAAAACCCTACTCGATCTCGACAAGCTCTAGTCGAGATTGACAAGCCCCACAACGCCAGTCCGAGTCCATGCCGAGGAGAAGCTGTTCGACCAGAGAAGGCCACACCCTAGTCGATCTTGAGGAGTCCAAGTCGAGATCGACGACGCCCAGAGCCCAGATCCGAGCTTGTCGAGCACACCTACCCAAGAAGACCTAGTCAGTGAACATCCCTACTCGATCTCGACAAGGAGTAGTCGAGCTCGATGAGCGTTGTGAACCAAGTCCGAGCCACATCGAGCAGAGCTAGCCGGGAAGTCCAGTCGACGAACAATCCTTGTCGAGGTCGACAAGCCCTTGTCGATGTCGAGTAGACCAGTCTCCAGAAACGCGTCGTCGAGGGCTGTCCTAGTCGAGTTGAGATTCCTTGGGCGTGAAGGAAGTCGATTTGGCCGGGATCTATCCAAAGTTGATCAATTCTATCCAAGGAAGCAAGATCTATCAAGACATGAAGACCTACCTAAATTAGATTTATCTTTTCCTTTTAGATTTATTTCCATTAAGCATTTTATTTATCTTTTAGCAAATTAGATATAGATTTAGATATAGAGATAGATGATTATTTCCTTGATTAGCGAGGTTTGATCACTATAAATAAGGCCCTTGGGGCTGGTTTTTCATTCATTACAATTCACACACAATTCAATTTTAGAGAGAAACAAGTAGTTCCACAGAGAAGTTTAGGAGTTCTAAGGTTTTTAGGGTTTTGGCTTTCTGCGAAAGTTGATTGCCAGGATTGTAAAAGGCTTTGTATTTAGTTTTAATGCAAGTTAGTTCTTTTCATCAATCAATGTCTGCGATTGCAATGAGGCGTGAGTAGTCCATCCACTTCTGGGGCTGGGGTGAGCCCGACGGTGGCCATGTGAGGCAATGCGATAAAAGTCAGATCTTTTTGTGCAATTCATCTTCTATCCCTGTGAGCATGATTCTTTTGCGAGAGTTGAAGGTAATCCTTGTTTGTGTTATTGAAGCGAAAGTGATCTTAATGCAACTTGGGTTAATTATGTGAAAAAAGGGTTAGTAACAATTAGGGTTTATGCGAAAGCCTCTATATGCCTATTTGTTAATAACGAAAGTTATTTGATGGAAAGCATGATCTTTTGTGCCTTTATGTGTTACTTTGCATGGTTATCGTTGTGGTGTTGATACCCTGGCTTTGGAAGTCTTTTAGCATATTGAATTTATTTCTGTCGAATTTTGAGTTCTGTGTTCGAAATTTGCCTTTAAAGTTTCTGTCTTTTACTCGATCTGGACTTACTGTTGTCGATCTAGAGGAAGCCTTTATCGATCTCGAGTGGGCTTTGTCGAGATCGAGTACATTTTTGTCTTCATCGAGTTTCTGTCGTCGATTCTAAACTTGTCTTGACTTGCCCTAGTCGATCTCGAGTAGGTGTGGTCGAGATCGAGTTGATTTGCCTGTCGAGTTGTTTTGCTTCCGTTTCTGAGTTTCTGTTGTCGACCACTTTAGTCGATATAGAGGACAACTACTCGAGATCGAGTAGCTTCTGTGTCATCGCCTTTGTTTTTGCTTTGCTTTGTCTTTTCTGTCATCGTTTAGTTCATTGCTTTTGTTCGTTATTTTCTGCTTTTATTTGTCTTTCATTCCTTGTTTCTGTGTTTCTGTCTTTCTGCTATTCTGCCTGTGAGATCTGTTGCTACCTGAGAACTGCTGACGTGCTTCCTCGTGGATTCGATCCTGATTTTCTCTTACTACAAAGGGAGGAAGTCTTGTATTTATTTGCTGAGACAGGGAAGTCAGTCTGAACTTTATTTTATATTTATTTCATACTTGACCATCCTCCTGCACCAACAAATTGGCGCCGTTGCCGGGGAAGGTATCTATCGCGCCTTAGGTAGTTAGTTCTCACTGTTTCTTTGAGTTACTTTTCAGGTGTATGCGCCGTTCTGGTCAAACACCTGAGTTTGACGCCTTAGACGAACCGGAACGCCTATTTCACATCCGAGCCAAACTACAAAGAGCCATGGCAGCTGCAGAGACACAGGAACAGCTGATCGCTAGGCTTACATGGGAATTGGCCGCTAAGGATGCTGCTATCGCCGCTGAGAAAGCAGCAAGGGAACTAGAACAGGTTGAGCTTGCCCAATATCCAACCACGGCAGAGGACTACATGCACCCAACTCTTGTCGTGCCCGAATCGGTGATTCTAATCCCTGATAACTCTTTTGAAATTCGCACTCAATTTCTTATAGAGCTTAAAAATAATGCCTTTTATGGTAGATTTAATGAGTGTCCTCTTGAACATATTACAAACTTTTCTGACATGTGCCGTACTCTTGCTGAAGGTACAACCCTGGAATATGTCAAGATGAAATCTTTTCGCTGGTCTCTCGCTGGGCCTGCACTGAAATGGCTTGATGGGCTGAAAGCAAGATCACTCACAACCTGGACCCAAGTAGAGCAAGAGTTTCTGAACAAATTCTTCCCACCCGCCAAAACAGCACATCTCCGCCAGAGAATCACCGCCTTCAAACAGAAGCAAGGAGAACCGCTGGCAAAGGCATGGGAGCTCTACAAGGAACTTCTGCGATCTTGCCCTACTCATGGACAGCCACCCTACGTCATTCAAAAGATCTTCTTCAACTCTCTTGATCAAGTCACAAAGGACAGAATCAACCATTAGACTCGCTATGAGTATCTGACAATGCCGCCAAGTGACGCATGGGGTGTGCTAGAGAAGCTCACTAACTACGACAACAAGTATGGGTCTACTGCAACCTATGAAGAGAACCCATACGTGTTGTTGTAGGAGGATGAGTCAAGTATGAAATAAATATGAAATATAGTTCAGATTGACTTCCCTGTCTCATCAAATAAATACAAGACTTCCTCCCGTTGTAGTAAGAGAAAAGTCAGGATCGAATCCACGAGGAAGCACGTCAGCAGTTCTTAGGTAGCTGTAAATTCTCACAGACAAAGCAGCAGAAAGACAGAAACACAGAAAAGACGCAAGAAACAGAAATAAAAGCAGAAAAACAAAGGCAAAGAATAAAGCAAGAAATAAAGCAAAGCAAAGCAGAAACGAAAAGTAAAGCAACAGGCTGGTCGATCTCGATAAGCAGCTCCTCGAGATCGACAAGAGTGGTCGACAACAAAGAACTCAGAATCGAAAACAACACAACTCGACGAAGACAAGTGTACTCGATCTCGACAAGACCAACTCGAGATCGACTAGGGAATGCAAATATAGAAACTTTAAATTGACAAGAACAGAAGAAATCCAACTCGACCTAGACTGGCCGTACTCGACCTCGACAAGACACTACTCGAGGTCGACAAAGGTCTCCTCTATGTCGAGTACAGTAAAAGACAGAAACTTTAAAAGGGCAAATTTTCGAACCAAAACTCAGAATTTTCGACGAAATAAATTTAATATAAAAAAGGACTTCCAAAGCCAGGGTTTCAACACCACAACGATAACCATGCAAAGTAACACATAAAGGCATAAAAGATCATGCTTTCTATCAAATAACTTTCGTCATTAACAAATAGGCATATAGAGGCTTTCGCATAAACCCTAATTGTTACTAACCTTTTTTCACATAATTAACCCAAGTTGTATTAAGATCACTTTCGCTTCAATAACACAAACAAGGATCACCTTCAACTCTCGCAAAAGAATCATGCTCATAGGGATAGAAGATGAATCGCACAAAAGATCTGACCTTTATCGCATCGCCTCACATGACCACCGTCGGGCTCACCCCAGCCCCAGAAGTGGGTGGACTACTCACGCCTCATTGCAATAACAGACATTGATTGATGAAAAGAACTAAATTGCATTAAACTATATTCAAAAGCCTTTACAATCTCGGCAATCAACTTTCGCAGAAAGCCAAAACCTTAAAAACCTTAGAACTCCTAAACTTCTCTGTGGAACTAACTAATTTTCTATGACTTGGAATTGTGATATGGAATTAATAAAACTGAGCCCCCTAGGGCTTTATTTATAGCCTTCATTCCCTAGCTATTCTAGGAAAGAAGATATCTATCTCTATCTAAAATTATATCTAAAACTTGAAAGGATAAATAAATTGCTTTATGGAAATAAATCTAAAAGGAAAAGATAAAACTAAATAGGGTAAGTCTTCATGATGTTGATAGATCTTGTCTCCTTGGATAGAACTTGATGGATTAGGATAGAATCGACTTCCTTCGCGCCCAAGGAATCCCAATTCTATTCGGACAGGTCTTCGTCGAGAAGCTGCTGGAAACTGGTCTACTCGAGATCGACCACGACTCGTCGACCTCGACAAGGATGGTTCATCGACTGGACCTCCCGGCTAGCTCTGCTCGATGTGGCTCGGACTAGGTTCACAGGGCTCGTCGACCTCGACAAAGCTTGGTCGAGATCGAGTAGGATGGCTCTGTCGACTAGGCTTCCTCGGGTTGCTCTACTCGGCAAGCTCGGATCTGGACTCAGGCGCTCGTCGACCTCGACAAAGGGTCCTCGAGATCGACTAGAGCGGTGCACGTCTGGTCGAGGAGGCTTCTCCTCGGCAAGGACACGGACTGGCACGATGGGTCTTGTCGATCTCGACTAGGGTTGGTCGAGATCGAGTAGGGTTGCTCGGCGTCCTCGTCCTCGGCTTCTCTCCTTGTCGACTCTGGGTGTGGAGTCTGGGCTTCGTCGATCTTGACTAGGGCTTGTCGAGATCGAGTTGGGTCCGGAGCTCGGGTTGGTCTGGCTCTTGATCAGGCTCTGTCGACAAGGCGGTGCTCGGACATGCTCGTCTATGTCGACTAGGGTCAACTCGAGATCGAGTTACCCTGACTTTCAGCTTGGTTCCGCTGCTTTGACCTTGGACTTCTATAGCGGTTTTCCGAGCTTTTTCGACCTTCTGTAGAATTGTTGTAAAATGCCTCGATTTCTGCAAATTAAACAGATACTGGTGTAGATTCCATAATTTTGGCAAATAAACATAAACTACATAGATTATGTACTATCTAAACCCAAATGAATGCAATGTATACAGAAATCGATATAAAAGTTACTGTAAAACATGACAGATTCAGCTCACAACAAACACCCCATACTTAAGCTTGCTTGTCCTCAAGCAATACTTTTATTTGTCATTCAGGGGAAGAATTCACACTCTCAACATCTTAGATTCATTCTTATATGTCCCTGCAATCAATTACCATCCTCGAAAAGGTACTAGTGTCACAGATTCATGCACGTGCAAATATGTAAAAGCAACATCTAGTCACAAAAGAAGGGTTATGCAAAAATAATTCATATGACAAAGCATTGATAATCAAGAAGACTTTAATTTAAGCTCATGAAGGAGTAGATTGGTAAAAGGCTAAAAGTGGGCAATATTTGGCAATGTGGTGCTTTTGATCCGGGGAAATGGAGTACTTTCCAAACTAAATTTCCACATCCATTTTCATAAGTTTCATCACCTTTCAATAATAATGCTTTTACCTCTCTAACCTTAGCACTGCCTTCTCGCGAGTCGCAAACATGGGTGTCATGAATGACCCCGGATACTTAGTGCTTTGTACTCCTCACAATGTGTCCCATCTCTCCAAACTATTATCTCAGAGAGCAGGGTCAATCTACCTTTATCTCCTGAGGTGATTGGATTTTCTTTCACTCATTAAATTTTCCATATATTCAAACAATTTCCTTCCAAACTCCAATAATGAACACAACAACATAAAAACCATATGACATCTCCATAATGTAACATCATTCTCAACATAATCCCCGGATAAGGTAAAGAATGGCAATATTTAGAACATGTGGAGCAATATGTGAAACAAGGCATAATATGGCTTTTGTGATGCATAAGCATAGGTAAGGCTAGGATTATAATAATATGAGCATTATATGGAAATATAAAGTCCTCCATCATTTTATCATGCAACATGTCAAAAGCAACTTCAAATTTTACCTCCTTTCATGGTTTTCAAGAAATAATGCACTTCATTGTGACTTCCCTTTACTAGGCAATTTCATGCTATATCTCTAATGAATCTAATTTTGCATCGTCGAGTTCAATATAAGCTTCCATGACATTTATCAAAAAAAATTTAATGGGGGTCATTTTTCTCAAACTTTTGGAAAACATGCATATAAGCACATAAATCAATAATGCATTCCAAAATAGCCATGTAGCAATTCAAAAAAATAATGCACAGATAGTGTCAAATATGGCAAATATGCATAAAGTAAGCCCTTCCCCCACCCCATACTTAAATATTACAGTGTCCTCACTGTATAAAAAACAAGGTAAGGGTAAAGAAAGAAACTCACAAGACAGGTGTGCAGGGCCTCAAAATTTCGAATGGAGCACCTCCTGGCCGAGTAAGACTTGGTTCTATTCATTGACCTGAAAAGTAGAAGACATATACCCATAATAGCAAAACAAAAAGTGTTCAAAACAAAAAACAAAGTCTCAAATATCCTAAAAAGTCTATGTACATGCTCTAGATTTTATAGTCGCTAGGCCGACTTTCCATTAATGCTCAAGGTGGTATCTGCAGGGCCCATGTAGCTTGGGCCTCAAATAATACTCCATTCTTGTCTATCAGCTGTAATCCTCCAGAATGGATCTTGTTCACCACGAACGGTCCCATCCGCCTCTTGTTGAATTTATTGGGAAACGAATGATCCTTTGATTTAGAGACATAGAGCTTGTCTCCAACTTCATACTCCTTAGGCTCATCATTGGATATCCTGCACAATCGCACATACCAAGGCAGACCTCTCCCATGTATAGATAAATCTTTAATGGAAATAGGAGAAGAAAGACCCATACCTTGGCTCACCTTCGCAGAGACGGAATCGGGGACCACTGTATTTGGTCGATCTCGACTAGGGCTAGTTGATCTCGACAAGACTGCTGGTCCTGGTGGTGGTCTGGTCGAAGAGGCAGAAGTCGACGAAGAGCATGGCTTGTCGATCTCGACAAGACTGGTCGACCTCGAGTAGGACTCCGCTCCTGGTGGTTTGCTCATCGACGAAGGCGGATCTGGTGAAGCCGAGTGGTGGTCGACCTCGACAAGGCTAGTCGAGATCGACGAGACTGGTCCGTCTGATGGAGTCTGTGTCGAGGAAGACGGCGCTGGGCTCCTCGATCGGTGGTCGACCTCGACAAGGGTGGTCGAGGTCGAGGAGACTGGATCGCCTGGGGGTCTCAGCGTCGAGGAAGAGGGCTCTGGTGGAGTCGAGCGGTGGTCGATCTCGATGAGGCTTGTCGAGATCAACGAGACTGGATCTCCTGGTTGAGTCAGTGTCGAGGAAGTAGGAGTCAAGTTGGCCGCGGGCTGGTCGACCTCGAGTAGCGTGGTCGATGTCGAGGAGGGTTCTGCTTCCGTCTGGCTGCTCGATGATGTTGGTGCTGGTGGAGACTCCTTGGTCTGGTTGAGATCGACTAGGGCTCTACTCGATGTCGAGGAGCCTTGGTCGATCTTGACCCCATACTTAGTCCCTGTCAAGGCATCCGAAAAATAATGAATCCACAACGACTTACCTTGGTCTGTATCGATTGGATTCTCTGTGTTCACCTTGAGGATTACCATGATCTCCTCCACCTGAGCTTCCATGTCCCTCTTTTCCAGCTCCTCAGGGGTCATATTTCTGACCTTAGGTTCCCGGCAGGTGATGTAGCCAGCTGAGATAAATTTGACCTCTTCCATCGGACCTGTATGCCTTTCAGTTTTATTAAAGGAATACTCAATTACCTCA